>JANVCC010000041.1:453271-617783 GCA_025345505.1 Todiramphus chloris collaris
GGAGAGGAGAGGAGAGGAGAGGAGAGGAGAGGAGAGGAGAGGAGAGGGAGAGGAGAGGGAGAGGAGAGGAGGAGGAGGTTATGCTATGATGGGGTAGACAAAGGATTCATACAAATATTCCAGGACAGACCTGTATAGTATAAACTAAATGACACATTAGGAGCCATAAGTCCATGACTTTGATATATTTGCAAGTACTGTGCTGGAGCTGAGGAGCCCAGCCTCTTAACAGAGTTTATTGTCTCAAAGTGTCTTGTTGCGTGGACAGAGCATTCCAACATGACTATATGGCTTTTGGGTTGAAGCAGCATAGAAAGTATAAAGAATACTGGGTGTGCTGGCATACGTCAGTGAAGACACGCCTGAGGGGCACATGTTTGAGGGGCTGAGGTTTTGGCCTGGAAGTATGATTTCTTACAAGAATATGGGAAAGTTGAATTTGTTTCTGTACTTCTGTGGATAAGGAAGGGAGCTTTACTACATGGCAGAGACTTACTGGGAAAACCTGTGAACACATCAAATAAGCAACAATAGGATTTCATCAGCTAATGTTCTTCTATGTCCTGCAACAGCAGTCCTTTATAGTGTTATTTCTTTTTACTTTTTTTTTTTTTTTTTTCCTTTAACCTGAAGTTATTTTTCTACTTCAATATCTCCAGTACTGTTTGTGGGAGTCACAGATGATGATGGGAAACATGAAAGCTCAGATTTCTTTGTTACTGCTTATTGCATGGTCCACCCCTTTCCTCTCTCACTTGGTGCATTTTTAAGCACTGTATGCAGAGCATGTAGAAGAGAAAATTACACACACACATCAACCTCTTCACTGATTTTGAGGTAATATTTTGTAGGAGGGGTAATATCAAACCCATGGCTAAACTCACAGAATCCTCATCCCTATGTTACTCATTTTCAATGCTGCCATTGCATCCAAAGGGGAATGTGGGCACCTGCTACTGCATGTCAGATGTGGTTTGTGGAAGAAGAAACAAGTCCATTTCTATTATGGAAAGAAAAAGAAACAGGCACAGTTCTCCAGGGGATAGCTTCAGGCTGTGAGTCCTACTTGAAAGGAGATGCCCATATCCTTACAGTTTCCTGTGGGAAGGCCCTTTCTCAGAGCAGCAACTTTTAAGAAAATATCCTCATCCATTGCATAGGGAACTTTAAGTGAAGAACACTTAGGGTTTTTTTCATAGTGTAAACCAACCACCAGAAAAGTGGCAACTGTGACATTGAGTATAAAACTCTACAATAGATCTAGGTCTAACTAATCCTTTGGGTCTTAGTTGATAGGTTGCAAAGCAGAAAGTTCAACCTAGTTCTCCCAAATCCCAGGCTAAGACCACAGCTGATGCACCAACTGCAGGAGCAGGCAAAGTTCAGCAGCAGATATTCCTACATCTGCTTATTGTAAAGCGCCCACATCTTCGCCATAAGTGTGTGGAGACAGTCAGTGGTGAAGAAAACATGGCTTTAGTTGAACTTTAAGTTCACATCAACCCAGCTACACCTGTGTCCTCAAGTAAGTACAAGGACAGATGTTTTGAGCAACCGTGTCAAAAGCCAAGTCAGATGCTAGTGTCATTATAGTAGTAATAGCAGCAGAAAGTGCAAGGGTGTATGACAGTATAACTATAATGAAAGCAGCAGTCCGTGGTGGAGCAGATGTGATTGTAATCATATCAGAAACAAGAGACAGCATGGAAGCAGATGGGGCTCTAATTGAATCAAAGGCAGATAGTTGCAAGGTGGAAGATGCTGCTGCAAAGCTGGTGAGACAGATGCTACTGTGACTGGAGCAGATCTGCAGCAGGACCTGCAACAGCAGCAGATGATGCATCTATCTCAGAGCATCTGGGTATGCATTCAGCAGTTGGCTGGTTGGTGTTTAAGATGCAACTGTTGGAGCTCTTTGCACTTGAAGTCCTATCAGTCACCACTTGCTGAATGGAGAAGTTTTTCTACCTTTACACAATACTTTTCCTGAAACCATTTATTTAAAAATAATCTCATTCATTCACTAAATGATTTGGCTCTAAGGTTTTAAGGCCAGAAGTCATCTCCATTGCTGTCTATTCCAGCTTCTGACATACCAGCTACTGCATTTCACCCAACCATCTCTTGGGCAAAGCCCATAATTTTCTGTTCACTTCTCAAGAGACAAAAATAAAGGACAAGAGTTAGCACATCCTTGTAAAAGGGCCTAGGTCAGCTCTGAGTCACATCAATGTTGCTATCAGTTTATGCTATGACAATTGAAACACTTCCTATCACAGCGTAAGTCCTCTATTGGCAACTTTGATGTTTGGAAGGACTGTGTGGTTGCAGAGCCATGTGAATTGTCACAAACATGATTGAATGGCCCAAAGTGATGGTAGTTGTGGTGGTCAGTGTTTTCACCGCTGGTGTTTATAGGGTTACAGTGTGTGGGAACCATACTCTCATTCAAATGGGGTAGATAACTTTATAACAGCAAACACCAGCAGGGCTGAGGCACTCAACAACTTCTTTGCATCAGCCTTCACTGGCCTCTGTTCTTAGTTAGGGGGTTCCAGAAGAAGAGCTACCTGCAGAGGATGAGGATCAAGTCAAGGATTACTCCTGAGAACTTGACCTATACTTGACCCATGAGATCAGATGGGCTGCATCCAAAGTAGTGAGAAAACTGGATGATTTTTCTTGCAAGGTTTCCTTTTTCTATCTTTTTTGAAAGGCCATGGAGGCCAGGGGCATTGTAGTTAAGGGATAAATACTACATCCATTTTCCAAAAAGGCCAGAGCACTTGCTCTGTGAGGTGAGGCTGAGGGACCACAGTGGATTCTGCCTGGAGGAGAGGACCTGGTATAGCACTCCGTCATCTGTCACAGGACAGGGAGAGTGCCTTCACAGTGGTGCCTGGTGAGAGGAATGAGAGACAGTGGGTTTTCAGATTGCTTATAAGAACAATCTTTGCACTGATGACACTAAAGCAATGGAGCAGGCTGCCAAGAGAGGATGTGTAGTTCTCTGTGCATCAAGGTTTTCAAGATCCAACTGAATACAACCCTGAGCAACCTGGTTTGATATCAGAGCTCTTCCTGGTCAAAGCAGAAGGTTGGATTACAGACTTCCTGAGGTCCTTTACAACCTGAATTACCCTTTCCTTATGTGGTTTTAAGTCCCAGGTATATTTTGCCATTCTTAATGCAAACAAAGATGGGAGATGTGGTGTGGTTTTAGGGTAGGCAGTTAAGTTTGCAGCTTTAAGGAGCAACTTCACTGGGTGGAAATTTCACAGTCAGTGTTGGGGGGGGGGGGGGGGGGAGGTGGAGAAGAAAGGTTTTGAAGTGAGAAAAATACCATACAAAGAGGTGATGCGCTCACTTGAAAGTGAGGTGTGAGGGACACACAGTGAAGTCGTAGAGAAGGTGAAGCCAAACCAGACCTTGATGGTGTCCTCATCGCAGGAAACAAGGCAGAGCAATGTCATGCACTAAGATGAGACCATTATTGCATTTCTCAATGATGGCCAATGACGGCCACATTTCACAACAGCCTTGTAAAGGCCATTCAGTGAGAGACAGAGGAAAAGACAATAAAATAGTTTCTGTGAAAAATCCTACCTCTACCATTTACACTGTTCTGTAACTGAGAGCTATTTTATATCCCAGCCATCTCTGTGAATGTGCACTCCTCTCAGCTGTGGAGGAAGGTGACTGTGACACTTGCTCAAACGATCCCCGTAGATAGGATTACTCCAAGGAGTAACTGAACCTCTCTGTCCCCAGCCTGAGTTCTCACTCGGCCTTCTGACATTCCTCTGTTGTATCCAAACAGAGACCATTTCATCAGATCAGTAGTAGAAATTAAGCAAGACTTTCTGAAACACAGCACCACATTCTGATAGTTTGGGATATATTAAGCAAAAAAAAAAAAAAAGTCAGTATTCAAACCATAAAATTTTTTCACGAGGTAGTTTGTGTTGTTTAACATACTTGTTCAGAAGCCATACATTCATATGAGCATCTGGGCTTGCTGCCCAAAAATGGATATTTTTCTGTAGAAGACAAAACACTGAAAGCTGAAGACTTGTGAAATGGGAAGGTAAACAGAAAAACAGTGCTCTCCATGAGCCTTGAGAACTTGGTGAAGGAAGAGTGAATACTATAATCATGGTCAGTTACAAAGACATGATTGCATGTTTAGGTCTTGCTCATTTGGGAAGGAGAGTATCAAGTCTCTTTGAAAAAAGATGTTTTCGTTCTCTACCCATTACAACTATTTGAACATTTCTTAAAGTTATTTGTAAGTCATTATCGACAAACATTTCTGAACTGTGTGTGCAGATGATGAAGACTGGATCTTAGCCCCTGAGAAATAACTTGTCCTTTTAGTTACACCATAATAATTGATATGACAAGCTCCAAATTTCTTCCTTTCCCTCTTTTTTTCCTTCATTTCTAACTGTAATTTCTATTCAAATTAAATCTTAAATATTCTGCCCTGACCTTTGCTGGAAGGAATTTAATTACCTGCAGAGTTTACATAAATTATATGGCCTGTTTGTCTAAGATTAATCCTACACAGAGATCAATAGCGCGATGGAACATCAGGATAAAATGGCTTCTTGCAAATGCCACCAAAGGTCACAAAAATCTTTCTGGAAAGAGGGAGTGAGAGACATGGTGTGACACATTCCTGTCGTCAGTCCAGTGCATGTCACTGCCGCTGCCTTTGCAGACACTCAGGGATGATTTATCAGATGTTAGGGGACATTTGGTACAAGCGCAGTGTAAGAACCAGTTGAGTAAAATGAATTGAATGCAGTGATGACTACAATTCATCATTCTCAAAAAGCCCCTCAAAAAGTGTGAGAAGGTTGATACATTGACCATAGCACAGATAAACTGCTTTTCATATCAGTCTTTGGGAATGATCTCGTGCTGCCACAAAGGCCATGCCAGTTTTCACACAGAAAAGACGGCTCTTGCTCTTTCTTTATGAGGTGAAGAGGACACACAGAGCATGCCTAACCAGGAGACTCAGTAAAAATTACATGCTTGTAGCATGGTAGAGCTGCTTTCTATGTGCCCTAGGTACTTGTTTTCCATCAAATTTGAGTTCATTCTCATATTAGCTTGACAAAATTAATGCAGTGAAAATGCAACAAGGTCTACTCTTCCAGTCTTACCTAGGCTAAAAGGAGTGCGAAGAAATGTTTTTCCTTGGTTAAAAAGAAGCTAGATTGAGAGAATGGAGAAAGAAACAGACAGTAGCCTACCTGTTGGATCAGCAATGTGAAAAACCTCCAAAGACTTTACTACACCTGATTCACCTGATACACCTGATTCACCTGAGACTCCAGTCTCAGTTTTCCACAGGAAACCCCTCTGATTTTAACAATGAACAGCCATAAACATGCCCTCGGCAGAGCTAAGCACGAGGTGCAAAACTTTTTTTGCTAATATTGCTGATGTGAGGGCAGATTTTCACAAGTGTCCACCATCTAGCAGCTCCCACTGTGACAGATTTTGAGAGACTCTTTTGAAAGAGTGTTCATGGTTCTTATGACTACTAGCTAATTAGCTCTGTGCCAAAATAGGAACTGAGCTTTTATGAAAATCAGGTTCTCACTGTGGTGATTAACGTATTTGTCTTAAATCTGCCCCAAGTGGTCAGAATGATTTTAATTTGACTTTGAGAGTCACAGGTTGTATTTCCTGCCTCTGAAAGAGGTAAAATGCAGACAAAGTGGTACCCTAGTATGTAGAAATGTGATGGAGGTTTCTGATGAGAACCATATTTAGGGTCACGGTGTGAATGTCTTTCACATCTCTACTTGGGAAAATTGCTATTGGGAAGTGGGGCTTACTGGTTTTATCTCCAGGGTATGAATTGTTGGGGCTGTAATAAACACAGATTATAAATGAAGTAGGAATGTTCATTTTATTGCATTTCTGCATGGTACAGCACGACAGCACTTAACCAAGGATTTCTGTTACACAAAGCAGTGCAGCATGCAATTTTGTACATAGGAAGATGATTTGAAGCTATACAATCTGGAGCTTCATTCAGAGTATGGTTGGATTCAGGCCCTTGGTTTGATCCACTGTGGAGGGGAGGCTCAGAAGCTGAATTTGAAGTGGGATAAAACTTGGATGATTAAACGGTTCCAAAAGCCCAGCAGTGTTTTGATGTGGAATTATGCTCTGAACAGCATTAGCAATATTAACAATCTTTTAATTACTGCAAAAGGCTCTTTCAGCAAGCCTGGAGTCAGAACACCATGCTGAGGGACCATTCAAACAGAAATGATACACTCAGGGTAATAAAACACCCATTGTTTCTGTGTCCTACAATAAAGCCTGGAAACCATAGATGACATCAGGACCATATTTTGCAGGGCACTGCACATACAAGCAGGGTGAGACAGGCCTTCCTCAGCTCACAGACGAAGAGAGAGGGAGAGAGAGGAGTGAGCATGAGGAAAAGGGACTTCTCTCCATTGCCCACTTTGGTGGGAGATGCAGGAGCAGAGCCCAACTCTTCCTTCTTACAGTCCCACAGAGCAGGCAGTAGCTTGGATGGACCTTTTTAGGTTCCTGTTGTAACATGAGGCCTTCATGGGCAGCCCTCTTTTCTGACTCGGAGCCTAGGTGTGTCAGAAGAGGTCTGCTCACTCACATGAATGGATACGCACGCTTGGTGTATGGTTTTGGCTTGCACCAACTAGCATGGGGCTGAGCCTGGAACCTTGCACAAGAACAACTGGAAACTATCTAACAAGTATCTGTTAGCAGCGGGGGACACTGATTACTGCTGTTAAAAATGCAGTTCAAATAATTAACTAATGATAGCATCCTTGAGTTTTTCATCCATTTCCCATGTGGTGTTATGTTGATGGGGTGGGTTAAGCTGAATGTGAAAACATCCATATACCTTCTGTGCTGCTGCCAAACTCTTACTGGAATCACCAGCCCTGAGGCAGGCTGCTAACACTTGGGATTCACAGCAGAGCTCTGTGGATGTCTACTTTTTTTTGTTATCTATTGAGGAGCAGCAATTCATATCAGCCCATTTTGGCACAGCCCGTGGCACGGGCTCCCAGCAGCCTGGAGATGAAGTGTCCTTTGGCTAGTGGGCTTGTGTTAGAGCAGCCCACT
Organism: Todiramphus chloris collaris; assembly: GCA_025345505.1. NCBI lineage: Eukaryota > Metazoa > Chordata > Aves > Coraciiformes > Alcedinidae > Todiramphus > Todiramphus chloris. The sequence continues at coordinate 460,418 of JANVCC010000041.1, forward strand.
TTCTGCCCAGGGCACATCAGCCATGTCTGTACCTTCAGTCTCATCTCTGGAGACCACTTTTGGCCACCTTTGAAGTGTTCCTTTCCACTGAATCTTGAGAGTCTTTGACTGGTTTTGTACTCTTAGAGGATGGAGGTATGGGACGAGACATCTCATCTTTACTGTAAAAGCAGAGCATACTGGCTGTGCAGTTAGGCATTGTCAGATTTATACTTCTATTTAATCTGTTCCTGTTCCAATAACCCAGCTCTGACTTTCTGCAGTTCTTTTTTATTATTTATTTTTTCTACCTAAGACAAACTTGGCAGCAATAGGGAGCAAAATGTCTTATCAATAGATTGCAGTGGTAGTGACACAGGAGTTTAATTCAGGAGGATATATCTACATTGCTTTTATTCCCTTGCAGACTATGCTATATGCTTGCTAATGTGAAAGACCCAGAAATGGTCCACGAAACCAAATACTTTTTCCAGTACAATTGATGATCTGTAAGAGGGAGTTAAAAGGGAGTTATTGGTTCCTTTCTTTTATGGGTCAGGACACCACCACCAGAGATCATAAAGCAGTTTATAGGTTGTGAGCTTCATGCTCTAGAGGAAGGAACACACTTCAAAACAAAATTCAAATAATGATGCAAACTGAGTTACAGCAGTTTTTCTCTATATGCTACTTCAGTGCAAATCTATGCACAAAAGACTCAGCTCAGCTTTGTGTCTTTAGGCATTTCTAAATATTCTTGATTAATATATAAGAATTAAAATCCAAAATCCTTGGAAAAGTATTACCGACCTTGTCATTCTTGGAATAGTTAAAATTAAAACCAGTAGTTATTGAACATAAAGCATACTTTGCCACATCTAACCTTAGCTATGACTACAAATTCTCATCATTCCTTCATCAATAATTTCAAATATTAGCCCAAGGCAAAAACTTTTTCAGCATTCTCCTTCTATTAGCCATCCCAGGATATGTGGGTTTTAGTAACTAGGTCCTTTTATGTGCCCTTCCTTGAGGTGAAATTCTTCGCTATGAAGGGGCTGTGGCATTTCACTTCTTTCCAATGTCCTTCATGCAATCCCAACTGGTAACCAAGCACAGCAAATGTTCATGCACAGAGATGAAACATATCAGCTCTGATGCCACCACTGAGAACTGAGTGACCTTTGGCAGAGGAGCTCTGCTTCCAAGGTCCAGCAGGCAATGAGGATTAATTTTATGGTCTGGACAGAGTCCTGAATTCCAAGCATAGGAATTGGATGTTTGTAATAAGCTATTTACAGTTTCAGTTCTATTATTTTTATTGGTCCTCAAGGACTCACAAACAATGCTGCACATTTTGGTCAACATCTCCTAACTGATTGTGTAATCAGTGTCTCCATAAATAGATGCTGCTTTTTGAACAACATCCTCCATATCTCTCTTTCAAAGCAAGGAGCCATTGGGCTAGGAATTGCAGGAGCCAAGAGCAGAGTCCCAGTTTTCTCAGCTCCTCCGTGGAGTGGTTAAAACTGTGTCACCAGAGGAAAACTTGGGAACTACAGGGACAACCACAGCATTTTTAGTGACACGTACAAATTTGCAGAACATCCAGAAGAGGAAAATCCTATCAGAACTTAGAGGAAAAAACATTCTGATGAAATCTTTTCATGCTGTTGCAATCAAAGCCTTTTTTCACTGCTCTCTGGTACCTGAATAGGACAGATAATGCAGTTTTCCTCCAATATACAAGGCACAGGCAAATCTCTATAGGCAACTAATTCTAGATATATAAGTTGTGTTGGTGTATGAGCTATGAATAATTTTTCCTGCATGCCCAACCTAGGGGAGTCATGGCTGCTGTTGACATTATAAACCTTAACTCTGCCAGGCACCATTTTCCTATCATTCAGTTTTTCTTCCTCCATGAGTTTGTAGAATATTGCAAGTGCTCAGTACAGACTGTACAGATTTATCAAGTGTGAACCTGGGAAGCTTCATACACCAGGAATTCCTTGGCTCCATTGCATTTCGAGCAGCAAATTTGGTCCATATTCTGCTCTTTGAAACACTTTTCATGATTCAGCCTCACAAAATGAATGATAGATATGTCTTATCATAATAATGTTAACTAAAGGTTAAAGCAAAAATGGAGGACTACAGCGAGCACCTGCAGAGAAATCACAGATTAAATTATAAAGTGAATTAAGAAGATTATTTTCTTTACACTTTCCAATAAAATGACTGGGGACACTAAGCAAGAACTGGGTGGGAAGAGGGGTTATTTTATACTGCAGTCCAAACGTGTGTCATCATTACACTGGTGATACCAGCATAATATCTTCTCCAAAAACTACAGGAGTGAAAGAAAAGAAACCTGATGGGAAGAGGCAAGACCCTCAGTCAGTAGTGTTTGAGGGGAGCAGACATATAATCCCATAGTCAATTATTAACCAAGGTCAATATTTATGGCACAGAGAATCATTTTAAGTGTACATTATTTATGTAGAGACTTATAATGAGCACTCCATGCTCAAACAGGGAATGTATATACTGAGGTAATTTTAATAAGAATGCTGCCTGTCACAGGAAACAGGATATTTCTCCTCGGAAATGGTGTATGTGTCTGTCTGTCTGTCTCTCACTCTTCAATTGAATCAGTCAATATTTTCCACCATTACAATTCATGATCAGAAATATCCTTCAGCTGGAAGCTGACAAGAATGGAATGAGATGTTTTAGACTTTGGTTTTGAAGCTTCTATTTATGCAAACTGAATCCAGACTGTGGATTTTTCTTGGAAAATGGAAATGTAACCTAAATTATGTGAGGAACTCCAGCTATCCATTCCACGTATCCAAATAGACAGAGGCCACTACTGGGAGCGTTTTCATTCCTCGACTTGATGTATTTTCTGAATACACTTATGTTTGCCTCATGAATCCTTCCTCCTTCCAAAGTATGTATCAAGGATAAAGATGTGATAAAGACTCTTGAACTAGGAAATGACAGCTTTGCTGTGACAACTGCTGAAGAAACAAGTGTCTGGGTTATATGACTATAACATACGAGTCTTTTGCGTTTGGGATTTGGCTTCTATTCCACACATTCATACAGCATCAGTCATTCACTGAGAGCCTGCTCTTTATGCCGTTGCTCTCACACACACAGAAGAGTATCACAGTATGCTGAGTCAGGTTTTAAAGGAATTCAGGCACATAAAGATGCTGAATGTCCTCTAATAGGATTTTCAAATATGCCTAAGCACACAACTTCTGAAAGGCACCTCTGAAAACCCCATAAAGCAGATATGTGCACCTTAAAGTGATTGAAAATCTTATAATTGAAAGCAAGTAAATTTCTTGCACTCTTGTATGTGGTTTTCAACAGGGGTTGTAGAGCTCTAAGTGTTCTGGACCTTGCAGTTGTTGTATTCCTTTGAGAATCCCGGCGTAAGACCTTATCCAGTGCCAACAACATCAAAGAGAGGAAGCTCAGCAAAGTGATTTAGAAGTTGGTATTAACAAGCACTCTAAATTAATCCAGAACATGTCTCATGCTAGGTGAGGTCTGCTATTGATTAAAGGGACAGGGCAAGTCAAGTCAAGAAAATATGATTGAGAAAATAATAAAACAGCACCAGTTAATGTTTTAAGGTTTTTCTTAGCTTGAATGGCTACGATAAAGTACATTGCTGGCCGAGAGGTGATCATCTGTGGGTTACTTCTCTAGACAAAGAGGAGACTGTGTACATTAGAGAAACAGTAAAAATTAATCTCCTTCCTCACAACCCTCTTGTTCAATCTACAGTTCAATTTGCGTGCTTTGTAACTTTAAGACTTCACCAAACTAATTCCTTTCTGACAGATGATACATTGCTTAAATTACACTGTAGATGGGCACTTTTTAAGAACCTGGCAAAGGAGTTGGTCCCTCTGTGTAAAAGCTGTGCAAGATACTGTCAGCTCACAGATCTGCTGATGGAGATAGATAGGATTATAGCCTGGAAAAGGTAGAGAAGTTGAGGGACCTGCTTCCTGGATAGGGTTCTTCTCAAAAATAGCTGTCTACAGGGATGTTCATCTTACCCAGAGTAAGCTTTTCCCCTAGGGTGACTGAAGGCACCTTCTGTCCCAAAGGAAGGTAGACCATTGTTATGGCTTGATGGGTAGAGTTGTGTTGATTCTTCTTTTATTGTTGGAACTAAAATTCTGTCTGAGAAACATCTTACTGGCATGACTTCTGAAGGCCACCCACACATCCCTGTAACTTAAATCTCTGGTACTTAACATAGGGGTAACATATCTCCACAGGGAAGAGGAGGAAGGGATTATGTTGCAGAGTTGCAAACATCTGCAGGGAAGGAAACATGTGAAGCATCTATGTTTTACAGAAGGAGCTCAGGAGAGGGGGAGAAAAAATCTTTGTTGCCTGGAAGGAAGGATTTTTGTGCTCCAGGGACAGATGAGGAAGGGCATGTGAGGTCATGACTGAAAAAGGTGAGGTGAACTAAGGCTGAATGTCACCTGATATGAACTGGAAAAGGAAGGGAAGGGGGCCTGTGATGGTATGGTTGTTTCCTCACAAAGTGACCTAACTGCAGGCTGTCCTGGAGATACCACCCCTTGTAAATGGGCTTAGGTCTGAACAATAATATTGTGCATCAAAAACAGCACAGGGAGTTAGGACAAATCAGCAGCCCCCCTGACTCACTTCAGAACCTTATCCTTGTAAGGGGCTTGTAGCAGACAGATCAGTTTGCACTCTTGCCTTTTGATTTTTTTGTAATGTAGAGTAGTTAATGAACTAAAAAATAGCAACCTTAAGCTGATGCCGTTTATTCCATTGCAGCTGTAAGAAAAACTACACTGGTCCAGCTGGGCTGCTGTGGAATAACTCAAGACAGCTGGAGACATAGCTAGAGAAACATTGTCCTCCACAGCTGGGACTCCTAATGAAAAAATATTGCATGACAATCTCAGAGAATTGCTACTTTGGAGGAGAGATCCTGGAGACAAGGGAAAGATAGTCTTTGGAAGGTGCAAAATTCTCACAGCCAGAGAAAGTAGCTGTGTGTGCAGGGGATCTAGCACAGCCTGGCTACCTATGGATTTCTGCCTGTGGTGAGACTCCTAGTTGTCTGATCTGAAACAGATGACAAGCAAAGATTTTATCAAAACTGGGGAATTAAAAATATCTCTCTCCCAGAAGGATTGTCTTCCAAGTCTTTCCCCCAGTGAAGGGTTTAATAGACTCCATCTTCATCTCTTACCTGCCTGCCTAAGACTTGCAGGAATTTGCAACTGCTTTGTGTCACTGAAATGAAAAGAGCCAGTGGGTTAAAAATGCATCAGATGGAGGAAGAATAGACACACAGACAGAGCATCATCCAGTTTTTTGGGAAGAAGCTGAAAGTATAGCTGATGGGGAATGTGCTAACTATGCAACATATATAACCTCTTTAGCCCCTGAAGCATCTTCCTGATCTCGAAGTTTTTTTGTTATGTTATGTAAGGAGTGGGAGAAGGATGACAGAGCTGTGCAATAAGGACGCTGAGAGCTTAAACCTGGCAAAAATTATTTTCAGCTACTCTGAAGAGCTGTGTATAAGAGCAATCCTGCAAGCTGCCTGCCTGACCTATGTAACTGGAGTTTCACTGGCTTGCATCAGCCAGCCTCTGACTCTTCGTAGGCTAACCAGACCAGCATTATTTTATTACATTTAATGGAGCTCCTTATGTCATTCCATCCTTGCTTCCTTTTTCCAATTCATATGCTTTCCCTCCTTCCCATCACCTCTCCCTCATCTCACCTGGAGTATGCATACGTGCTCCTCTTCGCCCTGTACCAGACGCCACTGCAGTGCAGTGCTTATGATTACAAATCATCTCATTAAAGCCAGACAACCACTCAGCTGGATGCAAATTACTGACCTCCTCAATTTATGAATGTCAGACTTTTCAGGGTGGGAAGGGAAGGGGGAGGAGGGTGGAAAGCGTTCCATTAAATGGTATCCATCAACCCGATCACATTTATAAGCTAATAAAAAGGCTAAAATGAAGTTCATTGGGACTGGCTGTATCTAGTAGCACCAGCTGGTTCTATGAAATATTAATAGAAACAAGGCATGTCTCTGCGTTAGAGTCTGTTAGGTGAAGGGATGGTACTGTTATTGATAAGTTACTACCCTGTCCGTTCTTCTGAGTGGCATCTTCAATTTCCATTCTGGTAGCGTTAATCCTCCTGCGTACGTGAGGAGACAAGGCTAACACACAGGAGATCCTATTACTGAAGAGTAAAGACCCAGATTTTATAGAGGATCAAAAAGATAGCCTTGACTTGCAGGTGATACCTACTGTTTTGACCCTTTTCAATCATCTGTGAACTTATCTGTGTTCCTGTGAATCAAACACATGGCTTTGGCTTGAAATGGTAGAGGGAGGTGTGTCAGGAAAGGTCTCGCACCTGAACCCTGAGTCCTGGGGAAAAAAAAAAACCCTGCAACCTGTGTTGAAGAGTTCAGACTGCAAAAACACTGCTTAGCAGCAGGGCAGAGCAGCAGAGCAGAACAGCTTGTCTCTGATGGTCTGGATGGTGAAGGTTGTGGTGGCTGCTCAGTTCAGCAAGTTCTTAGACTTATTTTGAATTAGGAATAAATGTATGCTAAAAAATCTGATGCTTGCTGGGTTGTCTAGTCAACCTTGATATTCATATATCAAGCCAATTAACACAGCAGGTCCAGACAGATAGGAAACCAACAGAAAAGCCAAACAATAAACAGGCCTACACTAATCTCAGAGATCTGCAGATGGTCCTTTCAGGTTGCATGAGCACTATACCATTAGAGGGAAGGAAAGTGTACCAAATGACGTCTGTCCTATGGCTGAGCAGACCATTTCCATCCATGTTAATATCAATTAAGCACTTCTCACTAACGCTGAGAAACATTCTGCTCCAGCCTGAGCCAACCAGCTGGGCTGCTGGGGGTCTCTGCGATTACTGGGAAGTACAGACTGTAAAAGAGAATGAAAACATCTAATGAAGGAGACGTCTTTGAGACACCATGAGCAAGAGTTTCACAAAGACAGAAAGATACATCATAAATTTTTTGTTCTTCTGTGTGTCTCTCCTCCCAAGATAATGGCCAGTCAGAAGCTTTTAGAAACAGAATAAATGCACTAGAACGTATCCCTTGGCAGAGCAAGGCAGATGCAATGATAAATTAGCTGGCGGGTGGAAGACTACCTACTGTGCAGAGGACAGGTTGTCAAACAGATTCATTTATGGCTGTGAGAGAGATCAGCTGGATTCTGAGTGGTTAGTGGAAATAATTGTATCACATATAAACAGCATGCTGTTTACAAAGGACAGATATGCTTTTGACTAGATAGCAGAAGCACAACTTGTCATTCAGCAAACATACACACAATAAATTTAAAGCTTAAAATCAAATCCTTTACATTTTCCCCAAAGAGTTCTGTTCAGTGCAGAGTGCAAGCATAAGCAATGTCGGTCAAGAAGGTAACGGTAGCAATGAAAGGCTGGCAAGCAGTTTATAGCGATATATTTTTGTCTCACCCAGAGGGGACAAGGACCAAATGAGTCTTCAAAAAACAGTAGCTATTGCACACACAGACGTCTATTCGCCAAGTGTCATGCTGCATAACTGCTTACAGCCAAAAAATATCCATTACTACAATGAACAGATGTAAGCAAGAATAACAGGGAAGAAGTGCTGCGGAGAAGTTTTGCAATGATATTCAAAATGATTCAAAATACAGTAAAACAGGCAGGGAATCTCCCCAGGCAACAGTAAACCAACTGTGTCTTCACAAAGCATTCACGTTAGTCCCACTTTTTACTAGAACTGCTGGAATTTGAAACCATCTTTCAGTTTGATGGAGTTGGTACCCCTGAAAAGATCAACACAGGCTTATCAGGAAATAAACACCCCTTGATCTGGATGAAGAGTTGATAGCCATTATCATGACAATCTGCACTGTCATACCACTGCATGGATTTTGGCCCAGCCTGGTGTGCTAGCCTCAGGATAACCAGCTGAGTGCAACATTTTTTCTGTCAGAAGTCACCTGGACTTGTTAAAGGTGTTGGGGGAATATTTTAGAAAAATCTTTCTCTTCCACTGATCAGGGTATTCTCCTGCTGCAAAGAGATGAATTGCAGCAGAAAATAAATGGATAGAACAGGCAAGTCTACAATAGATGAAAGGGCTCATGATCTTCACTTGTGCTCCCTGGAAGAATTCTGCCCAGGGCCAGCAGAACCTCTGAAGTGTCATGGACGGGGCTCTGTGCCAAATGTCCATGTGAGGGACTGGTGTCCCAATTCAAGAAGAAGCAGCAAATGGATAGGGAAGCATAATGCTGGTGGATCATAAATATTCTGATGTTTGATGCTGATGGAACATCTGACCTGGTGCTTTTGGAGAAGAGGTAGGATCTGTTTGTCTAGGCTAAGCACAGGAATCCTACAACCGATTTTGATCCTCAAAATTCTTAACTATTTTGAAGTACTTTGAGAATTAGACATGTCAAACAAAACTTCTGTGGAGAGCTGTCAGCTTGAGTCAGCTTCTGGAAAAGCATGAAGAGTTGCTCGCCTCTTCAGACTTATCAAGCTTATTTCTAGAATAGAAAATAAATGTAAAAAGGTAATACCAATAGAGCCTGTAGTCTAACAAATGTTCATTCTCTGGTTTTTTGCTCTCCAAGGACATCCAAACGAAGCCAGATTCTACCTAAGTTACTGTCTGGCCCCATAAGCACAGTATGTGTGATGTATCCAGTGAGTATGTCAAGGAAAATCTATTTAACAGTGACCAACACCCAAGTCTCCCCCTCCCAAGGAGACTAAGTCCAAGGAGACCAAGTCAGCCTTGCTTGTGTATGCTTTTTATCCCAGAAATTCTTGAATCCTCTGCTACAGCTGGACAGCTTCAAGAGCTCTAGAGAGTAACCAAATCCAGCTTGGTAAGTAATGATAATTAACAGCATTTCCCCTGTCAGAGAAGGGACTTGAACCTGGACCACTTACATCCCAGGTGAGTCCTTCAGCCACTGACTACTGTACAAAGTGTGTTGGGGAAAGAAGGTTGTGAAGTGACAATAAAAACTCGGTCACCATTTCAGAGGAAAGAAGTGAGACTTGCTGGGTTCTGAAAAAAACCCCAAAAAAACATTGTAGGCATATACCCTTGGGGGTAGTGTCCCAGCTCTGGATCTGGAGTGAAGATTCTGGAGACAGGTACCTTGTCCCTGTCCACCCAAACCTTGCATTTCTCTCCTGGTTATCTCTCAGCTACATACTGCAGCTCTCTTCTTAGCATGCAACCTACTTTGAATCCCACTCTAAGCACATAATCTCCCTGTAAGCTGTGCAGTGAGCCACAGTATTTGTGAAATGGTACTACACTGGGCAGGCAAGATGGTTACCAAACCTAGTCCTTACCATGCTTCTAAAAGTAGTCTCTGATGACAAAGCAAATTGAGCTACGCCTTATACAGATCAAGAACTTGAACCACTGAGGCTATATGTGCATATGCATGAATATTTTTTCTATGAGGCAAAAAGAAGGCAGAAAATCAGTATTTCCATTTCAAGGGTCAAGGCTCACAGATTTACTTTCTCTCCTATTTATAATATATTTCTGGTTTAACTCTTCTTCAACAAATGCTTCTAGGTATGAGGGTGCATTGCCCCCAAATGCTGTCCTAATAAAATGTGTGTTTCCTGATTGAATAACCTTGCAGAAGGAGAAAATTTTCATAAAATTTCATATTGTTCACTTTGGGCCAAATTTTTTTGTGTTTTATCAGCCATTTACTATTCATTACCAAAGCAATTTTCCCAATTAAACCAGTGAACTAGAAAAGAACGTGGTCTTCATGAGCATCTAGACTACATTTAGCCAAGGACAGTCAAAATATAAGAGGGAAAACCTGCACTTTTTCCAAACACCTGGAATGAACATACCCCTGAAAAGGTTGGGATTGATGCACTTATGTGGGTACTGATCCAGTGAGCTTACCCAGGCTGTACTGGTTGCTGGGATTCTGAACTAGCAGAGGAGAAATGCATTGATCTGCTGAAGAGTGGCTGGAGCCACTGTATCACACTGAATATCTGCGCATGGAATCGTAGTCTGATTTGGGTTGAATCCCAGCTCTGCATTGCTTCCAAGAAGAGCTTGTATAAATACTCACCTGGTAGAGGAGTCTAATTTTGTCTCTGCCTTTGCTTAGCTGTACAGAATGTGCTTGGCTGATGCAAAACCTGCTGAAAACTCTGCAAAGGGTAGAGACAGTAATATTCCTGCAGCAGGCTTTTCCCTTTCTCCCTTGTTTTCTGTACTGTCTCCACTTTTTATTTAGGCTGTGCTCATCCCCCCTCTTTCTCCTCAGTGAGGTAGTGTTTCTCTGAATTGTTTTGTATTTCGATATCATATGCTGACCCTGATATCATATGCTGACCCTCTCCCCTTCGTATCATCAGCTGTCTCTGGCTCTGCCCATGATGCCAGATGACACACTGGGTGACGGCAGAGCACTTACTAACAGTTGCATCAGAAAAAGCTTGTGACACCTGCTGCTCAGTAAAAAAACAGATGGGTGAGCTCACACCGAAGGTGACTCAGCAACACTTCTTTGCTGCTTGTTACAAAAGAGACAGGCATGCTTTTATCGGTCCAACGGCATACTCCCCTGCAGCCTTTTACTGTAAGAGGATTTAAAGAATCTTTCATGAGCCAAATGGCAGAAGCAACGTCAGCTTATGTGGACTCAGAGCATTTCTGTCTGCACATGTTTTTATTACTCTATGCTTGATGAGTTTTGCAGTTTCTCTTCCAGATGAGGTAGAATCTGAAAGAGCCTGAAACGGCTGATTCATTATTCATCTTCCCAGTTAAGCAATATCCAGAACAGGTGGGAAGGAGGAGGCTACCAAAGGCCAGCTACACTTTCCAACCCCAAATAGCATATTGTTATCCAGTAGCTTGAGATTTACAGACAACATAGGCAGCAGTTAATTTCCTTCACATTTATGCTGATCTTGATAAAACAAAATGAAGATATCATCTCCAGCATTGCTCCATATACAGCATATAAACTTCTGCCTTCTCAGACTTTGCATGAATGAAAATTATATGAGCTGGCACTGTCCTTTATTCTGTTCACATCCTTATATTACAGATATTTAGCCCTGAGGAGTATCTAGGGATATTGGTGGATGAAAAATTGGACACGAGCTGGCAATGTGCACTTATAGCCCAGAAAGCCAATAATATTCTGGGCTTCATTAAAAAACAGCATTGGCAAGCATTCTGAGGGAGGTGATTCTGTTTCTCTACTCCACTCTCATGAGACCCCACCTGGAGTACTGTGTGCAGCTCTGGGGCCCTCGGCACAAGACACACAAGGACCTTTTAAAGGTGGTCCAGGGAAGGGCAATGAAAATGATCAGAGGGATGGGACACTTCTTTTTACCAGGGCCTGTAGTGACAGGACAAGGGGTAACAGTTCTAAACTGGGGGGATGGATTTATATTGTACATAAGGAAGAATTTGTTTTATGATGAGGTGTCAAGACAGTGGACCAGGTTGCCCAGAGAAGTTGTGGATGGCCTATCGTTGGAAGTGTTCAAGGCCAGCTTGGATGGGGCTTTGAGCAACCTGCTCTAGTGGTAGGTGTCCCTGCCTATGGCAAGGGAATCGAACTAGATGATCTTTAAAGATCCCTTCCAGCAAAAACCATTTTATCATTCAATGATTCTATGACTATGTTATCCTTTGTATTAATCCTTTATCTGAGCTCACTGGGGACTGTTCTACCATTGGAGCAACAGTCTCCAGACTAAAGCACCTATTCTGATCACAGTGCTTGTTATTCTCACTCTTAGCTCTCAAGTATTTCCTTTGCTAGTGTAGTAGCCAGACCTCTCATGGAATGGGGAAGGCCATGGTATGTTACTTAATTGCATGATAGTTGAAGGTTGCCATCTTAACTGGGTGTGCTGCTCTCTGTATCCCAACACCATTGCTTGTACTTCATAATGAGTCCCACTACCACAAGAGCGTTGGGTCTCAGCAATCTGCCACATAAAGCAGGACAGAGAATTCAACATCTAGCTGAGATCTGGATGCACAGGAAAGAGCGCAGAAGGTGGAGGTCAATTTTTTTTGAGCTCTTGGTGTATAGTGACATGAGCATAACTGGCCAATGGACCTGCAAATTGATGAATCAAACACTACTCTCTTATGGAGAAAAGTATGGGAAGACACATCTGCCTCATACACCATCTCCAAACCCTCTCCACCTTTGTATGGATGAGATAGCACTAATTCTACCACATCTTAGTCTTCATGCATAGGAGATGAATGTGACCCTTCTACCATGTTCCTTACTGTAACTCACTCCTTTATGCTTCATTGTTCAAATTAGTAAAACAAGGATGAATTATAGCTAATAGAAATCTCAACTACTGCATCTGTAGCCTAGTGCTATAGATTAATAACAGCTGATCTCATAGAAAAACTCAGATTCTAGTATTTCCACACCCTTACACATTAACCAGACAAAACCAGAATGACAAGACAAAAAATTTCCCAGCCTCCACATATCTCCATGATTAATGTTACTGCTGTCGTGGAAAGACTGGGGGAAAGTGAGAAAAAATATAAATGATATTTATGCCTTTCAGCCATGTCTTGTTTGTTTTCTCTTTATTGTGCATTTTATTAATGAGAAGGATAATCGTTATTTAATATCATCTTCCAAAAAAGGCACTCAACCAAAGCACATAAGGGCTTAAATAATTAGGATGATATAATTTGGTACATTATAGAGGGCATGAAATTAACTGTATTTAAATTCACTCTTCTTTCTCAAATGAGCATAAAGGAGAAATCACCGAGAACACATCTTTCTCATACTAATTGGAAGCAGAGGAATGCAGTATTTTATCTGCTGAGTTTTAACTCTGAACCACAGTTGTGCTTGTACATTTTTCTGTTGTACACTACCTATAATTATGGCCAGCCCTTCTTTCAATCTGCTGGAGTCTCTTCTGCCTTCAGGCAGCAGTGAAAGTAGAGCTCACTGCTTGGTACTATAATCCAATCCCATCTAGGTTGACAACTGCATAGGAGGCTTCTAAGAATATTTAAATATGTCATTGATTCATTAGACCAGGACTGGATCAATGTTCCTGTTTCATGAGAAGGAATGTTAGTGATATTTTTTCACAGTAGAAACACTGGTCCTTGATCTTCTGTTCATTCACTGCCATGTCCCCATGGACCTGCCCAGCCATCCCAGGACGTGTCTGACCCAATTTCCCCTCAGTGAACCTGATCCTGACCCCCACCTGCAGGCTGATGTTCTGGTGTGACCTCAGCCTGTCTCCAATCCCATGGAGATGCCTGATGCCTGGGACTGCTTCTGGCTGCCCCCTTGCCTGCCCTGCTTCCTGGATAGAGATGGTGGTGTGGGCCCTGGCTGTGAGACTCCTGTGCTGCTAGTCCCCAGCAAGAGACCCCATGGCTTCCACAGGACACCCAGCTTCCTTCCTCCAAAGCAGAAGTCTTCACTGCATGGTAAATACAACTATGCTCACAACAGTTCTCTTCCTTACAGAAGACACAGTTTAATGTCCCATTGTTATGAGGCTCTTTACCATCCAAAAGAAAATGGAAATGCAGCTGATGCAATAATTACAAATTTAGGTTGAATTGTGTTCAGCCACAAATGAAAATGGAAAAAACCACTGAAAATAGTCAAAAGCTTCTGTCAAATTTTCAGAATGAAATGTTTTAATTTTTTTATTCCAAAGAGACATTTATCACTAAAGAAATTCTTATTTATCTATGAAACAATATTTTTTTTTGCTTTGTTTTTAATTTTTGCAACTGTTCCTTTCAAACTTAGGCTAATGGATGGCTTTTCTCCCTTAAAATTACAGGGCTACTTCTCAGAGGTGCCTGTGCCCAGATGCTTGTGGAGTTGTACCTCTATAATGTCTTTTCTGGACAGGAAAGACAAGGTCACAGCAGTCCCTCAGGGGCCTGAATGACCTCTAGGAGTTAGGAAAAGCCCTGCTCTTGCAGATAATATTCACAGAGAAGATGACAACTTCAACTGATATTTTATACTTTTCTACCCTGTGAAATTTCAAACCATTGAAAGATCATTTTTATTATTGTGAAGGGACACAGCTGGTCTAAACACAGGGTAACATCACAACTGACAATTTAAAACTTAAAAGTGAAGGCTAATTTGCTATACAGATAGAGAGATGAAAACAGCTGTTTTATACGAAAGCACTTACTGGCTCATTTGGAGTTAGTCTCATTGGGAACAACATGCTGTGGTTGTCCAGGAAGGCTCAGAACACAAGCCAGAGCAAACTGCTGAAATTCAGCCATCTTAGACTCATCCCTAACCCAAGAGGAATTTAACACTAGGAGGTACAGTGGAGGAGTATGTAAACAGACAAGACTGTCTTCTGTGAGGGAACAGTTAACATGGTGGAGGCACAGAATGTTTCACCCTGACATGGTGTAAATTTTTACCCTGTTAAGTGAGTCAGTGTTGTTGATGGGTACAGGAATCAGGGAACCTAGTCTCATACTCCAGGTCTAACACAAACCTGCTTCACCATCCCAGGTGAGTTGTTTTCTTTATTAGAAAAGGATGGTAGAGAGTGTGTTGGCTTTTTCAGCCCTCTCTACTACCATCCTACCATGCTACCATCAGCATCCCACAAGATGTGGGGATGTGCAGATTTTCGCCCTCTCCCTTTCTCATTTAAGTTTCTCATTTAAGTTCTTCTCATTCTCTGAACCTTTGTTTTTCATACTCCTTCTTATTGAAGGTATATGCTCCTGGAGATGTTTAGTAAGTCATAGTACTGCAGAGGTGCCTAAAAGCTGTATTCAGGGCCCTTTCTCCTCAGTGTCACTGCTAAAAATGGTCTAAAGTCAACCAAGAGCAAAGTTATCCAGAAGAACTTGGATGAAATTAAATAAATCTGGACTATTGTTCTTATGTTCAAGTAACAAACTCTAGGTTACAAGAGAAGGACACACACAGAAAGTAGAAGACAACAGTAAAACACCTAAATATCTAAAGGTGAGACTTCAGTGATTCAGTCTGTGTTCTAGGTTGTTCAAATGGTGTTTTTTTCTGTGATTTGTTTCCAGTGAATAAAGTAGGATATAACAACAGATCTTTAGCTGGTGTAGACTGATGTCAGTCTCCTCAAGGCAATGGAGCACCGCTGGCTTTTATCAGCTCAAAATGTGTGGTTCATTTTGAAAGGGGCCGCAACTGGATGTGTCTGGAGCTCAGTGAAGTTTTTGGTAGAAAGGAGGAGGACATGAGCAATTTGTTACTTATAGTTGGTAACTATGCAAACGTGTTTTAGTATCCAGTACTGTGGTGTGACGGGATGACAATGGATAACATCTACTATTCTTCTTTTCAGAAGACAGTATATATTACCTCATACAGTTGACAGTAAAAGTGTTTCCGTTGTGGTTTTGCTTGTTTGTTTTGTTGTAGGCTGAGAGGGAAAGGTGGGGTGTATTACTATAACTGAGCCTCAGAAGCTGAGACAGATGCTGTCAAGCATACCTCTCCCTGCCCTTGCTAGCCAGTTGCGGTATGAATGCTATAAGTATTTCAGGTCTCCTCCCCTCTCCCAAATGAAGCTCTGATTCCTTCACATCCTGAAGGTGTTCCCTGTTTGCTTTTGCCAAAGGTATCAACATGCATGAAAGTGCTTGGCAGTGGTGAATCTGAGACATACATGGCAGTGTTAGAGTTTGCAGTCAAGGGGGAACACTGAAACCAGACTAAAAATTCAATGCCTCCCAAGAAACAAGACTGGGGATATCTTAGGCAGCTGAAAATAACATACATCATCACATGCATACACAAAGCTATCTTACAATGTCTGAACACAAAACCACTTGAAAGCTTTTAACCTCTCCCAGAAGACTATACAATGTTTGATTTGAGGATCTGTAGGATTATCTAAATATAACCATCTCTTCTAAAAGTCAGAGATGTACAATATATAATCAGAAAGCTGTAGAATGTCTCCAACGAGAAGATCAATGCCACGCTGACTCTCATTTTTGCAGAACACTGGCCTGGCTATGGGGATTGCAGCCTCCCATGATTACCATTGCTTTCATTGGATTTAGGCAAGAGCCTCTGAAAATCAAAAGGCATTTGAGTCTGGAGACCAAAATGTCCTTCTTTGTTCTTGAACTCTTTCTTAGAATACTTTTTATTACCCTCACAGATGGTATGAATGATTTCCTCTTTATTCTGCACTATGACCATTTAGAGTGCATCTAAATGATTAATTGTAATGTGAGGAGGTAAGTAATCCCAATAAATGATCCCTGCTTTAGCACATTTAGTTCACCCACAGGAAAGCTACCCACCACTCCTGTTACAACCAAATTCTTCAGCAGAATTCACTGCTAAACTCTCCACTGCTGCCTACTTTCATATTTAAATCTCAGAGTACATTATGAAGAGAATAAGCCTTGTTGTCTTTTTCCAGGGAGAGAACAGAAAGCATAAGGCTATGAAATGACAAGTGTAAAGTTATGAGGAGAAGGAACCACCAAAAAAGAGGTCTTTGAATCTCTGTTCAGCATCAATAGAATAGCCTTGTGAGAAGAGGTTACAGCCAAGAAATATGTTACAATATGTGGATTATCATTCCTCATATTTCAGCACCAGACCTGAGAACGATATGCTTCACTGGTGTGGTGCGTTGACCCTGGCACAGCACCAGGTGCCCACCAAGCCCTTCTATCACTCCCCCCCGACCCCCTTCAGCACAGCACGCAGGGAGAGAATAAGACGCAAAGCAAAGGTGTGTGGGTTAGGATAGATAAGATGTTATTTTCTACTTCCCGTCCACAGGCGATGTCGGGCCGAGTCCAGGAAGCAGGGCTCCAGGAACACGTAGCAGTTGCTTGGAGGACAAAGCTGAATACCCCCCCCCCCCGCCCCCCCCGCCTCATCCTCCTCCTGTCCTCTCCCTTTATAGTTGAGCTGATGTCATATGGTATGGAATATCCCACTGGTCAGCTCAGGTAAGCTGTATCCTCTCCCCCATCCTGCCCCCCATCCTCTGGTGCCGTGTGAGCACTGGCAGCCATAACACGGGTGTGTTCTCAACACCCTCCAGCTCCCAGTGCTGCAGCGTGAGGGCTGGGTGGGGAAAAGCAGCTCAGCCAGACCCACTACAACTGGAATAATGTCACAGTTGACAAACAAAACTATTATTTGTAACAAATAGTTTAATTGTTAGAAACTGCACAGCACCGAATTGCTTATGGGCTACAGAAGTTTCATGGCTTTGCAATGAAAATGGGCAAAAAGCACTGGCAGATTGGAATCCTCATCTGACCCATAATGAGCAGGTGAAACATGGAAAGATCAAACCCGTCTTTATTTTTTCTCCCAAGGAATACTGTTAAAATATTAATCTGGAGTTGGAAGTTGTATGAATTTTATTTATTGAAAAAATACCATCCATGTTTGTACTCTTGAAAGGTTATAGAGGTGATGTCGAGGCAACAGTTACATCCCCATAGGCAGGTTCTTGCCCTTTCAAACACCAAACATACTTTAACATACCTCGTCTACATGTGAAGGTATCTAACTGAGTTTTCTGTTGAGTCAGTGGGCTGAACTCTGCACCTCTGGAAAAACAGGGCCAGTTCTGGAGATAAGAAACCACACAATGCACGTGATCCAGTACCTAGGCACTAAGCCACCAAGCACTGCAACTATTTACCCCATTAAATTCACTATTAATTAACTGGATAAGGCTTTATGGGACATATGTGTCTTAACCATGTTTCATGACACTGAAATAAATCAATGAGCTCTTCATACCTCCACCACAGACATTAAGACAAGACATTTCAAGCTCAAAGTCAAAATAGAAGGTCCAGAACCCGAAACATTTTGATTTATATTTTGATTATTGCTTGAGATTCCCAAGCCCCATGACATTGCAAAAGAAATTCATGTTTTCATAGAAAAAAAGGCATCCATGGACATCTTTCCATAGAGGCTGGCAGACTGATGTGTAACACATACGTTTACATTTCATGGGAGCTAAAAGCACATTCATCTAAGTATTTTCTGTTATATTCTCTGACAGCTTTTGAAAATTGCCAGGCTAGGTTTTTGTGTTTGATCTTTCGACATTATTGGAGGTTGTATAAACAGGAAGCAATGAATAGTTTCACCATTAATTAAGATAATTCTAAACACACATGCTGTCATAGCACTGTCAGTTCCCCATGGTGGGCATGTTCATGGATATGTGTTAAGACCACAGCATGAATCCACTTCCAGTGGAAATGTCAGTCTTGGTGTTTCTCCGCTCAGCTGCATCTCTGGCTACATTAGTAACCCAAACACAGGCATACTGTGGACTTAAGTACTACACAGTGTGGTCCACATAGATTAATAATTATTACATTATCTGAGATGGTGGGAAGAGCTGATTAGCCACATGGATGCTGTACCACTTGCCCTTAGGGCCAGAGAACAAGTCTTCACCCACCTTACTTAATAGTAGCCTACAACTCTTGTTCTGCTATCAGTTACCATAGGATGCTCTACATACAGCAGATGAGCATAAGCCAAACCATGCTGAGCTTCAGAAGTTCTCTGTCATTCTTGAGTGTGTATTAATGAACAAGAAAGGGAAATCAGGTTGGGATAGAAACTGGTGGACATTAGGCCAATGACATAAGGAGCTGGATTTATTAAGAGATGCATTTTTAGACTCCCTTGAAGAAGAAAGTTGCATAGGCACTTTGGTGATTGATATCCAAATAAAAATGGATACATTTGTCATCAAAAGACTGGGAAGGCAATCTCCATTACATTTTCATGCAGACGCTTCAAACCCTTCTCTAATCATTAATTGCTTCCACTGTTTCATACCACAAATATGTTCAACATTTCAACTCTGAAGCTGGTAGGATATTTCCCACTGCATTAAACAAGCTTTTTATTAGACTGTTCTTTTAGTAGTCAGGTCTTGTACATTTACCATGACTGCAACATTGTATGTAACATTGGCTTCTCAACATTTCTCTGGAGGAGAAACTTTACTTTCCTGGCATTAGCTCTAAATGTCAGACTGAGGGGCTCCATATGTCTTTCCGCACTAGGGCTTTACAAATCGGTTGAACATGATTATATCAATAATTTCCATGGCATAGTTCTCAACAGCATAGTGCAGGGAGACTTCATAAGTGATTGCCTTCCAAGGAAACCAAAAGGTCTTCCAATCTAAATAGATGACTGGAAGAGAGCCCCACCTACACTATGTGGGTGCTTCCCGACAGGATCTGGGTGGACAGGAGGAGACAGAGTGCATTTTCTTCTAGCTGTAAATCTCGGGCAGCTAGGATTCTTCTTTTGCCACCCCTTGCAAAGGGCAGGCTTGAAAGATGCAAAGAACTGTCTTGTGAGCAAGAAACTGCAGACACTCAGACCGTCCCACACTTCCTCTGTGATTAAGGGCACTTCACTAAGGGTGTATACATCTCGTTGTACACAGGGTTGTATACAGTTAGGCCCAGAAGATGAGTAATGCAACTTCATGCAGTGATGCAGAGGTGATAGTTCAGCCCCATCTCAGAATGGAGACTGAAAAGCAGGGAGCTCTTTCGGTTGTCTGTTTTCCCCTTCTCTCAACCTGCTGATCCACAAGTGTGGAACGTGCTGTGCAACCAGGTCACAGTGAAAGAGAGCGTGAAATCATTATCCAGAAGGAAACATTTTCTTTTCATTTCCTTACTACAAATAACTTTATAGTTACAGATTCATAGTATTTAATTTAATGATTAAAAATGATGCAACATGTAATCTCTAAAACATCTGTATAGCATATTACCTAAGAGACACACAAAATGCGTGCCCACACTGAGCCAACCACAAGCCTTCTAAACCAGGTTGTTGCAGCACTGGGTCCTACTTAATGCACTTCACCTTTCAGGAGAACAAACTAGCTCAGGTTCAGCACTGAGATAATTGTGTGCATCCAGCTTCTGGTTGCTCTGCTTAGAGCACAGGCAAAACGAGTCTGTGTTTGAGCACCATCTACCATGTATATCTGCCCGTAATGGTGCCATGTGTTGAGTATAGCAAATGCTGGGACCACGGTAAAGGACATTCTCCATAACGAGGGATATGCAAGAGATTATTTAATAGTCTAGATCTAGATGTGATTTTTTGTAGTGATGACACATTTTTCAGGAAAAAAAATAGGAAGAAAAACTTTTTTTTTTATTCCTGTGCTGTTCTTAGCACCATAAAGCATGTCACTAATTGAAAACAGAAATGTTAAAAGACGATTAAATTTCTCCTGTCTTATACCTAGCTTTAGAAACAGTCAGGATTTCAAGAGCAGTTGCTTTGAAAATTGCCTTTACACAATGGTTTTAGACTTCTCATACCAGTGTGTGTGCATGTGCATGTGTGAGCACCTTTCTGACTAACTGGATGCTAGAATACAGATACGTTGGGAATTAATTTGGCAAGTAAAAACTGTACTAAGTGTCCCAAAGGGTAAAGAAGGGAATAGAATGTTAACAGTTTGTTGCAGCCTCATATATTCCTCTCAAAAAAAATGATGTGCATCATTCTGAAAGGGTATGTGTGCATGCATCTGTGGTCAAATCTGAACTTGTTGCAGCTTGAAACCCATGTAGACTTCAGAACTCATCTGCTCAATCCAATTTCCCATCAGTATTTCTTTATGAAGTGTTTCATGACAATTTCATAGTAAGAGTCTATATTACAGGACTTTAAAAGTGCTCCAGTGCAAACACAGCTTCCATTCAAATTTGATGCTTCTGTTTATTTTTTGTCTGCTTGATAACAGCATCAAAACAGAAAACTGTTAGAAACTGGAGATGAGGAAAAAAGGCTCTGGTAGGAATAACCTAGATATGAAATGATAGGCTGACTAGTTGAGCCTGGGATGAGAGAGGTCATTTCCCTTTAAAGCACTGGACTAAATACCAGGCAACGTGTTTGTTTTTTCTGGCTCCCTGTGAAAACTTAATCAGGAGCCACTTGAGCTTAGAACTTACCAATACAAACATCCTTGCATGCATACTTACATGATTACTATCTTTGATTTCATGGGAATTAACCATTTGCTAGATCAGCACCTTCGCTACTACAGTTTACATCTTACTCGTGCTTCACTGACACTGTGAACACAGCCACCAGCCATCTGAGGTGCCATATTGCCCTACAAAACAAAAACACATTCACTGTCACAAAGACATTGCAGTCTGTGCTTCAGCCACTGATTTGCTAGTTTCTGCCATTTAAATTAACATGAAAAATTTTCCCAACTTTTCCCCCTGATTATATGCAGTTTCACCTGGTGTGAAGAATAGAAACCCACACTGTTTACCTTGTACAGCTTCTTCATGAACACATGATCTCAGGTTTTGTAGGCAGTATCACAGCAGTTCCCAAGGGAATGTTTGTATACATAATAGTATTTATCTGTAATCTTCATAGCAATTTTTATCAGATCAACGCTGAGCATTTCCATAAGATCTCTAGTATAACATGATCTATATAATTACATAGTTCTACCTAAGGAAGACATTTTCTTCTTTAGATTAAATGAAACAGTATTTTTGCATTCCCAACTATGTAATCTTGTTTCTCGTTACAATGAGAAGAGATTTATGCATCAAAATTCCGTTAGTGCGACAGAGAGGAACACGAATAAATGCTCATGTATCAATCATTACTATAATTGTTATTATTATTCATGCTGATTTATAGATGGTTATTGCTTTTGTTGGAGGATCTTAATAATCAATCAGGTGTGTCAGACAAATAAGAGGACACCAGCCTTGATGAGTTTAGAGGTCAGTGAAC
Organism: Todiramphus chloris collaris; assembly: GCA_025345505.1. Taxonomy (NCBI): domain Eukaryota; kingdom Metazoa; phylum Chordata; class Aves; order Coraciiformes; family Alcedinidae; genus Todiramphus; species Todiramphus chloris. Next base: position 482,371 of record JANVCC010000041.1, read on the forward strand.
AAATTTTCCTACCATGGGCACAAAAAGATATGGTACAAGGATGTATTTGCAGAAGTGGTTGATATGGTATTTTAGCCATGGACCAAATCCTACAGTCTATGTTTATTATTTATAATGTTCTTAATGCTGCCAGCCCCACTTGGAGGTTTGGGCTTCCAGAGACAAACCATAAGAGTGCATAGCAATAGACAGTTGAAGCACTATAAGTTTCAACAGAAATACACAGATTGCAACAAAAAGCATTATTTATCCCTTTTAACAGACAGGGAACAACTCAGGGTCACACAGGGTTTCTGAGGTAGGACTAGGAATACAGCCCACTTCACTCATTACCTTAACTAGTTCTCTATCAGGTAAAATTGCAGATTCTGGAAAAAGGTGATTAGCAGGGTTTGGCCCAGTACATTAAAATGTGCTGAAGACAGAATGATGTCAAATCAACAAATGGACAGAATTTTCCGTGATGAGGTTATGTGTCTATGAAGAACAGAAGTGAAAGCAGGGTGCTGTCTGTAATTACCAGTGGCATTGCAATCACTACAACAAACTTGACACAAAATAGACTTGTATGAATATGCTGGATAAAGAAAAATCTACTGTGATGTATAACCAGAAAAAATAGATGAAATTGCATCCAGTCCCAATCCTGGTATTGATTTTCTAGTAGTTCCATTAACATGATACTTCACATAAACACTCTATCATTCAGAACATTTTGGGAGTGTAAATAATTACATCACTGTAATCCTAGTTGACAAATCTCACATCTCTCCTATATGGCCATGAGTCAGTACATATCAATCAAAGCTGATGTGTATTTTGACATGGGAGGCTCTTAGACATAGCACATCTTCCTTGTGTTTACTGCCACCACATTCTGAAACATGATAATAGCCATTTGAATCAATCTTGAGGTGCAAGCGTGGGACATGAATCATAACATTCCTTCATGCTGCCACACAGCTTCTGAAATACATCAACAATCCATGTCTGAACATGGGCAGAGTTGTTTTGAAGAAGGAAGTAATTGATTGCCTTGTTCTATCATGGGTGTTAAACAACTTGTAAATTTTTTTACACTCCAGCTTTCTTTCACCTCAGGGCACAATAGAATTGATACAGTCTGCATTTGAGAGTTATACAGGCCTGGAAAATATGAGCATGAAGAAGAAAAGGAAAGCCAAAACTCAGGACATGGAATCAGGAAAAGCGTGATCTCTTCCCAACTTTACCAGTGACTTCACATCTGACTGCAGAGAAAGCTTGTTCTGGAAAAATGGAAACTGAAGCTGCCTGCTTCACCTGTATATTAGAGGTTTTCAGATGAAGGCTATGATCCCACCACCACCGAATGCAGTTAATCTGAAAATCTATAGGAAGGCCTTTTTGTCTACTAAATAGGTCTTGAGACCTAATCTGTACAAAAAGGTTCTTCCACAGCAGTAAAATTCTTTGCTTTAAACCAATTAAATTCCATGGGAACGGTCCAAGTGGAATGCCTTCTTGAGCCTATAAAATCTTCCCAGACATACAGCAGTAAATAAAAGATAGATAAACTCGTAGGTAATTTTTCAATGATTAGGTACCAAAAAAAAATGGAGACAAAGGCCTGGATTTAGAGGCAAACTCACACCCTGCCAAGAGATAAGGCATCACCTACAGTAACTAGGACTATCCCATAACAGGTAGCCAGGAGAAGTTCTGGATGCTCCGTTCCTGGAAGTGTTCAAGGCCAGGCTGAATCAGGCTTTCAGTAACCTGGTTGAGTGGGAAGTGTCCATGTCTATGGCAAGGGGGAGGGAACTAGATGATATTTAAGGTCTCTTCCAACCCAAATCATTCTATGATTCTATGATAGCATAAAGGAGGTACAGTTTTAACCATTCCTAGGAATCAGTCTTTCCGAGTCAAATGGTAGAGATTTGAAGCTCCTTTCTATGTTTATATGTTTACTGAAACTATGTTCTCACTATCTCAGCTTTTTGTAAAATCACAATTCTTTCTCTTCCAAAGCTGAATGGGAAATGTGCATTTATCCTGGTGATTAGTACAGGAGCAGGAATCTTCAGAGGAGTCAAACTGAGCGGAGGAGGGATTTAAAAAAGAGCAGAGGGAATTAAAACTGAGCCTACATCTTAAGACAGGCAGTCCTGCAACTGGACACTGAAATATGACATAGGTCACAATTCTAACTCCACTTATCAAATTAATGAGCTTGGGATAAAATGCAGGGAAAATCAAGGATCAGGGCTCACGGCCCTTCACCAATGGGTTCTCTTTCTGTAGATTCATCGCTTTCCCAGAGCTCTAATGGGAGGGATACAAAATGCCTATGTTCCAGTGCTCCCCTGGCAAGTTGACACAACCAGTTTGAACCCTGGCAAGGTGATCACACTCATGCCACCTGCCACAACCTAGATGGATTTCCCATGAGGAAAATATGCAAAAGACAGAAGACAACAGCATCCTTCCCCTCCATCTCACTGTATCTCTCAGCTAAGGGGCACAGAGCTGCCAGGCTTCATGCTGTAGCTACAGGTCAGTGACAGCCATCAGAGTGCCCTGATGTGTTCCTCAACCCCAGGGACTGGGAGACAGTCTGAGTTTCACTCTGCACATCTCTGAATTTGCAGCTGAGTGGAGGAAGAAATTGGGCACTTAGATGTTCAGCACATGATGCTTCAAGTGAACTTAGTTTTGGGCAGCTTGGGAATTAAGAGAAAAAAATGGAAACGCTGATTGATTTTAAGTGCTTCAGAGGTTAGCTCATACTGGAGACCAGGCTGTTCGAACTGTTCTTCTGAATTTAAGCACTTAATCCTGCAATGTGAATCTCAGTCTGCATCCTCCTTTATGCCTTTTTTTTGGGTTTGTTTTTGTTTTTGGTTTTGGTTTTTTTGTCTTTTGTTTTTTGTTTTCTATTTTAACTATAGAAACTCACAAAATTGCTAGATACAAGTAAAGTAACACTACATTAGATTTTTCTTTTTAGTTGTCAGAAAATCTTTACCTGAAATACAGTTGAACAAACTTAAATCAATACATGTTAAGGGAATACACCTATTAAAAGACAAAAGGTAAATTACAAATATAACTCAATTTTATAAAAGGAATAAAATCACTAGAAGAATTTTAGTTTCAGTCAATAATCATGGTGATGATTATAGCCATATCAAACTCTTCTGAGCTAATAATTCTTAATGGAAAAAAAAAAAAAGGTTAAAATATCCTTTCTGTGAACAAAGGTTAAGCACTCAGCCAATTTTAAATGTGTTCTTGATGTCTGGAAATCAATGCATACCTTCAGGCAGATATTGTGTATAAACATACATAAAAGCAATGACTAACACAATATTACAACTTGAAAGTGCCCAGTAGGTGTGTCTTATCTACAATGTTATCCTACTGCAAAATCACAGGCACAATTTGTTGACTAGGCATCAACTGCTGAGCAGCAGAATTGCTCAACAGAGAGGTGTTAAACAGGGTTCAAACCCTGAAGGCTTTGAACAAAAAAAAATTGCCACTAAAGTCAGCCTGAAAAGGTGCCGGAGGGGTGGTTCTTCATGGCTCCAGCCTCTGAGTGCACACAGAAAGAAACTGAACCTACTCCTTTGGCTCCAAATAACACTTGGCTCAATGACATTTTTCCTTCCTTGCTTTCAAAGCTTTTTATGGGATTACTCTCCTTTTCAGCTGTACACACAGTCAGCTTCCTGAGTGGGAAAAGGTCTGGAGGACAAAAAAAAATAAATTTTCTCTTAGGAACTATACAAGGAAGGAGAACTGTATAGACACTGGGAGATTATAGGGCTTCTCTCTGACATGATTGCAAGCTTAGAGGAGTTGTCCTACGTTACTTCAACTATATAATCCCAAAGAGAACCATCATAGGGAGTCAGAAAATCAGATATTTTCTTCTTCTCTTTCCTACTACTTACTATCCCTTTAGTGGATAGAAAGGAAAGTTTCCCTCCTTGTCTTCTAGGTGATTAAAACCCGTATGGTTTAGTTGCTACAGTCCCATTCATTAAGAGCTGATGCTGCAGGAGCTTAGTAGTGAGCCTGCTAAGCTGAAGTAGGTTGTACTGGTGGGACAAATGGTTTCAAAACTGGGATGTGGGGTGGTAGGGAAGAAACAATTAAGATCTCTGATACTAATAAGAAATTCCTGTTTGACTTAAAAAGTAGGACTTTTGTGTGCGGAAGATGGAGGCTTAAGAGCAGCTGTGCTGTTTCTGAATGGAGGAAATGCTAGTGGCACTTTAACAGCTCTCTCACTTGACTAACCCATAAACATGGGTCATTTCTTACATCAGTGAATAAATCGGGCTCTAAAGCTCATGGTGCCTCTGGGAAAAGAATTATCACAAGAACTCCTGCTGCTCCTGAGGCCACATCTAACAAGTTTTTGAAATGGTGATGGCCCTGTCACACAGAAAATGGATTTAAGTGTTATTCTTATTGTCTTCATGTCCTTTAAAAACATCCTTTATAAATAACCAAAGCAAATTAACTACAAAATATTTCACAAAATGCCTCTTCTGGCCTTGATTTTCTATCACGAAATCCAAATTTATAGGCAACAAGATGTTATGCAATTAAATATTTAGGCAATCAGATAAGTCAAGTCCTTCATTAGTAGCAATGAGAGGAATTATATCAGTTTTTTGTATATCTACAGTTGCTGATACGTACTTTGATAAATGTTCAATGAACACATCCTACAAGACTACTGCTGAATTAGTTAAGAAGCTCCAACCACTGAAAAAAATCACAATAGTGAAATGTATTTATCACTAGACCATATAAAGAAGCCTGCATAACTGTAGGAAGACAGGAAGTAAATAAATACTCATTACATACATAGTATGTGCTATCCAAGTTGATCTATGAAATTTGTAAAGTGTACAAAACATAGTGATTGACACCAGTACTCCTACTAAGATACAGCTGGAGAAAAATTCTTTTCTCAAAAAGTGCTATCTTCTGTCCCTTTCAATGGCCTAAGCAAGCTACAGCATCTGACAAAGTCACCAGGTGCCAGACTCAGAACTGGTGTGACAGTGGAGAAAATTACACTCCCTTCTTCTGACTTGAACCTTTGTATCACCAGTCAGTCTCCTGTAGGCCTGCTAACACCTACTCCATCCATGCACAAGGGAGCCTAAATGGATGTAATTTAAATATCAAGGCTTTAAAAAGAGGTGTAGGCAGAAACAGACTGGAAATGTCTCTGTCATCTGTGGTCTCAAGGATTACCTGCTGTCTTCTCAAGATAATTATATTTATTTTCCTTGCATTTCCTTGCACAGTGATAGAGATGAGGGAGTTTAGAGAGTTAGACCATCAGGAAGTCAGAAGTCAGATGAAATACATTAAACTTACACGTACCTTTCTTTGCTAGGAGAGGATGTAACTTAACCACGCTTTCAGCACTGAGAACTTGGAAAGCATACAGCTAACTAGGCACTGGGAATAGCAGAGGTATTTTGATTTGTTTATAAAAACTGTCAAGCACCACCCACACTCTGTCCTCGAGTGACCCAGTTATATTCTGCTGCGTGAAGATGAAGCACTGAGATACCAAACAGCGCAGAGTGCAAAATGTGGTTAATGCTCCATCAGGGTAGACAAGCAACCAGGACAGAATAACAATAATAAACACAATGTCCATAATAAGACCCCTGAAGTCCTTTTCTCCTGAACAGGATTAAGTTTTGTTTAATGTTCTAAAATATTTTCACAATGGATTTGAGGTTTCAAGGTGGTTTTTTTGGTTTTTTTTAGGCTTATTCTGGCTCAGATGCAAAGCAGAAGAGACTAAAAATATACAACATACAAATACAAAAGGGTAACAGTAGGCTAAATATAGATCAGAACATGAAATAGGCTGATGGGATGTTCTTCAGACATTTCTGGCAATGGTGGGAGATGCCAGCAGGTTTTTGTGGCAGTGGGCTTTGTCTAGCTCCATCCCAGCTGGGCAGGGTCAAACAGTTCAGGTCAACAGGGGCAGGAGGGACCATGCATTGCACTAAAACTCAGAAAACATGAGCTTCACTCTTAGCTGGGACTTGGACTTGCCATGTGACTGAACTGGACACTTTCAAGCAGGATTTTTTCGACTTCACTGCAGCCATTTAAAAAGGTCATTGACTTGTTTGAGCAACTTAGAAGCTCATTGTGTAGTCAAACTTAAGTACAGAGACTTCTTTTGCAATCTGTTGAGAGTGCTAAACACTCTCTGGTTTTCCTTCCACAGGACAGATGTGTAAGATAGATGGAGTCCGCTGACTGCTATCCTATCACTCTCCAGTGATTGTAGCTCCTAAACAGAAATTTAGTGAAAAAAATCTCATTTTCTGTCCTTTTCCCCTTCTTTTTGCCTTTCTCCTACCCACAGACAGCGTTTATGTCAAAGATATTCCTGCTCAATGTATTTCCAACATAACCTTGCACAAGACCAGGTGCCTACTGGAATGAAAATATTTAAATTATCAGATCTATTCTATTGTTTCAACAAAATGTAGTAGGAATTCTAATTCCTCTGCTGTTTTTCCCATATCTTGTTCTGCACTTTTTTCTCATTCTTTCAGGAGAGCAACATCTTCTGTCTGACTGCAAGTGATACAAGAGTTAAATGAGCCTCCTAAGAACCAAAAGATACGTGGTGGAAAGCAAAAGAAATGCAGGAGATGAAACAGTGTTCAGGCCCATGTGACAATTGTTTCCCTTCTACAGTCACAACAGAGGCAAGGTGAGGCCAGGAGATAGCAGAATTTAAAGAGCTACCTAAACCAGTGAGCAAGGTAAAACTTGTAGGCATTAAATTCCATGTAAGAAAAGTCTAAGCATTTGCTGGCCAAAAGTCAATTGGAAGCACTTTTTTTGGAGCTCGCCAAAATGCTGAGCAAATGCTGCACCAGAAAAGTAAACAGTTTACAGAGCACTGGCAGTCCAGAAGTGAAGGAAAGGAGCTTAGTAAGTGTAGAGTAAAGCAGGTCACAGAGCAGTGATTAATGGGTGCAGGAATTTCAAATACAATCATACACCTGCACAACATGGCCTGAAAAGATGGACTGCCAAATGGCCTGTGAGAAATTAGAGCAGGGGGAAATATGTTTCAGTGTGACACATTCATTCCAATAGAGGAGAAAGTGTTTTCTGAATTTCAGCTATTGCATGTGGTGGAGGAGGGAGGTTGTTCTTTAGGGGAAAAATGAGCTATCAGCAATTTAATAATACACTCGTTTGCTGTTGTAATACTGGCTTGGGTCTTATTTCTGTTCTCTTCCAATGGTATCATCTTTCCACCTCCCTAGTTTCTCTGTGAATGATGAAAAATCCCTAACTAAAATCTTTGGTAACAATAATTTAATAGCAAGAATAGTTGAAGCTTAAGTTGCATATGGAGGAGTAATGAATTTTTCTTCTGGTTAGACTGGAAAATTCATTTTTAAAGCTACTAGAGGCATAGTTTGCATATATCTGTATGAATAGCTTTGCCCTTCAAATTTTAAGGCAACTTAGGCTAATAAGCCTTAATGTTAATTAGAACTCTACAGTGATAGACATGACATTTCAGATGGGCTTTTTACCAAATTTAACAGCTTATTCAATGAAAAGTGGCATTACTGAAGAGATTTTAAATGGCAAATCCACATGCTACTCTTGTTTCTCCAAGAGAGCTAAGAGAATTCGAAATAGTCTACACAGCTTTAGGAAAATGTGGTATTACCTGTATTTTCTTGGTCATATAGGACTCTTAGTGTGCTCTTGGATGACAGTACACCTCATGTTCATCCCATTCAAATGTAATTGGACTAAAGCCACAGTGCATCAAACCTGACTGCCGGTGTCAAGCATGGATTCAGAATCTCAAGGGTTTTTTGGTTTTTATTTTTCCCTAAAGAAAACCTCTCTATCATTTTCTTTGTAGCCATTATGCTCACAAAGAAAATTAATCAAGCTGTAATTGAAAAAATGAGGCCTGCCAAAATCAGAAGGCATCAAAATTACACTCCTGGGAGGTGTGAACATCTGTTTTAAATTCTGCAACCTGTTGATCTTGTGAGCAACAATAATAAAAGGCTAACAATAATAAAAGTCTAACATCTCTTACCACTAAACAAGGCCCTTGCCTGTCTGCAGACAAAGTAAAATAGGAAAAAATGTCTCAGCAGTTAAGGGAAGAGGACTAGTCCCACTTTACAAAGGGCAAAGTCATGTGCACAAGAAATACCTGGGCTTGAATGAGAAGGAACCAGCTGGTTCTGCCTTGAGTTGCATTAATGTGGTTCTGTGTTCTGTACTTTGCCTGCACTTGAAGGGATTTAAGTGATTTGTAAGCCTCTGTGAACTCCCTCCATGTTTCTCCTTCTGATCAGAACACAGGAAAATACCAGGAGACTTTTTTCTCATTCAGAAATCTCATACAGTTTCTTTCAAAGCCGAGAAAGTTGGGATGTGTGTGGACCATAGTTTCCCACCAAGTCCACCACTGTGTAACACAAATAGTGAGAACAGACAGTAGTGGCTTTCCCTGATCTTCTACAAGCCAGCAGAAAAGGGATATGAGCCCACTCTTCTTCTTCATCCCAGTGCCATTGTAGGCAGGACCTTGCTGGTGCTTTCTGGCAGCTGCTTCACCCTGTCACATACCTGCTTATCTCATCTTTGGAGACTCCTGATCTTCTGCCTCTAGTCAGGAGTAGCTTGACTTGTGTTAGAGACAGCATCACCCACATTCCTTCCTTGCCAATAAGCTCAGGTCACTGCACTTCAAGAAGTGACCAATTTGCAGCTTTTCTTTCCACACCAGGGATCCAGAAATGCTCCAGAGAGACCTCTGAAGTTGTAGCACCAAAACACAAAAGGACTTTTGGATGCTCTGTGTTTAGAGAGAACAGATGCAGCATAAAAGAAGGGTAAGGGGAATAGACAAATGGAGCTGAAGGAACTCAGAAACTTGGAAAAATTAATTTCCCTACATATTTACATTGTTAAATGTGGGCACTCAAGACTGAAAATTTTGCTCTGTGCAAGTAAGAGAATTTAATGTTCCATTTGCCATTGTGAAGACAGACTGAATCACATGCAGCATTTTCTACAGGGTTTGTTTGGCCCTTTTTTTTTTTTTTTTTTTTTTTTTTTTTTTTTTTCCCCTTTTTAACAATCCATTTTACAGGACTATTTCAGGAGATGCCTGTGAGCATACCAGAGAGGTGCTATATCAAACAAAGTACACCTGATTAATTATCTAACAAGGGAGATGTTTGCACAGCCAGTACCATTCATTTTTCATGTGACAATGCAGGCTTTAAGTATTAGCAACCACCAATCCAACACTGCCAGAAGGATGCAATTGCCCTCCATGCAATCTTTTCTTTCTGTCTCATACACATGTCACTGCGTTGTCAGGGACGTCCCAAGTTCCACCTCTGATCTTTCCTTTGTACCTGTCCCAGTAACCTGTGAGCCATTTCAAATAAGGATATGGATTTTATCAATGTCATGAAAATGTGGTTCAAGAAGAGCCACATTTAAAGCATTGGAAGCATTGAAAAATGTTGCTAAATTATTACATTAGGGAACAAATTCCCTTTTCTCTCATGTTCATCAGATTCATTCCCCACTAATGAATACAGAGAAGAATGAATCTCCAAAGAATTTGGATTTCAGTTTTTAAGGAGGTTTAACGTTTGGATTTGGCTATAACTTCAATTTCCTTTCATGAATATTTTATTTAAATCCTGTATTAATCACAGAGTCACAAAGATAGCCTGCCTCCTGCTTCTGCTTGCTTTCATTGTCTGTCAAGAAGCACTTTCTCTCAACCTTAAATATCTCTAATTAAAAATTTCCCTGAAGCCAACTGATACCTGTGTGATTAATGGGCTGGCTAATAAATAAAATGCACCATGCTACTTTAAGATCATTGTACCATAAAAGCACAGAAGGGATGTCAGTGGCCTCATCATTTTGAAAGATGTTTATTAAAGCAACAATGCAGAGGTCCTAAGGGTTCTGAAGTGCTCCACATCATTAATAACCAGATAAACCATCCACTGAGAAACCTGCTGCAGACACATTCATTATTCTAAGCAAGGAAGCTATGCAAACAGGAGAAAAAATCCAGGAGAGTGAAGCACAGGGATTTTTTCTCCAATGGATAAGCATCCATCTCCTCCTTGGTGTGAGTGTGAGCAACAGTGAAGGACTGGATGTTGCTGGGATAAAGCTTTTCACTCCTAGCTTTCAGGTTCAGATGCAAGCCAGGTTACTGAACACAGTTCCCATCTAATGGCTCTTGTTTGAGCCATGGGTTAAGCAGTTTGGTAGAGGTTTGAGAGCCTGACGCTCATGTCCAAAACTAGGGCAGCTTCTGTAGACAGGGGCAAGCTCAATTACTAAGCACTTCTGTGTGCTTAGAGAAAAACTCTTTCAGTGAAAGGAGCTCAGACCAGGTAACTGCACTGATGTCAGCTTAGTCTGGCAGTCAAAATGGTGCTCAGACACGTCCCTGTGCAGAGGTAGTACCCACCTTATTGTAATAAATTCTGGAACACTGACAACTCATCTTGGGCTAGTCCATAATATGACAATGAGATGTACTCTGGAGCAGATCAGAGAGAGGAGGTGTAACCCTCAGCAATCCCTCTGCCACTCTGTGATGTGATAAGCCTGGTGTAATGTACCTCTCAGGCATGCAGACCCAGCCACCTTGCAAGGCAGGCAGAAGTGGCAGAACCAGGTTCATGTCTCCTGTCTAGACTTTTCCATAGATTTCAGTAAAGAGAGAAGCAGCTTCATGAAGCCAGATGAAAACACATACTTTTGTGCTCTGAAAGAAAGTACAACTCAGGGCTGAACTAAATTTTGGTATAGCTGGCTCAGGCTACATCAGTAAAACATTAACAGTTTGTAACAAATAATGGGCATCAAGTCCTGCATCTCTCTGACCAGCCTCCAAGACAAGCAGACAGTCCTTTTTTCTGTCACATTCAAGTGTATCTTCCCTGTGCAATCTGATAGGAATCTGTCTCCATGACCCAGATGCTTAGCACTCTGTTCCCGATGCTGAAATTATATTTATTTATGCATGCTTTGCCTTTTCTTTCCTCCATTTGTGTCACCGTGAGAACTGTTTAATAAGTAGGGGTTCCTCCCTCCATGTTTAGCCCAGGCCTCTCACAAGAGTTGCTCAAGCCACTAATATATACCATGAAAACACACCTGTGTTACAGATCCATAGGAAAGCCACCATAATGCTGTACTGCTTTCTCACCAAGGCTATATTCATCTTTTTTTTCCTGCACCTATGGTTAGGCAGGAAGTTAGGCAAGGAACAGTCTCAGTATCATGCAGTGCTCTGTGGTTTGGCACTGATTAGTTAACAAAATGATGGGAATCTGAAGCTGACTTTGCTCTTTACATGGGATTCTTTCCTGTTGTGGTATCAACTGAGCACAACAACCAGTTGAGTAGCTTATTTTTTCAGTTCAGCACCTGCAGTTCAAAACCTGCGAAATCCATTTCCATCACTGTTTTTGATGACAAAACCCCTGGGGACAGCTCTAATTAATAAACAACTTCCATCAGTAGCTCTTGCAGTAGCGTGCAGCAAGAGGTCATGTGGTATCCCTGGTCATTCTTGCTTTGCTCTAGCCATCAAAGCGAAGGTCACTTCCTTCAGAAGGGCTGAGAGTCAACAGTCCATACACACACATTCAGATGATATGCAATCTTACTATCAGCAACAAAACCAGACACTGTCCCTGCCCATGGCCAATGAAATGGACCCCAAGACAACTCTTTGGCTGAATACAATTCATTCTCTTACCCATGGTTTCCCCATCTCTTCTGAAGCATTTTTCTTTTCAAAAGTTGTTAAGTCTCTTAGTGAGGTTGAAGCGAGTGGCTAAATTAATCCTTAGGTACTTAAAACCAAACTCACAGTGGACTGGATTGAGCCCTATTCAACAATCAAAATTAACCTTAATCCAGATTCAGCCATGCTTACCCAAGGCCTGAGATATCTCTCTCAAGATCCCTACGGTGTAAACCTCTGTATCTGAGACAGCTGTCTGTAGCTAATGGAGACCTAACCAATAAAGCCAGTGGTGTTTGGGAGAAATACTTTGTGGGAGAAATACTTTGTACTGAGTGGAAGCATCCACTTTTGTCTAAAACAAATGCAGTACTGCACTGTCTGACTCTGACTCTCCTCTGGCTACAAAAGGAGACTGAGGTGAGCTGCTTAGTTGTAGATGCCTGTATTCTCAAAACACATATTCACTTAGATGAATCCCACTCCAGAGCATCCATTAATTTACTTAGCTGTTCCACTGAAATGACTAGCAATAATTACAGTTGAGCTCATAATGCATAGATCACCGAGTTATTTAAAATCTAGGATGTTTACTTCATCCAAAGCTGATCAAAACTGTAATAAAAATAACTTCCACCTGTTTGCACTTTTGTAGGAGGCCTCCAGTGGCATATAAGTGGCATGCATTTTTACTGAGCCTATCTTGGTTACGTCATCAAGACTTCCAAAGTCAGTCACATTTCACCAGCCTGACACACATAATTTCATGAGATGTATCTGTAAATGCAAGTCATTTACACTGCATAAACATATGTTTCATCTGAAGCCCATTTGATATTCATACAGAAGATTTATATCCTCTTGGTGGTTCATGTCGAGCTAGTAACGTAATGATATAATATAACTGCAGTGTTGGGATGCTGTAGTTAAGTGAGACAGAGGTTTTCCCTAGCCTCTCAGACTGGTTAAGGTGATCTTAGCTTTGAAAGAGGGACTAAAGGGAATATTACGTATGTGTGGCTATCACTAGAACCTGTGACATCTGCAGCGCAATTGGAGTTGTAAGTGGTGAAAAAACGTTTAAAATGGTGAAGTAAAATAGCAATAAGAGACTCAAGAAGTTTCCAGAGATGATCTTAACACATCATAGGACATTTGAAGCTCTTTTCTTCACAGAGAATTCATTAGCTCTGCTTTTCAGGCAATATCCCTTTTTTTTTTTTAACTCCACCGTGATGCAGAGAACTGTTCCTGTGTCACATGGCTGCAATTCCAGCCCACAGCTCAGAGGCAACTCCATATTGCAACTTTCGAATCAAATTCAATCCTCAATCTCAAATTATTCGTCATTCAGAATAAGAGGATTGGGTGTGATATTTCAGATTTAGCTCAGATAGATGATACATTAGAAACAGTGAGGGGAAAAAAATGTGTCATGACATCTGCTAAGACCAAAAGATCAAACTGTACAATACTGAGAATGCCAAGTCAGTAGAGGTGATGGTCAAAAATACTTGAACTGCAAAAGGAGTCATAGGAATCTTGAAAGTCCCTTTAGCATTTTTTACATTGCAAAGTTAGAAACTCATCTGGAGCAGCGACAGACCACATTTCAGAAATGATTTAAACCATCCTCACAAAAATAGTTTACTATGTATCTGCTTGTTTCCATCTACACGCTCTCTAGCAACATAAACCATCCAGCTACTGAAGAGGGTTGCATAAAAAAAAAAGAATGCAGCAGCCTACGTAAAATCATGTAGCCTAGGTCATGTTGCCCTTCTACTGATGCACTTAAATTTGCTTATTTCAACTGCAAAATATTAGGAGACTTGCTCTTAAAATTTTCAGGCAGCAATTAGAAAGATCATGTTGTAATAATGACTGTTAAAGGAGCATATACCTGTGGCATTACTTCAATTTTAAGCTTCACCTTTGCCAAAAAAAAAAAAAAAATTACTTCCAGGACAACTGAAATACTGCAGGAATCATAGAATCATAGAATCATAGAATCATAGAATGGCTAGGGCTTGAAGGGAGCTCCAAAGGTCATCTAGTCCATCCTCCCCTGCACTGAGCAGGGATACCCTCAACTAGACCAGGCTACTCAGAGCCTTATCCAACCTCACCTTGAATATCTCCAGGGATGGGGCCTCAACCACCTCACTGGGCAGCCTATTCCACTGTTCTACCACCCTCTATGTAAAGAACTTCTTCCTGAATTCCAAAAATCACATCAAATTGTGGTTTAGTTTTCAGAAAAGGAAAAAGTTTTTAGTATAAACAAGATTCAAGCTACTTGAAAATAATGTTTATTTTCTTTTTTTTTAGTATCATAATTGATAATATAAAATTGTAATAAGCCAAAACCTAAAGAAAACCATTTGGAATTTTTCAATCCATTTGGAATTTATTTAGGAGTCACCTATGCAGACAATGATGATTATATTTTGTTTTCCACATCAGAAGGTAACCAGGGCTTGTAACTTAGGAATTATCTCAGAGATATCTCTGCTGTTTTCTCATCTCATCTCATCTCATCTCCTCAACACTGGACTATCAGAATCTGTTCCACTTTGTAGCATTTAATGGCATACATTTTCATCACAGGAGCTGTGCGAGGCAACTGCTGCTACCTTGCCAGTGTTAAACTTAGAAAATCATCTACGAAGTAAAAATGATCAGAGTCATCACTGACACCTCTATACAGTGCAGGAAGCCTCAGCACTGGATGGTTTCAGAGTGTTCATGATTTAGTCCATCCGGATGATAGAATAAGAATAGATACATGACACAAGTAAAATTTGCATCTTTAAGATTTTTTTTCTGGTAATGATTGTGGTCAAATCACAGTTTTTATATTTCTGCTCCATTGCTTTTAGAAATTATGAGAAAAAACATACATTGTTCATAGTGCATGCAGTCAAGAGAAGTGATCATTTCGTTTTCTGACACTCAGTGGATGCACAAAATACCTCACATTGTATTTAATGAGTGAATGACATCATAAACTTAAATCAGACCCTGCCAGGAGTTCAGCAGTGTTTTTTCTATGTTCCCTCAGTAGCAGTTGCTAAATAGAAAACATTTGTATTGGAGCAATAGTGTTTTGTGTAATACACAAGACATCTTCTGGAGCAAGGCAGTGAAAAGCTATTCATACATGTTGTGTCTGGCTTGCTATTCTAGTATTAAATATTTTATCTCTAATCCACAGACTAATGTTCCTGCAGTTTCTGAAACAGAAATCTCCTAATCCTGGCATCTGAGACAGTAGTGCATTCAGATGACAAAGGCCTGGGTTAATTTTTATTGTTCTGTGTTTGCAAGGGTCAATTCTTTTGTACATTTCTTGAGAGATTATTTGTAGATTGTGACAGGAATTAGTTTTCCTCTCCTGCAGAAATGTTAGTGATTTCAATTCCTTCTCTTCATCTCTCTACATCTCTTCAGGTGAACTGGAGACCTTTTAAGAGTACTGTACAGGAGTCCTAAGGAACCATCCACAGCCAATACTGTGAGTAAACACAGGAATTTTTAACACCAGATGTGTTCATTATAAAACACTTCTGGATGAGTTTTGTTCAGTCTTCCCTCTTGAAGATGTAAAAGTTCAGTTAAAAATTGTAATAACACAAATGCAACAGTTAGTTTTCTGACTTTACATTTATCCATTGCCTTCCTCTCATAGATCAGCAGAGACAGGATCCTCCAGCCCAGAGAAAATAACAAACAGTTGGCAGAGACGAGAAAAGGACACAGCATGTTTCAGTAGTGGATTGCCTGTATAATCCAAATGCTTTTGTACAACGATGAATAAGGAAAACCCAGGTTCAAACCCTCAATCCAATATATTGCATCTTTACACAAAGGATAACAATTTTAAGTGGAAAGGCAGAAAGACCCAATTCAGAGTAGCTAGGATTTCAAATTTCAGTCACAATTACCTACAACCCTGAAGTATATATACTAAGATGATGATTTTTCTGGGGAAGATCACCCTTCAGCCTGTATCTCCCACTTGCCTTTCGTTGTCTCCAGAAATATTATCCTGAGCCTAAGACACTTTCTCTGATAAACTTTAGTTAAAAAAAATATTTACCTTAATAAATGGATATTAAGAACTTGACATTTCCCTGTGGAAACTTAATTTGTAAGATAATTTCCATCAAACTCTAGTTAGCTGCAAATGTGTCACAGTTAGCTGTATTCAGCAGCTGCTGTTCATGACACAGTGCCAACAGCACTCACTCAAAACAAGGAAATGAGCACAGGATTGCAGGTCTGACCCTGACCATTTTCTCTGGCCAACATTATAATCCTGCTTTCTCACTGCTCCGGTACGCAGACATGATACATGTGGCTGGAGTTAACTACTAACCACTCTTGCTACTTTTCATGTCCATGTGTGAGTGTGTGTATTTAATGCAAGGGAAGGGCCTCGCACAGGAAGACTTCAAAAGAATGACATTACAGATAATTCTTAACTCTTCTCTCTTCCCAGACAATGCTTAGACAAATGCAGAGTAGATGACCACATGACCTACATTTATTGCTCTTTCCAGTTGGAGTTAATTGAAGGGTTGCAATCAGATATCAGTATCTGGAAATTCTTTACATTCCTGTAGACATCATGGCATCATTAGCCCTCCTTGAACAGCAGAGAGAATATGATGCTGTGCCTGGTCTCTGGAGTATGCATAGGCTCCACATGGTCCTCTGAATGTGCACGCTGGGGTGCTGGCTGTGGGGATTGATTTGTTAGAGAGTAGCAGAAGGGAAAGGGAGCTGGGGGTCCTGGTGGACAGGAGGATGACCATGAGCCAGCGATGTGCCCTCGTGGCCAAGAAGGCCAATGGTATTAGAAGGGGTGTGGTTAGTAGGTGGAGAGAGGTTCTCCTCCCCCACTACTCTGACCGTGTGAGACCTCATTTGGAATGTTGTGTTCAGTTCTGGGCCCCTTAGTTCAAGAAGGACAGGGAACTGCTTGAAAGAGTCCAGTGCAGAGCCACTGGAGTGGAGTGGAGCATCTCTCTTAGGAGGAAAGGTCTCTTTAACTTGGAGAAGAGGAGATTGAGGGGTGACCTCATTAATGTTTATAAATACATAAGGGGTGAGTGTCAGGAGGATGGAGCCAAGGTCCTCTCTATTATGTCCAGTGATAGGAAAAGGGGCAACAGGTACAAGCTGGAGCATAAGAGGTTCTGCAGAAACATAAGGAAAAACTTTTTCACTGTAAGGGTCACGAAGCTCTGGAACAGGCTGCCCAGAGCAGTTGTGGAGTCTCCTTCTCTGCAGACATTTAAAACCCACGTGGATATGTTCCTGTGTGACCTGCTCTAGGTGGTCCTGCTCTGGCAGGGGGGTTGGACTAGATGATATTTCGAGGTCCCTTCTAACCCTTAACATTCTGTGATTCTGTGATTCTGTGATTCTGTGATTCTGTGATTCTGTGGCTGGACTGCACCACAGCTTGCTTTCTGACCTAAAAATCCACACTCTTTCACATGGTATCTAGAGCATAAATTTAGGGGAAACCCACACATACATTGCCGTGCACTTAGGTCTAATTTGGCATCTATATATAAACATATTATGCATAATGTAATTTTATATATTAAAAATATAAAAATATGACTGTATTTGTCCTGTCACTGCCAGTACTTACATTGCTGTTTGGATATATTTGCCAGTACAGCCACCTGTGCTCTTGAACACGTTTAACAGCAGCCAATTAGGAAGCTGACAATGTAGGAGATGCTGAGATATTACAGAAGAATGGCAGAGCAAAGAGCTATTGATGCTATTTGTCAAAGATACAGACATAGTATGTAGGAAGGGAAAGGTACTCGTGGCCCTTAAGGAAGCCTGGACTACAGGGCAGAGAAGCAAGGGCATCTTTAGAGGAACTGGCTAATACTGCAACACTCCTGCACTGTGTTGCATTTTGTAAAAAAAAAAAATAATAAAAGAAAATTTAAATTTTTCTTCCCAACCAGAAGGTTTTATAGTCTACTGAGACAAACAGATGTTATCCTTGTTTACGGATAAGGAAACCTGAGTTATAATTACCATGAAATGACTTAATTCATTATCTTTAGCAAAGGAAAGAGGGAAAATAGAAAACTAAAAGCAATGTATTTCAAGAGCGCAGACTTCAATAAACACTGTAAATTGGTGGGTGAGATCTCCTCGGAAACAAGTTGAAGTGACAAAGGAGTCCAGAAGAGTTGGCAATTCTTTAAAGAAATGACAGTGAGGGTACAATCAGAAGCCATGCCAACATGAAGGAAGGATAGGAAGTGTAATCAGAAAACAATTTGGCTAAACCACGAGCTCTTCAATGACCTGGAGCTAAATAAAATGTACAGGAAGTGAAAAGTACATTGAAATACTAAAGACAAGTACAAATGAATAGCATAAATATGTGGGGAAAAATTCAGAAAGGCGAAGGTACAAAAAGAGAGGAAATTCGCAAAGGAAGCAAAAAGCTTTCTGTAAGCACATTTGCAGTAAAAAGAACTCCAAGGAAAAACAGTGGTTCACTGCTAAGCTGCGAGAACAAGTTCCTGCCAGATGAGTCCCAGAAAAGTGAAAGGTTTAGTGCTTTTTCTAATTCAGCCTTCACTAGAAAGGTCAACTATGACTAGATGGTTGATACAATCAAGGGGCAGTAACTCAGGTTACAACAGAGGAAGATCAGATTAAAGAATAGATAGATAAGGTAGATGTTTCCAGTTCAGTGAGGCACTGGGACATTTATCCCAAAATACTTAAAGAACAGGCAGGTACAGCATTAGTACATCTCTTAGAGAACTCATGCAAGATTAGTAGGGTCAGAAGACTGTAGAAGAGCCAGCAGACAATCTATCTGTATGAAGGAATAAAGAAGGAGCCAAGGAATTATCAGTTTGACAGTCTAACTTGATTCCTGGAAAAATACTGGAACAAATAATCTAACTACTTGTAAGTGCCTAGGCAGTAACAAGGAGAGGAGTAGCAGTCAAAATGGATTTGTCATATCAATCTAATTCCACTCTACAGCAAGGTAACAAGCCCTGTGGGTAGAGAAGGAAAAGGAGACGTCACATATCCTGACTCTAGTGAGGCTTTTGACACTGTCTCACATAATATTCTCACAAGTAAGCTAAGAAAACATGGTCGAGATTAAATGACAGAGAAAAGGCATGCAGAGCTGTCTGGAAATCTGTATTTTAAGAGTAATTTATCAATTATTTACTGTCAAAATGGTAGGATTGTACAAGGTGGGAATCACAGAGGTCTGTCGTAGGTCTGGTAAAGATCAGTGTTTTCATGAATGAAGAGAAAGAAGGGAAAAGAGTACATATACAGAAAAAATCAAGCTCAGACAGGCAGTCTACAAACGCACTGAAGGATAGAAGAGGTATCAGAAAGATTGTGACAAATCAGAGAGGTGACCTGGAAAAATGAGGCCAAATTTGATAAGATCAAGCGGAATATATTCTCGTAGGTGAGAATAACTTTTTTTTTTTTTTTTTCAAATACAGGATAAAGAACTGCTGGAGAGACTAAGAAAGTGATTTGGGAATTATGGTGAATCACAAACTGAATATGAGTCAATGTCAGGTTGTTGTTAAAAAGATGAATATGACACTGGTGCATACAAACAAAAACATCACCTATAAGGTATGTGAAACATCCCTCCTGTGATATCCCTCAGTCCTGTGATACTCTGTCCAGCTTCAGGAAGGACTGACTGTGCAGCAAGAAGCAATGTAGAGAAAAATATGACCCAGGAGGAAAGAACTGGCATTTTCTTGGACTAGGGGAAGTGTGAGAGGAGACATGAAAACAGTCTTGAAGTACTTCAAAGATGAAAAGAATAAACTCTTCTTATACACTGAGGCTAGGGTAAAATATATGTATTTTAACGATAGCAAGAAATCCAACATTAAAAAAAAATTAGTTTGACAAACATCTGTCAAAAGTAGTTCATGTAAAGGTCATCCTAACACCAAACAGATAAATATCCTAAAATATTTCAGAATGCTCCTTTTATTCATCTTCTCCTTCCATGACACACTGTGGCTTTCAGGATCGTGGATGATTAACCAAAGTTAACATTGGACATCTAAAGTCAAGCAGAAAAGTGAAGCAAGAAATTGGTTAATAACACCAGTTCAAGTGTCTTTACCTCAGAATATATATCCTCTCACTTCCTCTCTCTCAATAAATAGATAAAACATATAGAGTCTTTATGCAACAAATGACACAACAAAACTTTTTCCTATAGTAAAGGAAATAGCATTCAGGGTTTTTTTCATTTCAGGTTTTGCTGTCTCTGTTTTCACAATACAAGTGATGCCAAAGCAGAGTTTTCTGCTGGAAAATACATTACAAAAACAACATTAGACTTCTACATAATTGGATACTAGCCGATTAAAGGTCACCAACAAAAAGCCTTTTGACACAGCCTCGAAAAAAGCTCAGCTCCCTCATGTAGCATGTGTCAGTACAGAATACAGAAGTGACACATCCAGTTTATTATGCCACATTTACAATGTAGGATGGATTACTAGTTACAATATTTCTTTTAGAGAAATAGCAGATGTCTCTTTTTAAAATTTTTTTAATATATTAGAAATGTTGTGAATAGTAATTAATAGCCTTCTTTGCTATGTTAATAATACACTCCTACCCAGTAAATATTGGCTAAATAATTAAGTGAAGGATTTTTTTTTTTCTTCCCAATCCCCCATGCAATTTGCTTAATTTGGTAGATTTTAATTGGAAAAGAGAAGAGTTGGTTAATATTTAAAAAACAAACAGTTAATTATGTTGTTTTGCACTGGCTGTGTGTATGAGCTCCATCAGAAGAAGCAGGATGGTCTAGAGGGACAGCCAAACTAGAACCGAGGAACCAAAGATAACAAACAGTATCTTTGAGAACTGGACTTTTAAAGAACTTTTAAGTGCTTTCCTCACTGTGAAATGAATTAGGGTGTAAAATACTCTCAAATCCCAACCCACTCCTTGCACATATTTTTGGCACATATCTTCTTTGAAAGTTATGGGAATTAAACATCTGTTTAACTGTTTTAACTGTTTAGATGCCTTTGACGGTTCCGCTATGTATTTAATTGATTTGGTAGATTTTTTTCTGCTGTAATAACTGCTTATTATGCCTTAGGTGGATAGAGGAAATCAAAAACAGAATGCCATACATATGCCTGATATTTCCATTTACATGTTTCCTGAGAAATTTAGCACTCTTTTATACTTCTAATCTAAAGTAGTTCTGTTTTAATCCAAAATAGTAGTTTATCAGTAGCAGCCATAAATCATTTTCTACAAATGGGAGTGGCAGGGAAAGGTGTTTTCAGTCCTCTGCAGGTCTGACAAAATGTTTGTAGAAGTAATTCACATTTGCAGTAACTGAACCTATGAAACATTTGCACTTCACTTCAAATGAAATCTTTGTAAGTGAAAGGCTAACTCCTACCCTCATTTTCTTTCTAGTGCAGTGATTAGAGGCAGCAGGTTTGCTTTATGTAAGAGACAATAAAACTAGACCTAGTTAGTTATTCTGAACTCTGTGGTTTGTAACAGTTACCTGAGATGTGAACATGTCATTCCCATTAAAGGTAAGAGAAACTGTGTGTTTAAAATCTCTTAATGACTTTGAAATTTCTAGCCAGCTTGTCTGAATTCTGCTGAGGGACTGACTCTGTATATGTTCACACAAATCCTATTAAAGTTGGTGGAAGTCGCAAGCATGTCTCTGGGGCAGACTGGGACCCCCTGCTATCTAGTCAGTGCAAATTAACAGCTGGGAGTGGAAGGAATGTAAAAAAGCAAAATCTCTTCACAGGGCCACATTGATATGCAAGGGATTTGCTTGTCAGAGTGAGATGTGTGATATGAAGTGAATGTTTATTGCACACTGCAGGGAGCTTCCAGTAGTAGCCAAAAGGAGATATCTATAGTAGATCTGGATCGGAAGCCATCTAAAAGCCAAGGCAGAGTGAAAGGCCTTTTGATGCAGAATGCCTTTGTGATGCTACTTGTTCCTCATTAAAGGAAAAAGAAATTGCCAGCATTTGCAAATTGAGGAAGAGGAAATTTGGAATCTTGACATTTTACCAGCACTTCTAACTACTATTTTGCAGTATTTTGAAGTGTGCTTATCTATTGCCATGGGTGGGTGTACAAATCTTAGTAAATTACAGCCATGTTTCCACAGGAATTCAAGGAGAGGGAGAAAATTTTCAGAAGTGATGTGAACTTTAGCCTAAGAGGTCAGATAAATTGTCATGGTCCCTGGCCACAAACACAGGCTTGACTGGTACAGACACTCATCTCCCCTTACTGGGGGACTTAAATCCCTTTGCTCACCTAATCCCTGGAAGAAAATATTAAGGACTTTTAATCTGTGTTGTGTCTGAAGTGGCCTACTAGAGTCTTTCTCCAGGAGAAGCATCGAGAAGGACATTGCTTCCTATTCCAATTAGTGGAGACTACTAACCAGACCATGATTTATTCTGCTCTGCTGGTGAGCTCCATTCAGGCATGTGGTACAAAACCAAAAGTTGCTGCTGCTTGCTGCTGATAACACTACATAACCTCTCACCCTTTGGGGATGCACCAAGCCACAGGTGCCAGGTCCTTGCTCAGGAGTGGAGAAGACACCAAGTGTTGATTACTTAAGGATTCATTTCTCTGCCATAGTTTCTTTCTTCAGATGAAGAAGCCATCCAGGTGATCAACACTGTACCAGCTGCTTAGGCTGAAATTTGCTATAGGGTTTGATTAGTTAAGTACGTTGACAAGTAACACATGTTACTTCACAAATCATATCTGCAATACTGACACGAACGACAAGTTGAATGATCCTCTGCAAATCAAGAGTTACATTCCAAAACAAATTTGCAAATTACTTTTTCTAATGGCCACATCAGAGAATTTTACACTCTGTTCATAGACCATTTGTGAACAGAAAATGAGGATCTTCATCAAACAAATCACTCATTTTGAGTTATTTGCCATGCTCTCACTAGGAGCAACTAAATTCAAAAGCAACACCCATGCACATCCCAGTACACTTAGCCAGTTGGCCCAAATAGATAGCACAAATCGAAGCCAGAATGAGAAGCGCAAACAAACGTGACTGGGAGAAAATAAACACTCACATGCAAACAGAGGTGATGGACACAGAAGCTGAGGATTTCTGTAGAGTTAGGCCATAGGACAAGATTGGCTGTCAAGGCCATGGAGAACCTGCTGCAAGAGCTCAAGATCCAACTGACGAGTAGGAGCAACTTCAGACTGTATGGCTGCCTAAGTGACACAGCCAGCTTTCCTCATTGTCCAGATAGCTGCTAAATTGCAGCTGCTTGGCCATCAGCATCCAAACCACCACAGTTTCTAATGTGGCATTTTGAAATGAGCCATCACACTCTACCTCAAGACTCTCACTATGAGCTGCAGCAGAGTAGCCAGTGGGACATGGTGCTGCTGAGAGCTGTGGCCTCATCAGTCATCCTGGTTTATCAGGGCCATTGACAAATCACAGTGCTCTGATGCAGGAAAATTTCAGTGGATCTGGGTCTAATGCCTTAAAGAATGAAGGGTGCATCATCCCGTATACCACACATCTGAAGGCAGAGCTGGATTACACATCAGTTCGAAAACTCACAAGCTCATTAAAACAAGCCTGCAAAGCACTTCAAACATGAATGCACAGGCAAATACGAAGTGTTGCATGTCAGCAGCCCAGAATCACACAAACTTCGCTGCTGTCAACGCAAACAGTCCTACATTTGAAGATCTCACTATGATTAGCTCGTACCTATCCCTGTCTTTGTTTTTCATCCCCTCTGAAACACAGTCCAGGATCCCCTTGAAAAGAAGGACAGATACTGTCAAGTACCAGCAAACTGCTATGCTGGTGCTTAGGATATTTGAAGGTGTGACATATTGCATACGCTTGTATCCAGTGGTTAAAGAGGGGAGTTAGAAGTGCTGCTATAAATATTTTAAAATAATATAGCAGGAAGAATAAGCCAATCCAGACCATTATGAATGCAAAGGGACTACCACTTCACTTCTTCAAAATTCTTGGATATTCCTATATACAGAAATGCAGTTTTACTACTGCTCCTATACATGTGTACTCTGCTTCTAGACTGGATCCACATGAAGTCCATTTGGATGTCTCCAGATAGATGTGCTTGGCAGTCACACCAGTCCACCAAACTTGCCGTACTGAGCAGATAGAACGACTCTGGGTCTATCTTTAAACATATATGTTTAGGGTGCCTTGTGCTTACCAGTCCTGTAGCATCTTGAGTCCCCTTGAGTCCTGCTGGTTAAAGTCTGCCTCTTCAAGTGCAATTATCTGCTAGTGATAATGGGAATTATAAAAGTAGCTACCTAAATGCCACTAAGGATCAGGACATGCAGTCTGTGGTCTGCTGTCTACTCCTGTAGGAAACACAGAGGATTTGTCTCTTCTTAATGCTGTCCTTTTCTTCTTTCAGATTGAAAGTTCATATTTTTCCAGCAAATGCTGGGTCAGGGGTTATACCAGTACATATTACCAACTCGGATTTGGTCCTAATTATTTCTTTCCCACTAAACATTTGAATTTGGGCTTCCTTCCTCCAGTCATGCTGGTTAAAAAGTTTCCACAGTCTCTCTTAGTTTAGGTTTGTGTTTGCAAAGGTGGGGAAGAGTGGTAGAAACCTTTGGCATCAGCAGGACATTTCTCCCCCGATCTCAATAGCAGCTCTGACTTGGAAAGCAGAACCTGTCAGCCAGAAGACATTGGCTCTCAGCACCAGCACTCTTTTCTACCTTTCTCTGGCACTAAGTTCAAAGCAAAACTTAGCAAGAAATTGCAGCTATGTCTCTTGAGCCCTATGACTTGTCACCAGCACACCAGTCTTTCACGTGAGGAAATGTAGTGCAAAAAACACCTTCCAGGAGGCTTCTGCCTAATGCTGGAAAGCACTGATGTACTCTGGCTCCAGGGAGAGGTAAAAAGTTGATTGCCACCCACTCAATAACCATTTCCTTCTGGGTGATCGATGGAGCGTCGTGAAAGACCGCTCTGGTGACAGGCGCCCGTTAGCTATCGGAGGCTGAGGACAAGAACAGCTCCGTGATAGATGCCCATGGAAAGGGAAGCAGTAAAGAGAAGGGCAGCAGTTAAAGGAATGAAGTAGGCTTCCTGCTGAATGGAGGAGCAGGCAGTAGGATAAACGAAGGGACATTGATTGAATCGGAACATTTCTTTAAACTCAGAGCTCTGACTGCAGCACTCACATCACGCCGTGTAAAGTTTCTTCCAGTGTGTGCTTGGTGACATCTTGACACACTGATTTTAGTATTGCTCACTCCATAATCCCCAGGGGAAAATATCTGAGCTCTGAACAGTGCTTTTGAGTCATACCTTTCAACTAAACCCATTTTCCAGTTCCCTCCTTGCCAAGGTCACTGAGTTTCTGGTCTCACAAGCGAAAACTTTACAGGAAAGGTGAGTGGAAAGAAGAATGAAAGCTTGTTCTACTCCTTTGGGGTACCAGGTGGTACAGCTCAGCCAGTGCAGTTTGCAGACAGCATTAGATGGCATTATGCTTAAGCTCTCCCACACAGGCAGAGCAAGAGGACAACAGGGAGCAAGGCTTTTCTCAGAGACACAGTATGCCCTTAGCTTGCTTTAAAGATTGTACGTTAAGACGACCCTTTCAAAGGGCTGTAAGCTGAAGCTAAGCTGTTCTTATATCTACAAGAGAGTCTGGGACGGCCCTGGTGGGATGAAGTAATTGGTGGCAGAAGAAGGGCCTTTCCCTATGCTGTGCACCTCTGGCTGGTGCCTGGGCTGGAGAGGGTAGCCAGGAAACTTCATCTCTTGCACTGGGTGCAGAAGCTGCCTACCCTCCTGTTACTGCAGGTTTAGATGAGAGAGCTCCCAAAGCAAAAATATTTGGGCGTGAATAGGAAGGTCTTTCCTTCCCTTGCCTCAGCTAAGCAGTTACGTTATAGCAGCTCTTTAAATATCCTCTCCAGTCCAGTGGGTTGCACAAACCCACATGTTCTCAAACAGGTGGTCTCTACCTCCATGGCTGTCTCATTCTGGTACTGTCTGAGCCAGCCTGGCTACAGGAACAGTGTTTACTCACACGTACCTGCACGCACGTGGGCATAGGGTGCCTAAAGAAGTTAATAACCTTCAAAGCATGCAACACGATAATCAGAAGTTCACATCAGGACAAGGAGAGAACAGCAGGGCCTTGCAATGGACAAATCAATGACCTCTGAGTCCTATGTCACCTATGCATTCATACACAGACCAGACTGCTCCCAACATCTCAGTGCAGACACACCCTGAAGTCAGTGTGATAGTCCTTGGAGCCTCCATCATCAAGGTCAACCAACTTCCAGCTCCTCCCCAGGACAGTGGATGCTATTTTAGGGCTTGTCTCTTTTTAAGTTACACCCTCTACGAAGTGTGAACAGCTGGAGTTTGGAATTCAGTGTTCACCCACAGCATGTTTTCAGGGAACGAATCTTATCACCAAGGCTGAACACAGGCCCTTGGAAACACAGGGGCGATTGTTTGCTTTCTACACATAATTCATCAAGCCATCAGACAGCAGAAACAACCAAGGCAGATTAAACCACCTCAATTTCAGATGAATAGGACCCCATCACAAGAAACCTTCTGGTTACCACTCCAGGAGCGTGCAGAAGACATTGGAAATGATCATGAAACAGCCAAATAAAATAAACAATCCTTCCATCTGTAAGTGTTTGGAAAATTTACATCCAAACTACGTCTTTAAGGCATAAATTTCCTCCATGCAAAACCAGAAAAAAACCCTATCTACCTATTCAGCACCATGACACACTTAGCTAGGGGTACCATGAAGGTACAGAATAATTTACATATAAACCAGAATAAATCTATATCTCATTGGACTCATAATTTGAACTTTTTGCAAGAATTGCTTAAGTATTTTTCTGTATCTGCTAAGCTGCTTTGGGAGTAACATGAGACTAGATTATATTTCATGATATAAGGAAAACATTGAAGATTCATCTTTCAGATTTTTACCCAAGAAAATATTGGCCATTAAACCTAGGCTTTTTGGTTTTTAACTTTTCCAATTCAGTGGCTAAAATAATTCCCATTTTAGCCAATCAAAAGGAAAAAAAAAAAAAAAAAGAAAACAAACCCCTCTGAAAAAAAATCAATTTGCATTAGTCAGAAAAACTGTATTTAAATTGAAATATTCTTTTGGCATTATCTTCCCCCTTTCGGAGTTCTTTTCAGGGTTAATTTCTAAACTGAAAGGCCACATTCAACTAAAAAAAAAAATGTTTGCAATAGATAACTACTGAAAAGAAATGTTGCAATATTTAAAGGAAATTCTCTGTTGCTTTTTCTCACTTAAAGTATATCATAAACCTGACTCAAATTGTTAAACAGTTCTTTCTGACCAATTTTTTTAGCAGATCTCCTATTTCCAAAAAAGAAAATGATCCATTACTCATTTTTTATATTTACCGAAGTATCATTTCTTATAACTGGAAAACTTAGCAGAATAAGGGAGTAAAAACAGGCCCAAACACAGCACACTAAGTAACTGGGTGTATTGTCTAACTCTGTAGTGATTCAGGATGTTACCAAAAGGTATTTCTGTGCAATAACTTACACCAAGTATATACTTACATACTTACAGATGCATTTTTAAATGAAATTTTGAATAATTGCTTTAATTTCTTTAAAATTTATATAAAAGAGAAGTCTATTTCAATTACCAATGTAACATGTACTCTCACAGGTGCATATATATATCTAAACCATGCAGTTCATGGGTCATAGTAAATGTTTTACTGCATGTCTTAGATGTACTGAAATTACTGTAAGGAGATAGCTTTGAAGATTTTTTTATTATTGAGATTCTTAGAAAATTCAGAAGATGTTGAAATATGAAGGGTAACTCAGAAAATTTAATAAATAACTTCATAGCCTTTTTTTAGTGCTACATAAAAGGCTTTCTTCAAAAGGTTGCACCATGTTGTACTGCTTAGCTGAATGGAGAGCATATTTTCCTGTCCTTCAAACATCATCAGCCAGACCTGGGAATGGAGAACTCCAAAGGACATACATGTTCAGCAAGAGAATTAGGAAATGGTGGGTATTA
Organism: Todiramphus chloris collaris; assembly: GCA_025345505.1. Classification (NCBI taxonomy): domain Eukaryota; kingdom Metazoa; phylum Chordata; class Aves; order Coraciiformes; family Alcedinidae; genus Todiramphus; species Todiramphus chloris. The sequence goes on from JANVCC010000041.1 coordinate 510,397, forward strand.
GCAGGTGTACAACCACCAACCTTACCATGGGTGTCCTGAGCCAGCCTGGATAGCGCAAGCCAAGATAGCAAGCCAAACAACCCAATGACTGCCTTGTTCACTGTCAAATACAGATAGCTGCAGGATGGAGAAAGGGAGGGGAGGGCAGGGGAAAGGGAGAAAATAAATAGAAGTGTTTACATTTATTTATTTCTAAAGTTGCATTATGGTTTCTTCTTTATGCATAAAATCTGTGAAAATTCCAGGAAAAAGGCTGTCTGCCCCAAAACCATGGCAGTTCTGCTGACAGTCCCACTCCATCCCCAGCCATCTGCGCCTGTGCTGACAGCAGCATACGAAGGACAGACTCCCTAGGACACCAGGAAAATATGTTCTTTCTTCAGGGTAACCTCAAGCCCAGGGGCTAGATCATTATCTGGTATAAATTGCTCTATCGACTTTGCTGGAGCCTAGGTGATTTATTTCAGGGTCCCACTCTTGGCTGGGTGTGCAGGGACCACAACAACACAGCACGATGTATGCACCCACCATCCTGCCCGCCCTCCCTCACCTCACAAAAGCCCCATAAAACCTGGGCTTTGCAAACATCACCACACTGGGCCAGTCACGGGCAGGAGATAGGGCGCTCCTTTCCCCCCGGGGTCATGGCCCTCAAGATCCTGCCTCTCACTTCTAAAAAGTCATAAAATGAAGTAATCCCAGGCCCTGCCCGGGGAGGAAGTGGCAGAGCCCTCTTGGTGGGGCTGCCTGCCTCTGGGATGCATCCACCCCTGAAATTAGCTCTTGGAAATGGCATGGTCATCTTAACAATCTGTGTTTAAAGGAGCTTTTCAGATGGGCACAATGGTAATGTATCGTACACAGCCCTGTGGAAACTCACTGAACATGAGTCTGGTCATCCCTTTTCAAGAAAGCTGAATTCACAGAGAAATAGGTGGAGAGGAGACCAGGGATATAGAAGACCTGTTTTATGATAGGAGATGTATGAGTTTTGCTTAGTTTCACAGGACGAAGGCTGGCACAGAATATAGTTGCTGTATCTAAATATCCCATATAGATAAACACCATGGAAGAACTATTTAAGTTGGCACAACTGGAGCAAGCTGCTGGTGAAGGCACTTAATGGAGAATAAGGATTTTCTAACTGCCAGAGGAAGAAGTTTTTGAAAACATAAGAAAAGTGGTGAGATTTTGCTATGAGATCCAGTAAAGTGCACCATGGAAACACACAGTGCTACCTGAGAGGAGGCACTGGATTCAGCAAACCTTCCCATCCCTTCCACCGCTATGTCATATAAAAGCCAAAGGGAATTTTGCCACATATTTAATTGGGCTCACCCTGAAATGTTAATCCTATCAGCATGTGCATATGGCCTAATCAATTTTGGGTCTTCAAATGATTCACCACAATTTTTTCAGGCCAGAGATAGACTTTAAATTAAATTAATGCATAAATTCTATCTTCAACAGCAGGACTCCAGACCTGGGTGCACAGATCTCAGTGCATAGAGTAAACTGCGGTGGCCACAGATACAGTTTATTAATCAATTATCTCTGTTTATTGCAGACCAGGATCTTCCTGCAGCTGCTAAACCCAATGACATGCAATGACAATTATGTAAACTTTCATGGAACTCCAGAAAAGCTATCAGTGGTTTCCTGGCTGTAAGTTTTGAGCTGATCTAATCTGACATATGGTGATTTTTGGAGTCATTTGATAGCATAGAGAGCTAAGTAAAACCCTCTCCAAACAGCCATAAAAAGTGGCCCTGCAGTTTTTACTACTTTTGGAAACCCAGAAGCACATTGCTGCAAACAGTCAAGCATGAATGCAGGAAGGATTAGATCTTGTAGCAGATCTTGACATTGACTGCATCAAACTTTTTAAAAACTAAAATACTTTTTCAAATAAGCAACCTATTTTTGTAAAAGGAGTCAGATTTCTGTAAAAGAGCATGACTCTTCATCAGAAAGTGCAAAATCTAATAGACAATTTTTTTTCATTCTAGCATAGGATTTTTGTCAACAGCACACTTGCTAAAAAAGTTCCGTTTCCAGCCATTAAAGATGAAATAATTTGTACGGGTTATTGACTTTTCAGTGAAAAGTGACACTAGTGACTGTTCTGCAAATGGTGGAAATTTATTCTGCAAATAAATTTCATCCAGACATTTACGAGGGCTGTATTTTTAAGTCTGTCTTCACTGGCCTTCCATTTCTTGCTTTCTATCAACTATATAGATATGTAAAAGCCCTAACTTTTCCACTTCAAAATAGGATTGCATATCCAGACCTGTTTCTTAAATAACTGGGAAACACAGACCAATAGAAAACTTGTCTCAGAATATGAGTTTTGCAACTGATACCTACAGAGTGAAACAGAGATTAACCTAAAAAGTTACATTAGCTTATGCTGAACTGCATATCTTGATTAATAATAATGCCACATCTAAGTTTAGTGGAAAGGAAATGTTTGCAGAAGTCTGAAGTAGACAAGAATGGTGTCTCACTATTCCTTAGCAGAACTGTACTCATCCTGCTTCACTTCCATCAGCATCTTAATAATAAAGACTCTGAATGTAGATGAGATTCCTTGTCTCCACAAAGGTAATCTTGTTTAAATTTGCTGTAATTGACTTACAAGCCAGTGACTGCACTCAGATGTATAAAGGAAGGTAATGGGGATGTGAAGCGATTTGGTTCCACCAGCAGCTTCCTGTGTCCTGTAGCAGTTGGAACACGGGGGAAAAGGAGGTGAAGAAAAGGTCTTAACCAAAGAGCAGAAAAGTGGACGCTTGTGTGAAGCTGATTTCGTGCCTGCAGCTGAAGCAGAAGCAGAGAATATCAAATGTCAGGAGGAAGTTTATCCTCGAAAGCTTTCCAGCCCTGTTTTGCACAACAAAGAGATCTGGCTAGTTCAGATAAGAAGTGGATGAACATCCCAGGCTTATTTATCTGAGGCACTCCAGCCTTCACTAAACATCTCCATTCCTAGAATAATGCAAGTCCCTTGACTAAAACAAAGTGGCACACTACCAGAATACCTCAGTCCCACTATGCCCTCTGCCAGTCCCACCCCCAGAAAGCCATCACAAAAACTAATTCTGTCCTCACAAGTCAGCAAAACTCCCACCAGCCTCAGCAGTACCAGTACTAGGCCTGGGTAAATATTTTCTATCCATACACAGGTTGTCTTATCCAGTCATTCTCAACAATGGGAGATAATCCCACGCACACCTTTCTTGCATAAAGTTTTCCTTTGGCTTTGTACAGCAATGCAAACACCTCGCATGGAAGGGATTTTTTTTTTCATTATTCCAGCTTCTGGAACAACGACTGCTCAGAAAAATTGAGAAGACTGTGTATCAATAGGTCCTGGTGAAGAAGAGGAAGGACAACCTTGTCATAAGATAGACCTTTCTTTCCCTTTAAAACCTTGCATGCTTCAGTCAGGTTCTCTCTCCCCACCTGTATGTTCAACATTTTTGATATGCTGACTCAGAAGACTCTGCTTGATCAAAGACCAGATCCCTGTATAGCAAACATGAGTCTGCAAAGAGAGAATTCACTTCTCTTATCTATCTTCTGCCAACCCATTGGAAGGAATCCCTAGGCTTTCTTCCACGAATCACATAGGGAAAATCTTTCCTGCTCACCAGCCTTACAGAGATGTCCCAAAAAACAACCCTGACTTAGTGAAATGTCACTTAATCCATCACAGAGATGGAGTAGCTATAAGGAGAGCTGAGCTACAAATCACCTGCTCAAGTCTCAGCACAGTAAAATTGCTGTTCTGTACCTGGCTAAAAATACAGAGAGGGTACAAGTTCAAATGCACTTCTAAACATCGTTACTTTTTTTCCACTGAACTCCAGATTATAACCCTTCGGTGAAAATCTCCTCATATTTACCCCATTTTCTGTCACCCTGAAGGTGGCAGACCCTCACTGTCACCTTCTCCTCTCATCTGGCACCTGTCTCCTGCCAGGTCTGTCCAACACTGTTAAAAATCTCTCCTTTACATTCATGTGTACGTGAATTGGTTAATAGTTTCTTCCAATATTTTCACATCTTTGAATATTTGACCTTAATGTATCCTTCCAATGCCTATTTCCATCTCTTTCACTTGTCTCTTAGACTTCAACCAACTTAGCTTGAATAATCAGTTAGTATGATTTATTTCATATGTAAATCAATCTGTTGTATTCTTTGTTTGAAGAAATTTCAGCTATTGCTTGTGTGCAAGATGCTACACATTATTAAGTTTCATTCTATGGCATCAGCGCAGTTAAACTTATTACCTAGTTTGTTTCCCTTGCAATTCAGATTCATCTTCTAATGAGCTAAAAATTAACAATGTAGATAAGGGCCATTAGAAATGTGTATTCATCTTTATCAAAATCAAATCGTACAGTTGCAATAGAGCAAATCATTTTATGCATTGTGGTAGAAAATGACACAAATCCAGGAATTTCAGACGTTAACCATCATTTTGCTAGGACTGATAATTATCACAATGAACAACATACAGAATTCCCCTAACACTGCAGAGAACCTACTACTGTAGATTCCTGCATAATCTTAAAACCTGACCTTAATATTGTTCTCTGTTTTCTCTAACCTCACATATAAAAACCTGGCATTTCAGCAGTTTGCAACTAATCAATTAATAGGTCACTCATAGACTGTGATGTAGTCAAATATTAACATGAGATGCAAGTGACCTCCCATCACTGCAAAACCTTTGTGGCGGTGACTTCAGTAGGTGAAAAAAAATTAACCAGCTCTCCTGGGATCTCCATGAGCGAACATCCCACTCACAAACAATAAAACTTCACTTGCCCTCTGGAATATCACAACATCAATCTGTCACATATTAGGGATTTCCCCTTCATGCTGTTAACACACCTCAGACTCAAACAAATACCAGTAATTAACAGGCTCGATGAGGAAAGAGAAAGCGCTTACTTAGTGCTTGTCTATATATGGAATAATCTCCATATCAGTGAGGACAATTCTTTTCTTGAACCTATGCTCATTCTAAGCTTGCTTGCTCATCACTTTGCACAGAGGAGCACAATTGTGAATTTAGTGTGTACTCTTGACCCATTTTCTCAGATGATGGACTTTGTGAAGAGTTGCTCAGATTTTATTCCCTTGAGCCAGCAAATAGATCGGTTCAAGCTCCAACCTTGTCAGTTTTCAGGAAGCTAAACTGCTCTGTACCTGGATCTCGCCCTGAAAAAATTAGAAGCTGTAGGTCATGGTTTGTGCTGCAAAACTGGTGCCAATGATTTCGTGGCAGATAGTCACACATCTGAGTCAGATCTAAACAAATGTGGCTAGATCATGTCAGAAGGGTACAGAGCTACCAGAAGTGCTGTCTTTTAGATTAATCATGAAAGTTCAATCCTTGCCTCTGTGGGTATGTTAAAGCTAGTCCCTCTGTGTGCTCTTTGTGGGCTACTAACTCTGATGTCCTTCATAAATTTCAGCCTGGTGAAAGATGACAGGTACCCCAGCAGACACTGGCAGGATAAAGGTATTTTTTGTTTCCTAGGAACCTGCAGTAGAGCCGTTCTCTGCTTTTTGTGTGCCTTATCTTCAGATAAGAAAGATTAAATTTTTTTTTTACAAAGTAAAAATTCCCTTTAAAAATTTCTGGGGTTGTCACTTATTTCTTGTGTGAAAAAAAAACTTAGCGTATCACTAGAAGGGAAAAAAACCCAAAAAAAGGCAAAGAGACAAGTATCTTTTTTATGAAAGCCCCACATCTAAAAGGCTATGAATCATTTTAATGACAAAAAGTACCCTCCAAAGCTTTCAACAAGAAAAAAAAAAAAAAAAAAAAAAAGCAACAAGTTGTGGCTATGGAGGGACTTAGTGCTCTTAAACAAAGGCCACATTTCACCTCCGAGACCTGCCTGAACCAGTCTGAATTTCTTCCTCAGCTCACCATTTCCATGCAACTGCTTCTCTGGGAGGCCAGACCTGATGTTTCAAATACTTTGGAACTGATATAGGTAACTTTTTTACACTGATACAAATATCTTTTTTATGCTGATACAGGCCAGATGGGCTGCAAAATGCCCACGAGAACTTGCTGACCCTCCTGCAGTCTTCTTGTTCTTTGTGGAATTCTTTATTTTTATGGAAGTGGCGGAAATCTGGGAGCAAAAACAAAGTTAGAAAGCACACTGCAGTACTTCTGGGCAAGAATGGGGTTTTCACACTTCTTCTGGAGGCTACAGCATCTTTACAACCAGATTTGTGAACACGGAGAGGAGGGTTTGGCTTAGTCATTTTTGCAATGAGAGTTAATAAATCTATGTCCACAACATCATACCATTCCAGAGAACTCCAACCCAGTGATCTTCCCAAAGCCATCTAGCTTCCAGAGCTATGTACAAAGTCATGCCTGTAATTATGGCTGTGAGAGACAGACCATGTAGTGAATGATAGAAATGAGGCAGAAGGGGGAAAGGACACAGTAACACTCTTGCAGCTCAGCATTCAGGGTATGAGTGTGGTCATCAATGGGCAAGGGCAAAGACAGCAAACCAATTAGTGCAGCTCTCTTCCCTATTCCCCACTCCATGGAATCAATGGGAAGGAAAACTGGGTGCAAAGACTGGAAAGGCATTGCAACCAGCCTCTTCTAACTGCAGTTTTAGCCCTGTTCAGGAGACCATGATTGCAGAGGAAGAAGAGCTGTCAATCTGTGTACCCTCTCTGACTGCTGTGGAAGGTGGCAGCAAGGAGCAAGACTTTGTAATTACCAACTTCATGTCAGAGGCAAGGAAGGCAGAGTGCAGCTTAGGTAATGATGGTAGAAGTTACTTTAAGAAGTCATGATGCCAGATTCCAAGCTAGGAAGTAAACAAGTATGTTAGGACAAAGAGAAGATGCCATGATTTAATAGACACTAAGGAAAGAGGCTCTGGGCTTTTCTATACAAACGTCTCTATGGAGATAACCTCCAGCTAACCTGAATGGTCATAAACCATAACAATAGTGGTCCCTGCACTTCATTAATGACTGAGCAGAATTTGCAAAACCTTCCTACTCGTGGTGGAAATTAAAAAATTAGTTGCTCTTTTACACTAATCAGCTGGGTGGCAACTGGCTTTTGGGTAAACAATGAAAACCTCTCTCACACTGGCAACAAATTCACTTTATTAAAGTGATTACTGAGTTGTAAAACAGCAAGGTTGGGGGGGGGAAGAAAGGAGAAAAAGAAAAGAGAAAAAGAAAAGAGAAAAAAAAAAAGAGAAAAACCCTTTCAAGATTATTCAGTTTTTTAAATTACACCCTTCTATTTCCCATAGTGCCAGTCCAACAATTGCCTGACTCTCCTCTTTGTAAATTAAACCCCATGAAGAAAACACTTTTCGCTTTTCATCATAAAAATGCAGGTACATAGAAGTACTGACCCTGTGAATCAGAGGTCAATTATTATTTCTAAATGTGGGCTTACAGACAGGCAAGTAGATGCTGGACAGACCCCAAAAGGCTGTGGACTGTGTTCTGGCTGCCTATTACAGTCATTAAGTAGGTGATTCATTGCCTAGTATTTAGGACTGCCAGACTGTGCCTTTCTATGCAATGAAGAGGAAGGAGTTGCAACATCAAAGTCAGGCACTCACAGTTGGCCATCTGCCTAACACTTTGACTGATGTCCATTTGTTGTCCATGGATTGGGGTCTCCGATGATGTACTCTGATCTACCAGTCATCAGCACTGTTTTAGGTGCTTGTGTTCATACCAGGGGCCCTGCTTGGCAGTAAAACCAGCCCTATCTAAACTGGGACGTGAACAGAAGGTCACTGCAAACAATATCTGAAGGAAGGCTTGAGTATGAATGGCAAAGAATAAGAATGACAAAGAAGCCACATTTGATGCTGTGTTCACCTGCTGTGGCTTGGGCTTTATGGAGTGGGCGGCAGGTTGCAAGCCCACAGCAACGCGTGGCACTCCCCACTCCCCCAGCATGGCTCAAGGGCTGACCTCAAGGTGCTTTGCTGAAATGAGTGAATATTATTGATCCCTGTTTTCCTGAAGAAGTGTAAAAAAAAAACCCCACAAAAAACAAATGGTTGCTCCCCAGAGTCCCACTTAACAGGGAGAGGAAGAGCTATAAACTGTCCTGCTAGCAACCTCCAAAGCAGCATTTGAAGCCAGGACTGCACTGCTAATCCCATGCTTAATCCACCCCAGCTCAGTATAGTAACAGGCAATTAGCATGTCTTTGTTGCGTGAGCTCTCCTGCAGTGTATGCAGGGCTGTCAAAACCACAGGTCTGCTCTGATCCCCTTGGTTCAGACGAGGCATTAACCCTGGAACAGAGGGAGCAATGGAAGTGTTTTGGCAAAGCTGCTCTTCCCTCAAGAGTCGAGTGCATTGCTTCCTGAACAAGCCCAGCCCTGTTTGCTCACTTAATTGTACACCTACACGTTCGTTTGTTTCCAGCTCTCACTCTTGTCACTGGGCTGTGCAAGACCTGCCAGACTTCAAGTGCCAAGCACAAGACCTGCATGCTCTAGTCCTGTCTCCATCTCTGGTACATCAGGCAGTGATGGAACAATGCCACAGGTGACACTAGGAGAGAGTGAATCACTGCAGTGCAGAAATGCTGCCATGCATCACTGAAGACCTAAGTGGCACAGCCAGGCTACCAGGAGAATAGTGGCAACATACTGCATGGCTCAGGATCATTCCTGCATGCTTGATTTGCATTTCCTACTGCTAAGAACAAGACCAGGCCATGCACTGGCAGCAGGAAGGGACAATGGTTATCAGAAGCAGCTAAAGAAAATAGGGTTGGGTGCTGTGGGCAAGGGGGCCCTGGTAGTTTGGCTCATCCTTGTGCAGCAGAGCCACTGTGTAGGACATGACCCTGCAGACAGCCACTCCTGCCAGCATGAAACTAGAAGCTCCATACAATGCATGGGCAACTCTTTGAGCAGCTACCTGTGAAGCTCTTTAAAAGAACTAGTGGCTTCTAAGTGAGCTCATCAGCTTAATATACCCTGAAATATTCACATACCTGAATACTCCATTCAGTTGACCAGCTAGTGTGTGACTTGTTTCTAAGGCCAATATTTAGGAAACACTGTTGCAATAGCAGTGTATTTATTCCTATTTGCTTATTTGGCAATTTTGAGTCTCACCTTTTTTTAGTTCGCTCATTTCTCTTGTGAAAACACATGCACACTCATGTAATTCATTGTGCTGTCATAGCTCTTCGTGTTCTGCTGCTGTGTTTACTTGAGATTCACACACACACACACACTTGAGAGAGAGACATAAAATCACTCTGGACGAGAGGCTTTAGCTTGCCTATAAAATCCCAGTTCCTCAACTGGGTCGATTTGACTTGGAAAGGAAGAGGATAATTTGATTCCTAACAGAAAATATCCTCTTTTGATCTGATGTTTCTGCAGAGTTACTCATTCCCCAATAGATCTTTTCTGTGTGATGTTTTCCTTTTGTTTTCCTGTCGTATTTTACAATAACACATTTGAGATAACCCACCCTTCTCCCAGGGAAACATCATATCTATCCCATTCACAGCCAGGCATAACTGTAAAACTCAGCACTTCCTCCTGTACCATACCGTGTCTTTAGATGATAAAACACTATCTGTCTGGTCTTGCATTTAAGCCAGCAGATGCTAGTATTACTGCATTTCAAAGGACCTCAATCAATCCATTTCCTTCATTGTCCCACTCGCAAAAACCTAGACAGAGAAGCCTCAGGCTTTCTGGTTTTTGAAGTGCTCTAATCTGGACAGATCTTAGCATTGCTGTCATAATTGATTAAGCTGTTGCCAGCATCCCCTGCATCTCCTGAGAGCTGTCATGGTTCACATTCATCAGGGCATGCTCCAAAGTTCACACACTTCCACAAGGCACAGCTCAGCGAGAGCTGGGCATCATTAGAATTATAATATTTTGCACTTGCATCTCGCCTTTCATCACAGGCTCCCAAGGCACTTTACAATACTCAGAGTCCGTTTCTGCTACCCATCATCACTCTCTGTTATACTGTACTGCAATCCTCAATCCTCTCCCCACCCACAAATGTTCCCAAAATGCAGAGAAAGATACACCAAGGGCAAGTAAACACATACGCAAAAGTGCCACAATGCTTTTGAGAGATAAGTGTTATTCCAGCTTTACAAATGGAAAAACTTAACAGCTATGTTTGCACTGGTGTGCTAAGGGTGGCCTAAAGCTGTTACTGGGACCCGACTTGCCTGTCCCACAGTGAATGCCTGTAAGGATTGCCTCAGACAGGACTGAAGGACCCCCATGCAGGATTTTGTGAGCCCAGAATATAGGCTTTGTCATACAGACTGATTGCAAGGAGAGAAGAAGCCATGCAGATAGGAAGGGGATGCATTAGGGAACATACGGCATTGCAAGTGATTTGGAGCATTTTCTTTCAGTCTTCCATGCGATTTACCAAAGAGGATGCAGATGACTTGGTATGGGAGATAACACAGAGCACAGCATTCCTAAATTCCTGCTCAATGCCTAGTCCCTACAACTTCCCATCTTCCATTACATCATGGATTCATTGGCTGTCCAAAAATACATATAAAATGTATTTTTACAAAATAATAAAATTTGAATTTTCCATGATCCAAAGAAATAGAAGGATACTCATCTAATCTGTGTGCATAGACAGACATGCAGTGGACACACGTTTTTTATAGGTATATTTAATGTATGTGCAAAGCTGGGAGAGAAAAAGTCAGGCACATGTTGATCTGGGTGCTCATCCTGTAGGAAAGGAGGCTTGCTATGCACACATGCCAGGTAATTTTAAAATGGACTGTTTTCTTCAAAGGGAAGTGTATATAGAAGGGGGTATTCCCCTCCATAACAAGTAGGGGATGGGGGCTGTCCCTTATTGAGACTGGAGGTCTGTGAGCAAGTGGCCAAACAAGAACAAGGGAAGAGGCAACAAATGAAGATTAGAAGGTAGGAACAAGCCTCAGTTTGGCTGAGAGACTTGAAGTCTTTACTGACTGCAGAAAAACACAAAGGCAAGATTCAGTACAGGTCAACATTGAGGAAAGCCCTGTCTTCAGAGTCAAAGGAGTTGCACTTTGCCTTATCTCTACTCATTTCTTGGATGCTTCTTAAGATGATGAGTTTGCACCTCTACTTATCTGCTCTCTCCTTCTGTCCAGACGTAAACAGAGAGAGGACAGCAGGTTAGTAAAATAAAATAAAACAGCCCAATAAAGAAAGGGCAAACTGTCTTGGAAAACTAGGAGCCATCTCTACTCCTACCAGCTGGAGTTTCTCCTGCTTCTACAGCCATTGAAGTTATGAAATGTTTGGATGTTTTACTAATTCCATTAAGAACCAGAAAGGCTGTTCCCACCATGACCAGAAAATGAAGCAGCAGCAATCACACGGGAAAAAGCTCAACTTTCAAGACTCAGCAGTCTTTGTATTGCAAATACCCTCCAGATAGACAGCCACATATTTGAGTGCTTCCTCACACTGAACCCTAACTCAGCCTGCAGAGGCTAACATGGTGTTGCTAACCTTCTTCTCCAGCTTGTTTCAAAAGGGAGAAGGAATGGCCCACAGGTGAGTACTCTGTCCTAAGATTCAGACATGTATGGGTTTTTCTCTTTCTTTTGTCGACCGCCCAAGAGACTTTGGGCCAGTTGTTATTTGTATCTGTGTCCCAGTTCCCCAGCTGTGAAATTGAAATAATAGCATTTCCATGCTGCAAAATGTCATGAATAAGGTTAATTTTTGAGGCATCTGTTAGATAATGCAATAAAAATATTAGAACCACCATTTCCCAGGCTCTATCTCTATCCTGGGTCTAATTCTTCCCTAGGACTTCTCTAGCTGCAGCAGATGCTAATGTGACAAACATGGGACTTTTCTTGTGGTATTGTGTGTGCTTTTTCTTTGATCAATTAGCTCCTGGAGTCATGTGATTCTGGATAGTCTTGTTCTTCATTAAAATACAGCCTAAAGTTTCATTTAATAATCAGGATTTTGCAGCATAGGGGGTGGCAAAGGAAAGAAACTGATGCCTAAAAGCATGAATGCAAAAGGTGAGTAACTTAAAGAGACCAACATTAGTTGTTTTAAAGTATTAAGATTTCTAAGTTGATAGAGGCTTTATTAAGGACCAAAAAAAAAAATTAAAAAATTATTTGTAAGTGCGGAGCTGACAATACCGAGTTTTGTTCTTCCTGCTTTTTTCCCTTTAGGTGCTACTGCAGTACAGATCAGATCAGCACAGTTCTCTCCAATTCACCAGTAGAGGCACCTAAATTACAACCCCAGCATCACCTCAGTCTTTGAGAAAGTGAGACAGATCTCAGAGGTGAGTTTTGAAGCCAGGTCACACTATGGCAATCTTGCTCGCTAGGCAGCAATGTGATGAGTGCATTAGCATTTAGCAAAGGTATAGAAAGCCACCGTCCCTGCCTCAAGGAGCTTACAACATTGCACAAGAGACAGAGGGACTAGAACAGGAAGCCACATAAAAAGAAGAAGAATTAAGCAGACATGTTAGTTACATAGTCCTGCAACCACATCAAGACTGGTCAAAGGGAGGAAACTATCGTGCCCTTGAATGTAACCCCCACTTGTGAATCCAGGCCCTGGCAGTCACGCGCGGGTCGGCACAGGTCAGAACGGCTTCCCAGCGCCCTTTCCCAGGGCCAGCCCACCCTCCTGCACTGGGCTGCATGGTATGCAATAGATAGGCATGCACAAGTTAGCTGTAAGCCACACATGTAATTAAATTACTGCCTGGTTCAGCTAGCGAAAGCAGGCACGAGCTACGTACAATCTGCTAACATTTTTAAACCCCGTCATTAAAAATTCCTCGCTCCAGCCTGTGCCAAATGGTGTGAGTAAAGCCTGCGGGTCCCAGGGCCCTGACGCTCCCATCACAAGCCACCTTCTTCCTACAGCAGCCGTATTCCTGTCACAGCTGCAGACTCCAGCTCCTTGTACCCCAGAAGTGCCAAGACCCTCCTGCTAACTCTTCTATCCCAGGGCAGGGGGGAATTGTGTGTGGTGTCAGCTCAAAAGGAGGGACAGCTGTGTCTGGCCTGGGTCTCCTCAGAGAGGGGCTGCTTGTTCTTCCTAAGAAGCTGGAAAATTCCCAGGCAATCACAGAAAGGAAAGAAAATCTTCTCAAGAGCTGAGGGAGTCGGATACATAGGACTGTGGAGGGACTTGCTCAAGGTGACACTGCAAGTTACTGCTGGAGGTGAACTGAGACACAAGGACCCCTGGTCTCTTCCCTTAAACCAACTTGGACCAAGGCAAATCAAGATAAGAAAGTGATCGGCCTGAGGAAGCTTTCTCTAATATTAGGGATGTCAGCACCTCCCGATGATGATGCTGACAGCAAGAACCTATTCCTAAAGCTGTGCAGAAAGTGATTTGTCCTTGACTTCTCTGTGGAGATTAACTGTAACTTAAGATCACTCCAGCTCTTTCAGGTATCCCAAGTCCAAAATAACAAATGTCACAGTTTAACCCACCTTGTGTGGGCATGAGCAGCAACACAATAACCTGATCTTATTTAGCAGAAGTAGTCAGTATCTCTCAGATATTTAGCATTCCTCTGCAGAAACCCATCAGGCTGCGGCGTGGAGTGCTGCACATCCCGCTCTCCCTCTGTACAGTTTATTGCTTTCTTAAAGAGAAAAAGTAAATGGGCCAGATCTGCAGCTGACGTAAATCAGCATCTCCCTCCTGAAGTCAATGAAGCTACACCAGCGGGCACTAGCTAAAGATCTGGCCCAGTGAGTTTAGTGCCATGAGGCTATGAATCACTGCTATTATGTGGCACTGCATGTAATTGCCTGATCCCTTCTGCCCATCTCCCCAAGGGGGCCAGAGCAGCCCCTTCCTAATGCTACCAGCAGCAGAGGGAGATGAGAGTGTAATGTTCAATCATCTTTTGCATGTTTTTCCAATAGTAAATCACAGCAGGGGATGTGACCCCCTGCTAATTGGAAGTCATGTCCTGTGGGGTTTTCTTCTTCCCTTTTGTTCCAGTGTTTATATAAATACTGATAAATGGCAAAAACACAGAGAGGTGGTAGATTCTGTGCAGTTGTGACTCCGTTGAACATTTCTTTCACAGATCTATTTTTCTCTAGTGTTGAAAATATGCAATCATGTTTTTGCTAGGTTTTATCATGAGAGGCTAAATCTGATGGAGATTCCTTCAGCCAAACATGACAAATCAACGGAGCTGTTCCTGTTATAGAAGGATAATGATTCTTTCACTATTATCCACCACAGGGTCTGAAATCCCTCCATGACCGCTTTGTGTTTCAGAAAGGGTGAAACTTAGAGATGGTAACGCAGTAGACAGGAAGCATTGCTGTGTAGCTCATCAACCAGCCAGTTTAGGTTTTCAAAGGGATTTAATCCTGGTGAAATTCAACCCCGTGGTCAATGAAGCACTTACATTCCTCCTGAAGCTCAGCAATAAGGCATAGGCACTGAGGGGTGAGATTGTCAGGCAGAGATTTCCCGGGGGGGGGATACACGGGCTGCAACACCTTGCTGGCACTGCAGAGTGCTGGGTGTGCTCTCTTGTGTCACCCAGGCCTGACAGCACATCTCCCCCTGTGTTAGACCAGGGTCACCGGACCTTCTGGTCGCGTGTGCTATCCCACTGCGGAGCTGTTATTTCAGGCGCTGTGCAGAGACACCACTGCTCTCCACGTGCTCCCTTCACCCCTTAGCTCTGTGTCTCAGGCTTTTACAGCCTTGTAAGTCCATCAGACACAAGTACCTGGTCAGCTTGTTCTACCCCCAGCAGTGGGGCGGCTGCTCTGGGAAGAGTACTGGACCATAACCAAGCATGACCTCCCAACAACGTTACCACCAACCTCTTCCTTCTCTCAGTGCCAACATATCAAATACGCTGTCATCCCATAAAGCAGCCCAGCCCTGTCTCACACATGGAAGGATGATACTTGAGAAGCCTGTTACATCACAATGCTGTAGGACACAACTACATGCCTTTGAAATGTACCCAGCACATATTGCATCACAAGAGGTACCAAGAATATGATTAGAGAAGGATAAAAGGTGTTTCTTTAATAACGCATTAGCCAATGTGTTTAATGAATGTAGTTTATATGTCAGCTGCAGACAGAACAAGGTGTATTTCAACACACATTAGATGATCAAGGGAAACCTCAGGAGGAAGTCTAAAGGGAACAAATGAACTTGGCAAACTGGAGAATCCAGCCCACAGAGACTTTAATGGGAATTAGGGCCCTAATTCAGCAAGGTATTTAAAGACAGATTTTTAAAGGTACTTAGTGAGTTAAACATTTAAATACCCTTAAAAATCTTATCCACTAACATGTAATGACCTCTTAAGTCTGTGTTTATATCCATTCCTGCTCATTTCAGCAAAGCAAGCAGTACTACCATGCTCTGCTGCTGAATCAGGACCTAAATCAAATTTAACAGGCTAATCCAGAAATTATCTAAATCCTACACAAGCTAGTAAAGGAAGATTCCTCCTCCTATTTTCAGGCTCTGGAACCCTCTTGTGAAATCACTTCTCAATATTTTATGAAATTCTGTGGGTTAGTTAAGAAAAAAAAAAAAAAAAAAATCCATAGCTAAGTAATCATTTTGTGTCAAGTTCTGTCAGACCTTCTAAGAAGAGCACAGGTTTGAATTTCAAAGAGCAGAATCAATAATCAACCACTGTACAGTAATTTGGAGATTTGCAATGCAGAAGTATCCACAGGACACACAGAAATGATGCTTTATAAACAGCTCTTCTCCTGTTTTATGTCTGATTAGGAATACGAGTCACAGTTGCTTCTGAACACTCACCCAGCAGGAGTCTTAGAGGAGGAAGAGAGAGAGGAAACTCAGATACCACAGGGATGGACACTGTGTAAGAGCACAAATCAAATCTCGTGAGCGCTGCCCTCAGTGAGTATTAGGGCAAGTCAGAGGTTTAAGTATGTGTTTCAACAGGATGGGATTCCCCCACTCCAACTAGCTGCTCATAAAAAAAAAGTTTGCTAACATAATTTAAGAGGGAGCAAGACGGATTGATAAGGTGAAGAAGAGACTCTTGACACTCTCTAACTCTTTCACCCCTAAAGTGAAAGCAAAAGTGATCTTGGCCAGATCTTGAGAGAGATCAGATACTGGTGATGCTACTTTAGAGTGTCTCCAGAAGAAGTGGCTCACACCCCATGCTGCAGTGAAAACCTGATAAGAATCGAGTACTCAACAAAGCTTCAATATAAGAGCTTGAAGTGTATTGTGGTCCTTTTCACCCCAAGGAGTCTCTGCCCACAGCTCCAAAGTGCAAAGTGCCCTGATTGCTGGTTGTGCTGCACAAACAACACAGCTTTTCCAGGTCCCGGATGAACTCTTGGAGAAAGGTGTCCACTTATATGTGGCTGCTGCAACCAGAAGGTGTGGTGGCATGCCGTGCCCTCTCACCTTGCTAGCCTCAGGGAGCAGCAAGTTCCACCACTGCCTTGCTTCCCTCTTACAGCCCCCACCCTGTCATGGGCAAGTGTTACCCTCAAACTAAGTTGAGAACATTTTTTCAATAAGGGCAATACAGGAAATGTTTTGGTCTGTACTGCAAAAATAACCACTTTGCAAAGAAAATCCCCCTCTTGCTTGTCAATGGCCCCAAAGGTGCTACTCTCAGTATGCACAAATGTAAGAAATTGGACTACACATGTCTTTTGCTCACATTGTTACGATGGGGAAGGTTTAGGGGGTGGTGAAGTTTTTTGTGAAAACAGTATTGCTTTTGAAAAGGCATTTTAAAGTAATTTTTTTTATTTCCTAGGGCAAATTATCATATGCTTTGGGCCCAACTTGGGCTACAAAGCATCGAGTACAGATATTTGTTTCGATGTGTGAAAACATCATGTTCCTGAACAAAACTGTGCTGCTAAAACTAACCTGCACTGGTGTGAATTATGTCGACAAAACCCACTCATCATCTTGCAGAAGAATTGTTGGTGTGATTCTGCTGTTGCTGGTTTCACAGTGAAGGTGAATGGATGACATTAGTGGTATAACTGGTATTACAAAGTGTTTTAGGCTGAAGTGGCATCCTTGGCTCACTAAACAGCTGCAACACCATAAGATACAGTTGAAATGTCATTGCCTATCCACAAAAGGTTTCTGGCCAGTAGGTCTGCTGTATATGTGTGCTCATATATACTGCCTAATTCCCTTCAGGAAAAATCACCCACAGTCATTCCTGCAGTGGGCTGGAGTGTGGAGCAGGGGAAATTGGACACAGTACGCTCTGTTGCAGGATCCATAACCTCCTGGTGGGCAGGGCTACCTCTTCATCCCACTCATCTGCATGTGGAAGAAGGCCATTATGCATAACTTCTTTGAGAACATAGTTAAGACCAGGAAAACTTCACTTTTGCTGTTGCCCTTTCTCACCAGCCAAGCAGAATTAGGCAGGCATCACCTGAGTTTTTCATTGTGTTTCTCATCATATTCCCAGCCACCATGACAAAGGTCTGGACTTTTTGTGGCCTCATTCTGCATTCATATGGGGAGTTCTATGGACATAAATACATAAGCATAATTTTTAATGTGAGTTTTCCTGTGCAGGCAGTGATATGTGAGGTTTGTATCCAGTTTCCCCCTCTCAAAAGATTTCTGTGGCTTAACTCCACTGTCCTGCACAGTGGCAAAAAAACCAAGGTAGCCAAGACTGACAGTGATCTCCCTGCTTTATCCACACATGCTATGTGCAGCGTGATGTGAGCTGCCTACAGATAGTCCTCCTTCATCTGGAGCTGACTCTGCTGATTGCCCTTGCTCAAGAGATGCAGGTGACCATCTCTCAGTTCCACGGCTGCATCAGCGCATGTTGGTTCTCTCCCCTCCAATTCAGCACCATCAGTAAGCAGGTCTGTTTCAAACTGAGTACTTGGACTGTTTTGAGTGACCCAGTACAAACTACACAGTATCTTTTCTCCTCCAGCAGCAGTCCAAGTTGAAGGCTGTCTTTGGCAGAGGGTTAATGACAAACAGGCAGAGTGCATTCATGAGTTAAACCAGATATTTGCAG
The DNA here is from genome assembly GCA_025345505.1 of Todiramphus chloris collaris. Taxonomy (NCBI): domain Eukaryota; kingdom Metazoa; phylum Chordata; class Aves; order Coraciiformes; family Alcedinidae; genus Todiramphus; species Todiramphus chloris. The sequence goes on from JANVCC010000041.1 coordinate 528,505, forward strand.
CCAGCAGTTGCTGTGGCTGGAAGGATGCTGGCAGCTCACCTTCATGCTTAGCGACAACATGGAAATTCTGGAAACCCATTAAAACAGTAGCTTACCCTGGGCTTCACTTCAGTGATCAGCATCAGAGGTCTGCTCCCTGGACTGCCCATTGGGACTGTTTACAAATGAGAATGAGTAAAAGGAGTAAAATAGCAGTAAGAGCAGAAATGTTAGTAGCATGGTTAGTAAGAGTCTGGAGGTACAGCTACAATGGGCTTAGACCTAATCAAAATCTGTGGAAACCTCGAAATTTAGGGGAAACAATTACAATGCTCCATTTCAGAAGAGAAGTAGAAACCTAAAAAACTTCCTTGGAGCACAGAAATAGGGGGAAAAAACCCAAACAAAACCAACCAAACATTGAAATAAACAAATGTTGGAATATTCCCCACTATCTATAGTGTCTTCTAGTGCTTCTTTATATGGAAATTCTATGATCTCTGAAGGCCTTATCAAATCCAGACTTCCAGAGTTGAAGAAGAGATGTTGCTGACTTCTGAGAGTCTGGCAGAGAAGCCTGGAATTGTCAGTGCCCTAGCATAAGCTGACATGGTCAGATTTTTCAAACTCCAAGAGTGTAGTGGTAGGATTAGCAGTGGCTCCATGACATGATGGAACACCAGCTCCATTTCATTGCATCTGTGGTGATGTGGTGTCAGAGACTCTACAAGCTCTAGATACCACAGCTTTTTGGACTGTGCCCATGAGATATGGGCTCCAGGACTGTGTTTTTCTGGAAGCCTGAGCTCCTCACTATCATTTAGCAAGCAGAAAAGAGATTACACAGGTTTTGATAGAAGTATCCTTTGTCAAAGCCTGTGAAGTGAGTATCTAACTGCAGCTGACCATTTCTGCTGTGTTTCTTCCTGAGGAGCCTGTGAAGTCTCTGAAGCAATGAGTCTAATGTTGTAATCTCCTACGCACTTGATGAGACCAAAGGGAAACCTAAACCCAAGTGCTGGGAATACCGAGGTCAAATCCTGCCTTCACTATTGACTTTCTCTGTGGCCTTGGGTGACATAAAGTACCATGTAAAGTGTTACTCCCTCAAGTTAAGCTTTGCAGAGGTGGACTTACAGGTAAGTGATTGCTGCCAACTTTATTTTTTATGTGGGTTTCATGTGTGTATATTCCCAAAGAAATGTTTCTTTTGGTAGCTGTGTGTAACTCAAAACTGTCAGGTTTGATTTTACATGTTGGGCAGAAAGCAAGAGTAGGTTGTATGTGTCCTACAAATCTTACAAGAAATCTTTACAACTGCCCATTGACACAGTGTATGGAATTGCATAAACTAGAGCAGGCAATTCTCCTGGTTTTCTGTTGAGAAAGTGGGGAAAAAAATACCTTTTGTTCTTTGGTGAAGGTTTAATGTTCTTTGGGCTTCTTGTGAATAGGAAATCAAACATAGTGAGGCGGGAAAAAAGTCCAAAACGTTATCCAGCCTTCTACAGCCCCACAACACTAGGCACATAAAAGAAACATGAACTTTAGCTTTTTCCAAAGTATCTCACATTTCTGGTGCTTTTAAGCATCACATATTTGATGAAATAACTCAGCAAATGGGAATAAAGAAGCAAATTAAATAAAGCAAGCAGTTCACAGAATTGTATTGCAACTGGACTAGAACTGAAGGAAGGATTCAGAAACAGTCACTAGTACAGGCCTGAAGGTTCGTAAGCAGCAACTAGTTTCAGTTCTTCATTGGGAAGAGATGCCTGAAAAGGCCTTCACTCCCTGCAAGCAGTAAATTGCAAAGGATTTCTGGAAGATGAGACACTTTCAAAGGCAAACATGCAGGCGAGAAAAAAGTAAGTGAAAGCCAATGAGAATTAATCACATAAATAATTTTGAGGACCTAAGTATTATTTGCTCCAAGTATCATTGTCCTAGTGCTTTTGGAACAAAACCTAGACTTGCTTCCCACTGAAAAAGCTTCTAGAAGTACAGCCAAGGGGCTCTGAATACATCGTGACACTCCTGCTGCTGGAACATGTATCTGGGAACAGATGAGTGTCCCCTTCAATACCAAGACCGTTTAAAAAACAATCCAAGCTGTGCAGCAGTGAACAAAATTCCTAGTTAATGAATCTCAGCAGATATTTGTTATCTTTTCAGCCTCTCGAGTTAATGATTTCTCTGCCAGATGATGGCTTTAACAGCTATGAATTGCTTTTTTCTTCTATCAAGTCCTCATGCAGTCTGAACAAGCATTTCACTTGCTTTCAAAGTGAATGAAGAAAATAAGTCCTTTCAAACTTCCCATTTTTAAAATCCTTAGCAATCATAGGGCATTTGTTTCTCACCAACCCTTGTCTTGGTTAAAGGCCACCTTTTATCTGTATACTGTCTGCATCAGAGCTGCATATGTTCAACATACATTTACTTCACTAATGTTGACCAAAGGTAGTGGAAAGGCTGGCCATAGCCCCATATCAGGTCTTCCTCTCTGTGAGCAGCAACCTTGGAGTCCAGCCAGTAAGAGTAATTTGTGTCTAGATTTCAAGATTTTAGAACTCATTTCTTCCTCTAGCATCCCCTTCTTATCACTGTGGTTGCAAAGGGGGCAGGCTTTCTTGCAGCTTCTACTATGAGTGTGTGAGAAAAAGAGCATGCTTGGTTCCCTTACTTTAGTAACTTGGCATCATTTCTATGTTTCTAGTCCTTACTGGCATTCTTTGTGTCTTGTATGCAGGTACAATGAAGCAGCAAAATTGGGAGACTGAGATGGTAAAAAAGTGAGATAAACAGAGATGTAACATCACATTACTCTGACCCCACTGTCACAGCAGGCAGCCGCTGATAGAAGATGCGTCAGCCTAGTCCGTTCCCACCCCCAGCCATCTCTTGTATCAGATCTAAAAATCACCTTGAAGAAACAGGTCTGTTTGCTAGACCAGCAGAAAACAAATCTTTTTTTTTTTCTTGTGTGTGGTTAGTTTCCATGTCAATTCACCCTGCATTCACATGATCTGCAGATGCTTCGTGAGGGAGGGGTAGGAATATGTGAGTGGGGACAGAGAGGGGAAAGTAGGTTACATCAGATTAAACTGAACATCAAACTGCACCCCAGATCCCCAGTGGCACATCTAAATCTGCCAACACAGTCATTGGAAGTCTGAATGGGATGTTGAACTGTGTGAGAATCCATGGTGGCTTTTTGCCATATAAAGAGAAACCTGAAGGCTTGAGGAGTTTTAGGTAAACATTTCAGGCTCTGTATCAAACATCAGAGAATTACGGCCATAGGCACAACAGTGCTTTAATTAATGTTTAATGGTCTATTTTAATATAACAAAGATAATTTAATTCCGAGAATAATAGTAATCAACCTGCAGTATACTAATATTTAAAGGCTGAAACAGCGTTAAAATGGAGAGTAAGGATGTTTTATCATCAATAGTCCTTGTAAGTTATCCCTATCATTAGGACTTGTTTTTCATTAAACTTGTGAAGTTAATGCTTGACAACTCTATGATACTGTAATAAAGTAAAAACTATCTTTACATGAAATGTACCAAGTGTTACATAGGGTACCTAGCAAATAGACAGAGTTCATACAGCATGTATAATTTGGATTTAAAGATTTTAAAGAAAATTAGTATTTATAAGGAAAATGCTACAAAAAAAATCTCTAAAAACTGTTACTAGTGATCTTGCTTTTCCTTGTATGATAACGAACTGTTAAAGTCTTATTGTATGAAGGCTGCAATGAAGAGTAATGAAGGGTGTTTATCTTGTAACTTGTCTTTTGTGCTAGATAAGCAAACAATACAATCATCTGAAGACCTTACATACAATTGCAGAAAGCTGAACCTTACTAAAGAATGTGTTTAAATGGCCTAGATTTGTCTCCATCTTTATTAACAATATGCAATATAAAGAGGAACCTGCAAAGTATTTTAGTAATATACACAGCAATACTGATAACTTTGCCAGGTTATAAGGTCCTGTCATCATATCCATTTTCAAAAAGGATTTTGATAAATGTCAGTTCAGAAAATAGCTAAGAGGATAATGTGCTTTATCAGCTAGATCTGTCAGAAACATGGTTGTAGCACACACAGAGAGTTTGAACTAATTTTAGCAATTAGTTCAGGTATTGATATTGAACCTTATGCTGAAACATGTGAATTCCTGCCTGTGCCTATGCTAGCCCTATTAAAGACAGCTTGAGTGTCTCTGCAGAGACTCACAGCTGCACTCTAGACTAAGCCAGAAAGACTTTTGAAGCTAAGGTCAGGAAAAGATCCAGAAATATGACCTCAGCTCAACAGTAAACTCTGAAAGAAATTTGATTGAATGGGATGGGAGCAAAGTGTAAAATTAAAGACGTGCTTTGCAGAATCATGGCCCATAAGATCAGCTAACATTATCAAATGCTCTGCAGACAGCCACAAGTCCATCAATATTTTGAGAACGGATCCCTTGAGGATCTGCCTGCATTTGCAGGACAAAGAATGTCCAGTCACATAATAAATTCTTCGAGTTTTGCATCTACCAGAAGGGAATCATACCACCCCAAATTTTCATGTTGCAAAACTATTTGCCCTTTCCCAGACACTCACACTGAGATGAGACATAAGATCACCATGCTTATGCTGTTAGTCAGATGGAACCTTGATGTCTGAACTAAGTGTTCCCGTAGTGAAAACTGGGCCATTCTTGCTGAATCTGATAGATAAAATATTTATGAAAGGTGTGAGGAGCTCATTTGTAAAGATATGACTGGTGTTAGCAGAGCGTCTCTGACTGACATGAGTAATTAATTAAAAATACACCGAGCTTCCTTGCACAGACAGAATACAGATTTGAGGGGGGAGGTCCAGCTAAACCCATGTTTCTCCTACCAGCAGATGGTACTGGGATCCTGTTGCTGGAAGACCACATTCCCACCCCACTGATTCTTACCTTTGTGTCTCTGCTCTAAAAAAACACAGAATGACCATGGTATGAAAAAAAAGAAGCATTTGTCTTTTGGCAACAGACTCGTTGACAAAAGCGCTGGTTCAGCAGAGCAGGAAAGAAAAAAGAGGACCTGGCTACTGCTACACAGTACTCCCTCCTGCTTGTCCAGTAAAAGTTTGACATTAGAAACTAGTTCCGACATAGAGTAGTTGTTTCATTTAGCAGAATTACACATATGCAAAAGACAAAACATTTACATCATTTACTGAAGCTCTAAAAATTAAGCAATTGTGGTGAGGATGAAAAGCTATCTATAAGCCATGCATTTGCTGTCCATTATTTTTATAACAAGGATGAGGTCCATGGCTATCCTTCGTGTCACAGTTCCATCTGCAGACCTTAAATGTGTTGTAAGATTCACTCAATAAGTGTACCAAAGGAATGGAGAGATGAAGAGATTTGACTGGGGGAAATGAGAATGCGGCAGCAGTGCTGATACATAGGTGAAGTCTACACAAGAGTCCTGCACTACTCCATGCTAACTAGCAGTGTAATTCTTTGCTACCAGCCCCATATTCTACATCAGGATGAATACCCTTCCCCTGTCGTAACATTCCCTTTTGACAAAACTTATTTCTTTGAGGTGAGCAAAAGCTCACTATAAACTTGACTGCTTATAGGAGTAAGTCCCACCAAGTTCTGAGCATCTGGGGCTACAGGCTTTAGCTTACTGACCTGTAAAGCAGAAATTATAATATTTACCTTCCTGACTTGAGCACTGTGATTTGTTCCTTAGTGTGATACTATTCATTATGTAGCACCAAGAACTCACTGGGAAATTTTAAGGGAACATCTATTCCAATAAACTAAATAATGCCATTCCCAGGCAAGATAGCATTCTCAAAAAAAAAAAAATCCCCAGGCACAATTTAGGTGCTTGGATGGACCAAAGACCATTCCCAACAGGCAGTTTGGATGCAGCTAAACCATCTGGCAGGATAAAACAGATTAGATGTAGGAGATAGGGCACTTGGGCCCAGTGCCAGAGAATGGCCCTGGGTACAATTACTTTCCTGGACATATATTCAAGATGTGAGGGAGGGAAGAACAAGGCAATTTGTTAGTGGTTTTTAAATCATATTTATCATTTTCATAGCCAGACACATAAATAAACACACAGGATGTTGCTATCATTAAGTATCCTTGATGCCAAATCTCTGTGGCTATGTCTGTACTAAATGAAAAAGGCCAGTCTGTCCCTGGATGGGTGGGATGGCTGATGCCCAGACAGCTAGGCTGCCTCTGCACTCCTTGGCCAGGCTGCCAGCTACTGAACCATCAGCCCAGGATGCCCTCAAACCATGCCAGAAAACTGTCCGGTAAAGCTGTCCATGGACAATGCTGTGACTGAGCTCTAAGCTATTCCCTGACCCTTCATGTTAACAGCTTATACATAGCTCTCTACTCCGGAGCCCTCTGCAAATACAGACAGTACAGCAGGATGAACACTTTTACCTGTAGTACTGTATATTTTGTTCCCTATTTTCTTTACCCTCAAGCTGTGGCATTGGTTCAGCAATGTGCTGTGAAGTCCTTGCATCTCCACCCCATCACAAAACTCCTCAGCTAGTGAATGATGCAGGTGGAAACAGTCCAGGGCTCCAAAAGGAAAATCCCTTTTGTGGCAAGCAGGAGGCAGAGGTCCCCAGCCATGGACTGGTTTTGTGTTGATTCAGCACTACTACAACTATTTCTGTCCTCATTCAAGAGATGCAGAAATTTTTTTAACATCTTTAGGTGCAGAGCTGGAAAGTAGGTCAGGTAGAATAAGTGTGACAAGACAGGCCACTCACGGGGAGGTGGAAAGTTCAGCTATTATAAGTACAGCTGTGACAAGTTTAGATTTGGCATTTGCTGATCGGGGTCTCTCAAACATCTAATAACTTCAACCTTCTCCTGAAAGGACAGTGTGCCTGTGTTTGTCCTTAAAACATTTTGAACTTAAAGGCAGAATCTAAAGGATTTATTTTAGGAGCTGAATATTCCATTAACTAAGCCATTCCAAGGTACTTAGGGCAACATAATATGGTAGTTTCAGAAATTACACTTAACGTTACACAGTCAGTTTTAGGGCACTTCATTTTTAACTACAGTATGTTAATGAGACAGATCTGATTAACAATAAAGCTAACAACTGCGTGTAACATGTCCCATGCTTATTAAGACATATTAGCGTAAGGAAACATTTTAAAATCATAACATTATTTATTATATACGAACTACCTAAATTTAATTTTGTACAGAAATGAGCAATATTGGTGTTACTTGCTATTTTACTTACAACACAGCAGCCAGCTTTCAGAGATGTCAATAAAAAAATGGTTATAATAATACCATAATTTTAAAAGAGGTTCCTTAATATTCACTCCAGTAAAGCTGGAAATCTTGTAGAATCTATAATACAAGAATATCTATGAAAAACCATTAAAACTCTAAATTTCACCCAAAGCAGTTACAAGTCAGACCACTTACAAGCTACTGGATGTTAACGTAGCGTTCACATGGTTCTGCAGTCTTCGTGTCAGAGCCCGTCACACATGCACAGAGCATCCATATACATCCAGCCCATCTCATCAACCAACTCTGACAAGCCAGACCCACTCTGCTGTTCCCATTGCATTATAGAATTTTGTAGCACCATTGTCATCAGGAGTGATAATAGCCGGAAGGTTGATTCTACAGGACACTAACACAGGATTGTGGAGATGTCAGTTCTAGCCTCTCCTGGGTCTGCATCATGGAGCATCTGTAGTTAAAGACTCCAGAAATATTATTGTTCCCCTTCCTACTGGGGTGTGTGAGGAGGAACAAGTGATGCTCTACTAGATACACTAGTGATGAGTGTCATGCAAGCACACTCAGTGATTCAGTACTTTCTGTTGTCACCACCAGAAGTCCCCATTCAACATTCACACACTTAAGATTTACCCCAGTGTTAACTAGGGTGCTCGCCTACAAGGTTTGGGTGGCCTCAAACTAATCTGAGAATTCCTTTGAAATGTATACTTTCTGTACTGAAAGTCTACCACCTCCTAACAATATTTTTTTATCTTTCCCAGAAGTGCCAAAACTCTGGTGTGTTTAAAGAAAAGCCACACCATGTGCCCAGAGATTTTCTTCTTAAACACAAGCATTCCCTGCTAGTGTCTCCATACCATAAAAAACTCTTCTCTGACACATCCCACCATTAGATCCAGCTTACACACCACCTCTTGCTTCCCTCAAGCACAAAAGCCTCATAGGACCAGCAACACTTTGATTTGGCCTTGGCCAAGCCAGGCTAAACTTCAGGGATCAAACCAGACTTTTAATCTCAGTTACACATGTACCTGCAGCTTGCTCTGATGCTCAAAGCCATGAGACTCTCTTGGAAATAGAATTTTGGCACAAATTGCCCCACACATGTGTTGTTTACACAGGAACCACAGAATGATGATAAATCGTTCACTCAATGAAGTTACCAAAGGCATTATTTGGGCATTGGGGTTTTGCACCTAGGGAGGTCCTTGATAGCTAAGTAAAATGTGTATAAAATGTTTCTCAAATTAGGAAGGCTACACTTGACACTTCACAGTCACTCTGCTACATTTCCTATTTTTCATATTTTATAGTGTACATTGATAATACTAATCAGATATTCTGAGTTATCTTTCATGAAGAAAATATGACACATCTCTCCTACAGCCATGAAAATTTTGTGAGATACCATAACTTCTGGAGTTTCCCGTCTTTTCAATGCTTCATCTCACATGCGTCAGACTGTGCAAATGCTGGGAGATTTTACGGGTGACAGGAGGTGAGGGGGTTCTGGTTTTGTTTTGGCCTCTTCTTTTGAGGTGTGGATTTGCTAATTCTTGTTTTGCATATAATTTCATAAGTATTTTTAAGCACAAAATAAGGAAACAAGAAAATCTGTCTCAGTGTCTAAATTTTACCTGTTCTCACATTTTTCAAAGTCTTCATTCCATACAAACTCAGAGTTTAATTCCTCTTTGAAATGATCAGCATACCCATGAGTCACACACACAAGTCACCACACACATATTATGAGTTCCGTGGGGCTCTCAAATGAAATTCTGATAAAGCTGGCAGGATATAAATGTGCACCATGCACCAATTCAGTGGGGCATCACATGCACAGGCCCATATTTAACCATCTAAGCATGCGTTTAAGTACCATGTAATATCTGGTCCTTTTCCATCAAAAAGGAATGTTTCTTCTTTCCGTGCACTGTCACTTAATTGCTGTTTGGTCAGCCATCATTTCTTTGGGAGGCAGTGTTCAAACGGGCCATGCCTGAACAAGAGTGAACCAAAGCTAAGTCAGGCAGGCTAAAGCGAAGGTCCATAAAGAGACCACAGAGGTGTCAAGGGTCTTTATGGATAGTCCCTGGCTCCTATGATTTGATATCTAGTGGTTGGAATGATTTTTAAAAAAATCCCACCAGCTTCTGGCTTACAAAGACTGGCATTAAGCTCATCTTCTGGTCAAGATCATTTCCCAGCCCAGGGAATTTGATGCCCAGGGAGGGGGGTCCTAGACAGCTGTGTGCTCACAAAAAGAAGAGAGCCTTTTTGAAGGATCTCTCAATAGGCTCTTCCCTTGGGCAGCTGTTTGCATCTCTTCTTTCAAGTAAGGGGGTGAGTTGGTTTTTTTCTTTTTTTTTTTTTTTTGTTGTTTAGACCACTGATAGCATGTGATTTCATTAGACATGTGAGTAAAATTGTGAGTTTTGTGTCTTCCTCCCGTGAACTCCCCTCCCACTTACCCCATTGCTTCCGAGAAAGAGAAGCTGAAAATGGCTGCTTGAGATTTTCCTTTCTGTCGAACTGAAAGTGAGAGAAAAGCTAAGACTTTCTGAGCGCAGCTGTACTTTCCTAATCAATAAGAGCTGAGTGAGAGCCCAAAAGGCTCTGCGCACAGCTAGAGCCCTGCATTTCCTGTCACTGCCTGAGGTGAAACCTTCCATTGCTCGCTGCGATGATTCATTTCCAAAACTTCAGTTAAGTTATCACAATGACAGGTGACCTCTGGTTTTCACCCATGTCTTTTCCCCACCCTTGCTTTCTTTTATTCTTTTTCAATTAAAATGTGACTCACTGTGATGGAATTTTGTCAGAGTCCATCAACCCTGCTCCTAATACATCTGTCACAGACTTTTATTTTAAGCCTTGGTATTTGGTGCTGTTATTCTGTTGAGTATGTCTGCAACTTCCAGAAACTGAATTCAGATGGGCTCCGTTGTGCCGGGTGCTGTACAAACACAGTGAGACCTTCCCCAGGAGCTACATGTTAAAAAAGGTCTTTCCGTCTTTTAATTATACTTTCTTTTTCCTTCTTTTTCTCTTGCTGGTGCTCTCATGAAAGCAGTAGCCTGGCTGCAAACTTGCCTTTGGCTACCGTCTCAGCAAACTAGATTGTCTTAGCGGAGATGGTGGAAGCACTCCAGATTTTTACTCTGGTAACTGATGGCAGGTTGTCCTCCCCTCTTTCACTCATTAAAAATTAGCCATGATGAAATGCTGTGATAGGTGCAATAGAAAAATCTTTTGAAGTTAGAGATCCAATAAACCTTCCTCCTTTTTTTTTGATTCTGTGTGATACTACCTGCTTTAAGGGATTTTAATTGTTAATTAGCTATGCTGGGCATTTGTTTTTTGTATTCATCCCTGCTTTCTGCTGGGATTTCAGCATCTGTTGGGGAGGAAATCTTGGAAGAAAGCCAAAAAGCTGTAGTAAGAGGTGTCAGCAATGCTCTTTTCAAGTCAGGACTGGAGCACTAACATCATTTGATGGTAGTTACCCCACTGTGATACTGCCTTGGACCACATACTGGGAATGTGACACTGCATGTGCTCATCAGAGCTTGGAAGTCCTAACAACAAACTGCAGCACTTTAATCGAAATTCAAAAGGGTAAGTGAAAATTAAATACAATTTTTTTAAAGGACTTTCTTATAAATTGCCCTATCTGATTAAGAATCTACCAAGGAATCCTTAACTTGAGCATCCTTGGGTGAGCTCATTCTCATAAGCAAAAGCTTCCTACTTTCCCTATCAAAAATGATCAAGAGATAATAGGCAACAGCTTGGCCTAGAGGCAGCCACATACTGGCGGTGGAGCTAATTGATGCAAATGGCCCCAGGGTGTTTTGCAGAGGCTCTCCCAAGGATCTTCACCATCTCCACCATCCACACTGCAGCACAGCTTTGTTAGAGAAATAAGTTACTTTCACAAGGCTTCCCTAAGATGGAAAGTCTAAGCAAGGAGGAGCAGTCAGCACCCAACTCTAGTTCTCAGTATTTGAAAGCTGAAGGTAGGTGGCATTATTGGTAGTCTGTTAAACACTTCAGTCAAGCTCTAATAATAGATTTTCCCCCATAAAAGGGTAAATGGTCTTGTGTGTCAGAGGTTATGTCTTCACTTCAGAATTAAATCACGTGAAGCTGTTGTCCCTTCCTCCTTCTGGCTCATAGAGAAAACCTGAATCTGGGGGTGTGTTTTCCATTCAGAGCAGGGTTACCAGTTGAAGCTCAGGATCTGTTTTCACAAGGGCTGGCACCCTCAGTGCAGAAGATGCAGTCACAGTGTTTGAACACTGAGTTCCCCAGTGTTTTCCCACACCTCTCTGTGCCCAGAAATTCACTCCAATTTACATACGTTCATATGGGTGGGGGTACGTCTACACCATCATCTCACTCCCCACCTCACCCCAGGTCTTGATTCACTGATCCTCCATTATTGCATAAGCAATAATTCACTCCCATGCTATTTCTGGAAAATACTAGGTAGTTCCTTTGAAAGAAAAATCAAAGTGTTTTGTCTTAGATGTTCTGCTCTGGGAATATCTTCCTGCAGTATGGAGAAAAATGTACCAGGCTTGTTTTCTTCTACTTCTCAGAGTCCTCCAGCACTTCCTTGCAGACTTTGCAAACTGAAGTACTCCAGGCTTGTCGTGTCCTACAAGACCAAAATGTAGAATCTCAGCTTCATTCCATGAAAACACCAAGCAGCAGGACTGCAGCACAGCTCACACTTTGAACAGAAACGAATGGACCCAAAATGACATCTATGTCTTAGGGAAGACCTGCAGGAGACATATGGCCAAGTGTGGTAAATAGAGGACAAAGCTAACCTGCTGTCAAGGAGGCCAGCCTGTCTAGTCTAGACACAACCACTAGTGGATGCGCTCATTGGGGTAGATGTAGCCAGAGCAACACCAATTAATGCAGTAAAAAGAATTATTGGAATTATATTGGTGGGTCTAGAGATGCACACTGGTGCGTGTAATCCCTTTGTGGAAATAATGAGTATAGAATAAGGCCACAGTTTGTTAACCTGAGTTTAGACCCACATGGAATTCAACCACATTTTTGTAACAAAGATCTTCCTGTGTGACTGACAGTGGTCCTTTTAAAGGATTCAGTGGTCCCCAGATTGTAACTTTGTCATGAGTGAAAATATGACAGATTGCTTATATGACAGTTTTGCTGAGGAGAAAGGCCATTGGTATCCCCTCATGAATCAGGTTTTGTGACACTGTGCTTCAGCTGTGAAGCTTTTTTTTATAAACCAACAACTTTACAGACAGCAGAAGCCAGGGAGGTCTATGACATGGATAACTGACTCTATTCTTGTTTTGAGCATGGATTTCCTTCCATGATGCTCTTATATTCAGGAAGGGCTATATGCATTGTGGCTCAATAAACATTGCAAGATTAACTCTAATTGGAGACCTCCTACCTACAATGAAAACACACATAGTAACAGTTGTCAATCTACCATTTCAAAAATTATCTACCCCCTAGCCTGTGTCAGACAGTATACCACAACTGGCTTCCATGCCCAAGAGCTTCCCAGATGGTGCTGAGAATCCGATTCCAGAAGAACCATGAGATCCAAATCTGGGGAAAATATGATTAGTTGGCTGGGGGGTCATTACAAGAGGACAAACAGTCTAATGCATGTGAAAATGAAGAGGCTGTAGTCAGTGCACTAACTTAGGAGTGCAGAGTAGTTTTGTGTATGTCTACAGACATGGGAAGAAGTGGAAGACCCTCACCATGCCCACCCCAATTGAGGATTATTTAGGCAAAGCTGTGAAGTTTCAGTGCAAGACAATTACAATGGCTGCATCATTGCTGAGGCCTTTCTACAGTCCAGATTTTATTTGTGAACATACTTGATGGGTAAGGGAAAGTTTCTCAAGATTCGAGAAAAAAAACTCACCATACTTAGATCTGCTTTATCTAAAACCCTTAGATCTGCACATTTAGCTGGGATGTCTCAGAAGGACAAACATTTGCATGAGATTTCTTCTGATTTTTACTTCCAGAAAAGCCAGAAATAGTATAAGAATATCAAGAATGACCTCTTTACTTCTGCTTTGAGCTCCCTGTAGAAGGAGGAAGTAGAAATATCCCAATATGCTCAGTTCAACATCAGTTTTTCTGGGTCTTTTTGTCAAAGCAGTTTCTCCAACTTTAACTGTAGAGAAGCTACAAACCCTGGAATGGAACAGCAAAGATGGCAGAAGTGTTGGATGGAAGAGGAATAATTCTACTATCCTACGAGCATTATATTTGTGGAAGACTTGAGATTTTCTTGTACTCTGGAGTCACTTCATTGCACTAATGCACCAACTTATTTCCTGTGTGGTATGTATTTCTGAAGACAGAATAGAAAGAAGAAAAATCTCTTCCTAAGCCTGCCCAGGGCCTTGCTCAAGAGCAAAATGTTGACAGGTTTTAGATCTATGTAATCATCTTAAGTAAAAGTTCTCCCAGACCACTTCAGGGAATTTGGAAAAAAAAAAAAAATCACTATAATTGGCAGGTCTGTACCTCTGCTGCTCCTGACCCACCAGCATAGTCCCTGACTGAGGACACACACAAGAGGGGCCAGACAGCTCTTAGGACAAAGGAACAGCTGCTTTCTTCAGTAGTGTAGCTCTGCTCTCTGATGTTGGTGGCAACTTTTTATTTCTTCTTTTTTTTTTTCTTTTCACCAGAAAAGCAGTTAAATCTGCATCAGGAGTAGCATCGCCAGAATGTAACTTTTTAATATCAGAGGTATCATAACACAAGTAGCTGGAAGTCTGCACTGCAAACAGGACAAGGAGATAAGGAACTTCTTCCCATCTGGGGTGGCCTGCATATCTCCTTCACACTGGCAAAGTAAGCAAACGGCTTTGCTAAATGACAGCTGCTGGATTCAACAAACCGTTGGCTCTGTCCCTTTTCACATATTGTAAATATCCATATCAAAAAGTCCACAACTAACCCATACTGAAACCTTGGTAGATAAAAATCAAAGGAGAGATACTGAAGTCTGATGTCTTCATCCAAAGCTGACCGAAGGCAATCTGTTAAATGATTTGGCATTTACAGATATCCCTAAATTGCCCTTTCATTCTTGGGGATTTTAGCAGAGGCAGAAATCTCTCCAAAGGAGGTTTGAGAAGCATTAGTATGACACCAGATGAAGTTGCTGTTGCCTTTCTCAGACCATGCCCACAGATTCTGTCAAGCTAGAAACTACACATCTGTTGTCAGCCCTAAAAATCCACCCTTATTATAAAATAAATAAATAAAAATAAAAGCCTCTCCAGTTAAACCGCCCCTTTCGAATTCATACTGGCGACAGAAACCTTATTACCAATCACGCACTAAGTGTGCTGATGTGAGCACTGCAGATCGTTTCCAACATGAGTTACTGCCCATTTGCAATGGCTTGTGCAATCAGTGGGTTTCTAATTGCTTTGGAGATTAATAACACAGTAGGAGGCCATTTCACATTGGTGGACAATTATTTTATCCAACTGTATAAAGAACAGGTGATAAATTAATAAATTATAATCAGTTAGTTATTAAAGCTTAATGGCAGATGGCTGTAACAGGAAAAAAAAAAGAGAGCCTGAGCTTCGCAAAATGGTATTTTGATAGTATTTTTCAATGCATTTTTAATGAGAGGCATATAAAATGCATAAAACTTATAAATCATTTATAAAAGAACAAACCATAGAGTTGAATGGTCCAGTTATAATGCTATCATTATATTATTAATATCACAAGATCACACAGCAGCCTGCAAACCTGACTGGCAGCTTATTGTGTCGGGTGCTGTACAAACAGAGTGCTGCCCTGGTGCCGAAAAGCCGCGCAGCCAGGGCTGGGTGCCGAGGGGCCAGGGGCTTGGAAGATGATCTGACAATGTCATGGGAAGATCCCAGGGTTAAGCTCCCTCGTCATCAAAAGTTCTGCACAAGAGTCCTTGGTGCCTACTGAACCCAGTCTAGGATTTTAACCCAGAAGTGTGCGTATTTCTTACGTACGTTGGTGGGCAGACCAAACAACATCCCGTGTGCACGTGGGGGAATGGATGTGCAACGCCTTGTTTCTTTCTTTCTGATGTATGGTGTTTCACCAAACAAATCCATGTGCTTGTTTGTATTACCTGAATGCCTTCTTTTGGTATAATAGTCTGAAAACACGGTCAATTAAATCAGTTTAGGAGCTCTATTGTTTTCCTGTCTCCTTTTGCTTCATCTGAGACACTGAATAGCCTATTGTATGTCTTCTGTAATTTCTGTATATTTGGATGAAATTCTCACCCTTTTTAGCTTAGGTAAAGCTACTTTTGACTAGAATTGAGCCAGAACATCAAAGTTTATTTTCTGGGTTATGGGTCTACAGAATACTGTTTCTGCCCTTGTACTCATACAGCACCCAGCCAAGTAACACCTTGGAGTCCAGGTCCAAGTCTTATTAAGAACAAATAATAGTCTCTGAAGCCTTTTGCTGGCTATCGACTGGCTCAAATTGACCGCAGTCAATTATGTTAGGGCTTTCCCTATCGGAAATTCGGTGCTAGAAGGACACTGTTTAGGGGACATTGATCTGTCAGTGCACACAAAAATTCAAGCTCCTCCACCTCAAAACTCACCTCAAACAAAGTTTTCCTTCATTCCTCCCTGCTGAAGGTTAGGCAGTGATTTAGGTAAAATGAATTGAATATTTCAGTTCCCTAAAGCCAGATGAGTTCCTCACAAAACAGTCATCGTGGTTAATATCCTCTCTGGCTGTATTAAGCCAGAGATCAAGAACTGAATAACCTCTGGTAACTAAATTATATTTCTTATCCTGGAGGTAAATGTTTTGGCACTGCAAGCCTTTAAAAATGTGGTTGACAGCCAAGTAGCCATCCTCAAATGTGGGGCTGTCACTATGACCAGTGCTGTCCTTTCCCCCTCCCCTCTCTTGCTAACATTGCTGCCTGCTTGCTTCTATCTTTACCCCACATCACAGGCTCAGTTTTTCTTTGTTTTCAATGCTTGTAGAGCCTTTAGAGTCATGGGGCGAGGCTGGACCTTGAAAAAGAGCCCTTCCTGCAGCACAGATCAGAAAACAAGGACAAATATTCAGGAAATCTCTTGGAAACCTCTCCTATATGCTGCATTTGCTGTAACTAGCCTGCAGCTGAACATGGGAACACCAGTCTGGCACATTTTGCAAACAGTGACACTCATGTCATTTCTTCCTCAGGCAAGGGAAAAAAAGAGTGGCAGATGGGTTTGGGGAGTAGCAGAGCAGAGAGAGTCTTACTAGGTCTTGAGGGGCAGGGTCAGCCTCCAGGGATGGCCTAGACCCCAGCTGGGAGCAGAACCTGCAGGGGTGAGAGGAAAGGGTGATGCTCAAGGAGCATTTGACCCAGCCCTTGTCTGTAAGCAACCTCCCTCTGTCAGAACTACACTCCTTCACACGCCTGCTGCCTGGTGCTTCCTTTGCAGGAAGGTTTATGCTGCTCTCCCCTCTCCCTGCCCTTCCACCTCTAAGTGTCCAACCTCTTTCATCTAAGTGAAGAGTGATGTGTGCCTGATCTCATGACAAATTGCAAAGGGGCATTGTTAACCAAGACATATAAGCGTGACTCACAAAGCTCTCAAAATTTCATAGGTATTAAAAGAAACACAAGGATTTCCCCATTTTCTTCCCCTCTAACACCTGCTTTCCTTCTTGTAATAAAGGTCCCTTTGCTCAGCAGGGAACAGAACCTCCCTTGAGTCATAGGACCATTTTTCATCCACCTTATGAGCTCTCATTGTCCCGTTGTCTCTTGTAACCATAAGAAAGCACCTGGCTTTTTCACAAAATAACATGGAAGGACTGGTTATGTAGAAAATCAAGGGGATTGATCTTTTGCAAGCTCTGAAGAGAACAGTTGGGTCAAAAAACCATGCAGTTTCCCTGGCTCTGAAGGAATCCCCAGGTGGTTGAGAACTTAGGACAACACCCTTCCTCCCAGCAGACAGGCATGCAACGGGATTGCAAGTGGACAGCATTGCAGTCAGCTGGTCCTACAGCCCTTGGGATAGCCAGGCAGCCAGGCGAGTGGACAAACTGGCCCCATGCCAATCCTAGGGTGAGAGGAGCTTAAATGACTTCTTTGCCTCTACATCCCCACCAACTTCAGTCCCACGCTCCTATGGGACTCTCCCTCTACTACGAGCACTTCCTCTTCTTCAGCTGCAAGCCCCGCTCCTGCTGCACTGAGCACGTTCATGCAAAACTCTACTTTTCCCCAGTCAAAATGAGCATCATTTTCCTTTTTGAAGAATTTCTCCCAAGGATAACTTGAAGCATTTTAGGCTGTGTTTCTGTAATGATCTGGGGAAACTGCAGCTCCCACAATTCCCACGTTAAAGATCTCCATATACAGAGACACCCTCCATCTGCACCAGCTTTTCCCTCTCCTGATTCTAGGGTCTTTGGCTTATTATCATGATGCTACATTTATCTGACCTTTATTGGGTATGCCATCTGCCATGATAGAAACTTTTAAAAGCATTTAACTCTGTCTGTATCTAATTGCAATTTTCCTCATTGCCCTCCAGATTTAGAGCAATATCATCTGGAAACACTGCAGCTTTTGATTCAGCTGAATCAAAAAAGCCAATTATATCAATAATAATAATTTTTTTTTTTTTTTTTTAAGAAGAAAGTATTAAAGGCAAGAATGCACTCAGGATTTCAAGAACTAAGATATAGTTCCACTCCCTGCAGGTTTAAATATGAGATAATTTCATATTATATTTTTACTCACTCCATAATGTAGGTATCAACCCTGGGCTTTCCTTAACTGTGTCTTACTCTCCCCTAGCACACCAAGGTACACAATGCTCACAGTGAGTTCCCTTTTTTCTGGTCTCCCTCAGCAGCAATATCCTCAAAGAATTCCAGCCAGTTAATGAGGCATGCCCTTCCCTTCCTGAAACCATATTATATATCCTTAATTAGGCCATGCTTTTCTAACTGTTCCTCCCTTAGTATCTCAAAAGAGGAGCTGAAGACTTTCAACTGCACAGATATGCAGCTTCCCAGCGCATCCCCAGGCCCTTCATAAAAATAGAACAAGAGATCACATTACCTCCCTCTCAACCCTAAGATATCTCTCCCCTGAAGGAATCAAACTTGTAAAAATAGATGCTATGGCTTCTCCAGTTTCCTAACCAGAGCAATAGTAGCCCGAATGGATGTGTATTTTTCTTGCTTCAGCAAGGATGAGCCTCAGAAAGGTTGGAAATGTGTTTCAGATGAGCATGAGAAAGCGAGGGAGCACATTCCCCTGCTCCTCCTGAGCTCACGTTTCTATTGTTTATTCTGTTCACCTGAAACTTTGCAAGATAATTTTATGGTTTTCTATGATAGAAGTTTCTTCTATTTTTCAGTGCTAACCAGAACGAAACTGTACCTCCTCAGATCATGCAAAGCTTTGTCCTTGCACTGGAAATCCCAGAAGCTTCTAGAATTTCTCCTTTTCATTCTTTTCTAAAGATAGGCTCAATACAAACACTACATTTTCTTGTTTTGGAGAAGCTAAGTTTAGAATTGAGGTTTGCAAATCATAGCCTTACTGATAAATTGTAACAAAGTGAAACAATCACAATTTGCTCTCCTGGTCCTCTCCTGGAATAAGCACAAACCTGGCTCTTGTCTTCCTAGAGTTGCAGTACTGCCTACTTCTTTACAATTACTTTTGGAAAAACAAAGGAAAAAAAAAAAAAATTAGAAAATTCATGTTTAATCAACAGGGAAAACAATTTCCTATAAAGATCATTTTCTCGCCTTGCCCCATCACGACACATTTGAGTGATGAGGGGGCATCTTTTTCAGCAAACACAGCCATCTCCTCTTACTTTTTTGATGTGGGTATATATTTTTCTCACATGGGGGACTAAAGATGAACATAGTACTAATTCCATATAGGCCAGCCCAAGAGGGAGAAAAGACTGAAGTCCAACACCAGGCAACTGTGGCAGATCTGTGCAGGACCCAAACGGAGCCCAAGTCTTTCACAGTTGTCTGTCATGGACCAAGCTCAATCTCCCCTGAGGTGTGGGAGATATTTCATCTGCCTGCAAAACTTTACCGGCTCCACAGCAGTTGCAGAAATGAACATCTGGTGCCCAGAGAAGGTCACGCAGATCCGTGGGACTGGGGATTAGGAGGTGTGAAAGTCAGTGCTGGTGGCTCGAACAAGATACTGCAGATGGGGAAAGCTGAGGTCAACACTGAGACTGCGGTACTCGGAGGAGAGGTGGAAGCAGGACAGCTGCTTCAGGGGCAGGGCAGGATTTCTGCCAAAATTATCTTCCTGTTTAGTGATGACTAACATTGCTTTATGCAAATTATACCAACAGGACCGAAAAAGTAATTTCTGCACCCAATATCTGCACCATAAAAATTGTTGTCCCAGAGGGCTCCAGATTTTGCCATCACTCAGTAGACGTGTGACAATACTGACCTGGGGAAAATCTTGGGTATCTGTCTCAGCTCAGGGACTGTTTAATCTCAGGGACAGAAGCTACTTCCAGTACTCTCAAAAATGTAAGAACTTATTTAATCTTCAAAAAAACCTTGCAAATACCCTTGATTTTGGTTAGCACTGGTTGTCCTGTTTCAAGTGGGAGGAGATGGGAAATAGTGTTTCAGCATTTTTATGGACCTCTGAAATACAAGTATATTTCCCATAGAAATCCCATAGAATTACTGGATAATCATAAATATACATAACAAAATAGTTAATAATTGATTTTGTAACGGTGGTCTGCTGAAAAAGACATTATTTGTGGCCTTTGAGAAATAACCAGCATTTCTGAGCCCACTGAATATATGGACAATTATAGGTGGCCAAAAACATGCGTGACTATTTCAATGTGGGAGATGTTAAAATTTCTTATAAGCACTGCTGCCAAAAATATCTTTAAATTATGTTTGCACATCAAGAATAACGCTTCCCCCCCCTTCTCATTTCTTCAGATCAGTGTGAGAAAAATACAAAAACTTTCTCTAAACAAAACATATCTCTTATCTCCAATGCGCTCTCTTCTTTCCTTCTTCTTTTGCTGAGGACAATGCTTGGCTTATCTCTGTGGCTAATAACAATTTGAGCTTTTCTTTAGTGAAACATGGTGATGTAAAAACACAGCACAGTCAAAGCATTCCAGTTTTACCCCAAGGCAAATTCATAAAGGTCAACGTCAAATGTGGGTATGAACCTGACCGCGGGTACATCAATCACATGTTTAAGGTGAACTGCCTTTTCTGTGCGACGGAGTCGTGTAGGGTACCCTTCTCCTCAGGACTGCCGGCTCTCCAGCTTGTTATTCGACCCAAGGAAATGCAACCCTTTGCAGGTGAGTTCCTCTGGGTTTTCATGTCGGAGAAAGCCCCCCTGCCAGTATCTGGAGGTTTCAAGTAAGTGTACACACCTGAGGCTGACACTTGGCCTCCCCAGCTGTACTGCCACATCTCTCGCTAGGGTTTTGCCACCGTTTCTGGCCGGATGGGTATATACAGAGTCACTTGGTCTCTGCTCGGGTTCAGCTGTGCCTTGGGGGGAGCTTTTCTCTCACACTTCCTGCATTACGCTTTAACTTCTGTAATTGTTCATTCTCTTTTCATCGCCATGGAAGGACATTTCTTTCACTTCAGCATTTGGTCACATCAGACGTATCTAACGCTGTGGGAGGTGGCAGGAGGCATGCCTCATTCTCAGAGGTCACCCTGCTTTGCAGAGAGGGGGCATTATTGTCTCACCTTCCTCCTTGAATTCAGCATCCCCGCTGAGCCCAGTAGTGTTGCCTGTCAGTCCGGCCTGCCCCCTGCCTCGCCTCTCTGCCATCGCTGCTTCTGCTCCTTGCCTTCCTCCTCCTGAGGATAATATCAGAGGTCAAAGGGACCTTCAAGACCAAATTCAAAGCAGGGGTCACTTTTGTGCACCACTGGTGGGCTAGCTGGCCACCCAGTGCTTGCTACAGGCACGAAGCCTAATGGCCCTGTCCATTCATGTTAAGTCTAAGTATCTGAAGATCCTTCATCATCTCAGTACCTGTGGATTTACCATCACAAGACTTCAGAGTATTAGAAAGACTATTTCCCCTTTTTCACAGATGAAAACTGAGATTCGTAGTTCGAACACCTTAAAAATGTTGGGTTTACTATATCCTACTGATTTTTTCTGTACCACTATCAAATGGGAAATCCTAAAGACAGATAGTGAATCTACACTGTCTGAATATGTCCCTGGTCTAGTTTCCCAAATTACGAACTAATTCATAGAAGAACACAAATAGGAATCAAGCCTCCACACCACTTCCTTCCCATCCCTCTCTTCCTCTTCACCTCAACTGTTAAAAATGTTGTAATAGCAGAAGTAGTAAAGATTAACCAACTTAGAGAAGCCACTGTGGCACGTAACAGGCACTCTGTGCTGGAGCCCTGAAAAGCCCATAAGCCATTCATTAAGTGGGAGTGAAGCTATTCCAGTGATAAGCATTTATTAAAAACCCACCCTTGGAATCAAGTTGGGAAAAGCATTATGCTTCCCTTCTGGGGAATACAAATGTCTCCTATGATATGTCACAGGCATTTACTTGAAAAAAAATTATGTGGGGGTGAGGAATTCCCAGGAATTTTTCACTTCGGACCAAAAATGTACAGAAATAAATAGGCTTCAAAAGGCAATTTACATCATGAAACAGACTTGAATTTCTAGACCACATAGCCAGCTGAATATTGGATCAAATCTGGCTCTATTCCCTGAGTGCACTGCTGATTCAGAAACTAAAACAAGTACTCTTAAAAATTGGGGTTTTTTAAAAAAGATAAATCCTTTACATGCAATATTTTTAATATTATAATTAAACAGTGATGCAGCATACTAAAAGCAAGATACATCCTTCTAAGAAATTACTCAAAATAAGTAATTCCATGGGAATTCAATTACCAAGTGCTGGAATTGAGGTTGGGGGTGAGGTAAGGGTTTCTCTTTCTCATTGTTGTCAAGACTTTTACATTGGAAAGATGTCAGTTTGAAACACCGAAACACGTGAAGACATCACAAGAGTTTAGAATGTCATATTCAGTGACAATATAACACTACTGTAAGGATCTAAGGATGTAGGATGCTTGTGCAACAGTCTGGCTACAGAGGTGAGTCTATACAATTTAAGTCACATCAGGGCTTACTGTGTCACTGCTGTAGCACAACTGGCCATTATACCCATAGAAAATACCCTTCTAGGAGAGAAGCCACACAAAATAAAAGAGAAACTACACCAAAGCATACAGCCTACCCCCCAAAAAGCAATGCTTCTCCCTGCAAAGACAGTGACTGATGCTTGAAGTGTGGCTGAGGATTGCCCTTCCTCGCAGCAGAGCCCTTCTGCTCCTGCTGGGGCTCAGCTCCAGCTGGGGTCATATTTACTTTTACAGCCTGAGCCTCATTATTTTCAGACTGTGGTTGTCGAGACTCAGAAAACAACAACAGCCACTGAAGCAAATGGCAGCTGCCTCCCCTATGAATTTGCAGCATCCTGCTTTATACAGATTCCTTAGCTTCAGAGCCACTACAAAGTGATTTCTTCAATAGATGGAAATACAAAAGTGCACAATCAGAGTAACAGAATGGTAAAACCAGAGCCTGTAGCTTTACATTTTCTTATAAAATTATTTAGCCAGCATAAGAAATAGGCCAAATTTTCTGCTCCATGAAGGAAGGTTGAAATTCCCGGGAATCCACGTGTAGAAATAATACCATAAGGTAATTCTGTAGATTAATTAAAAATAAACCTTCTGAAACTTTCCTTTAGAATTATCCATAAGGATGCTATCCAGCCACAGTATAGATAATCTTATGATATTATTTTAATTATTAAAAAAACATCAAGTTACCCCTGTCTCCCTTGCTATGAAATCCAAAGAGCAAAAGGAGCAAGCTGGGGAAGTAACCCTCTCTCCTGTTTTGTTTGAAATGTCCAATTACTCACATGATGGCCAAAGGAATTGCTTCTCATCTACACTTTTTTCTCTCTGCAGACCATAAACTGCCCTTTAATTGATTCAAAAGGTGGGTAGGGATTAGCAGAATCAAAGTCACACAGGAGGCGGAGAATTTTTTAAGACTTCCAGTGGCAAATACAAAAAAGGAGGCAATGCAAACACAATTAAACTCTTTTGATGCACAGGAAGCAAATGCTCTTACTGTGACTTGCAACAGAATGAGTCAAGAAATTAAAACAATCAAGCTATGTCATGTTTTAGCTCACAGTCACTGTGAAGTCTGGGGTTATAAACTCTCCTTTTAGACAGGCAAACAGTGAGACTTCTGTTCTGTTTTCAAGGGATGGATGCTATCACTTAAACAAGATCCTAACTCCCAGTGGGTGATAAAAGCTTATCGCTCCCATGAACAACACAGTCCAGTAACTGGTGGGTGCCTCTATCTCACAGCTCCAGCTGCTGCCTTCCTCTGCCTTAAAGTAAGGAAAACATAAATAAAACAATCATCATATGAACACTGTGTTATGTAAATGGCAGTGGTCGTAAGAAATGCAGTTTCATACAGCTTTGGCAGAGGACTGAATTCATCACCAGTATTTTGAGGCTGGTTGAGCCGTGAGAAATATTTCTCAGGCAGTTTCTTCCAGCAGCAAGGGACAGCTGAGCATTATCTTCAGGCCACAGCCATCCTGGCTGGCTCACACAGGGAGAGTGTTGAAAATTGCTAGTTGGTGGCTGAGGACGGACGACCCAAACAAACTGCCTGAAATGAGCAACACTTGGTACCAGCTGGAAGAATGTGTTGCATTTACATGTAGATGTACTGCCATGTAGCATCAGTTTCCAGTATGTTCACAAAGCAAAGGGTGGTTTGGGACAAAGAGCTTCAGGAAACATCATCCTGGGCCTGATTCTCTTTCCTACTTAAAATCAGCAATAATAGCACCAAAATATGAAAGACAGCACTGCACTGTGACTCCTGGACTGCAACAGGAGGGACTTTCATATTGTGCTTTAGCGTGGAAAAAAGGCCTTCCTAAGCCCTCCTTCTTCTCAGACTGTGTTGTGCTGGGACTGATTTGTTGCTCATGTCCATTTCCAGACAAAGTCTGTTATTCAGTTAGACCAATGCAAATCAGGAGCAGCCCCAGATGAAGCTAATGAGGTTTCTCCTGTCTTGTAGGGGTGTATGAGACAGCAGAATTCAGTCCTCTGTGGTCAGTGTTCATTACTAGTAAGCAGGGAGTTGCTCAGCTCTGGACAGAGAGCCAGAACCAGGCTGATTTACAAGCTAGTCACCAAAGTACACCATGAGCAACCCCCCTGAAGGACAGCCAAGGACAGAAGTTTAGACCTCATACAATTTTTAATGGTTTCAGCGCCAGCCTTGAATCATCACTGGCTGCATGGAAGCAGTTCAGGATTTAGGAATCTAACATGTGTCTGAAGTTGAACTTCAGTGCCAAAATCCCAAACTGAGAGCTGCATCCCTACACTCTCCTTTCTTGGGTTTGCTTTCTGCACATACCCAGCTCTGTCCCAGGTTGACTCGTGTGCTGCAGGGTCAGGGCTGTCCCCATCCTGAGGGTCTGGTTCTTGGGACGTGTTCCAAGGGTGCCCAACACATCCTGAGAGGTAAGTGGCTAAGCAATTTTAAATTCTATTCCAGAACCTAAACCCAGGGAACTGCAGAGCCCTATGCCTGTTAGCAGACCCAGCCCTTCATCTCTGTGCCTGGCTCTTGGCACAGGTGTGATTTTCACCCTTAAACAACTTGAGAGACTTCATTCAAATAAGCCGCCAGTTTGAGTTCCCTCTAATCTCTGAGATAGGGGATTTTTTTTGCTTGAAGTGTTCTGTGGTTTTAAGAATGAAAAATGAGTGGTCAGACCGGTAGTTTGCAGTTATATTGGCTGTTTCCTTTTCCAAAGATAATTTTTTTTTTCTTTTTACTCAATGAGTTGGTTTTCTTAATGACTTGCAGCAAGGTTTTTTTTTTTTTGGTTGGGTTTTTTTTAAACTTTCATTGTTAATAATAACAACTCTGAAGTAGCCTTAAAGCAGCGTACACACAGTTTTACAGAAGCATGAATGCTCTGCTGCCAGCCCCGTGCACACAGATCACAACCCTTCAGAGAGACACGCAAGGCTTAAAACTGACAGAGCAAAATGAGTAAACCCACTTACACAAACCACCGCATGCTCTAAGAGACAATGATTGCTCATTATCCTTTTATTATACTTAAGCAGCAGAACCTTCTACAAAGCAATAGGCTCATAAAAGCTCCTACCAGCTAGGAGTCTTTGCAAAAACCATTCCCATCATTCGGTGCATGAAGTTAATTCCACAGCCAAGGGAAACTATCTTCTGATAAAGTTAGGAAGTACACAGCAATACCGACAACCATCCAGGGGTTTTAGAATCAAATAAATTACTGGGGTCCTTCTCATGAGTTACAAACCAATGCTACTGAAAATAGTCATTTTGCCCATTATAAGTGATTCGTGAATGTTCACTTTCCTTTCTTCTCCAGCAAAGTCAGACACGAGCAAACTTGAGATCAGAGGCAGAAGCAGGGCCTCAGCTATGAATGGGATCCTAATGCCTGCTGTTCTCTGTAGCAGATACATTCTCCTGGAGACTGGGGATAGAAGGAAAGAAGAAATCTGTGATCCTCAGAATAAACAATGATTCTTTTAATAAAACTATAGAAAATATGGAGCTTCATCCATCCAGGTACTTACAGGGTCCCTCAACATAGGTCTCTCAGATCAGTTTATTGAATTGTACCTGTCCAAGGACACTCAGGATGGGGCTTCTATAAATGAAAAGATGAACTCAGATAAATGTTTCACACCTGTAAATATTTTCCGATTGTCAGGACAGGTTGTTACAGTGTTCACAGTTTGTATTTTCAACATCTCCTTTTGGTTACTAGAAGACAAAAACAACTTTTGGAGAAAAGGTTGAATCTTTCTGGTCAACAAAGTTTGACTGGGTCTGCATGTCTGCAGCTGACTAGAGATATGAGGCCACCTGATTATGAAAACAGATCACTTTTCTCAATGTTATTACATCCTCCTCTGTGCCATGGATCACATCTAGCTTCAACTTGATCAGACCAATAGTTGTTTTGCATCCAGTCCTTAGACAGGTTGTTACCTTAGAACATCACCCTGTCCTTTAGTTTAAAAGATACATAGAGCTTGCATCATTTTCTGCAGTACCCATAGGCCCTTTGAGGTGATGTCTATCCAGGGACTTAACAATTTATCATTTGTCCAGCACACCCACAAGAAGAGCCTCCTTCTTCCTCCACCGGCCTTTTTATCTTTTGCAACACTTGCATTTTCTCTTCCATAAGAACATGGTTTCTGGATTACTCACAAGGAATGTCTCAACTGCAGTCATTACTTGTCACACAGATACAGAGCATGAAATTAATTTTAGGATTCAGACTGGCCTGAGCAGAATAAATACCTATGCAATTAGTCTGCACAGCGATCCTTTTTACAATAGCCATGTCACTTACAGTCTGTGAACTAGCCTTGCTGAAGATAGATCAGAGATGCTTAGGGCAGTGAAACATGGGGTTTCATGAAGCGTACACAGTAAATTCTGTCTTACTGGAGAGATCCATGGGATCTGAGTGCTCTTGGGTTAGACACAATAAGCCCAGCAGATTTTTAGTCCTGATCTTTGCAGCACATGGAAGATGGCCACTTATGTGTGGAGTTCACCACAATGACTGCTGGAAGGACCCATAATTTCCTACGTCACTGTTTAGCATTACTTCAAGTTTTGAACCCTGCAGCAGTTGCAGTGCTTCTCCCTGCATTTCAACAGTAAGGAGAATTTACAGAAAACTTCATAAGCTGTCTGTCTTCATTATTGCTACAAGCTGCAGAACATACAAAACCCTGTAGTTACTGCTTCAGGGTCTGATAAAGGATCTCTTACTTTCATCCACTGGCAGAAGGAGGAATTAAAACATCTCGTGAATTTCTTCCCACACGTAGTTCACAAGGCTGATGTGAGTATTTTTAGTTCTCAATATGATTTGGCCAGTGTATGAAACCTTGAGTGGCCAAATGCAGATGATTATGGAGGGATTGTTCATTCTTTCCCTAAAACCAGAACCAGAAGGCAATCATTGAATTATCAAGCAGAGGATTTAAACCAAAAGGAAGTATCTTTTCACATGATGCATACCTAAACAAATAGGACCCATTGCTACAGGATGTTGTAGGTGCCAGGAGTTTAGATGAATTAAAAAAGCAATTAGACAAATGGATTGAATGAAAATCCATTAGTGACCATGAAAAATAAATATACACCTCCTTTACCAGAAGCTGCTGGAAGGAAATGCTGGGGAAAGTGAAACTGGAAGCCTGACTCATTTTCATACCTCATCTTTAAACATCCATAGCAAATCAATGTCAGAGGCAGAAATCCTGGGATAGCTGAATCTTAATTCTAGAGCTGCTCTTATGTTTCTGTGTTTAAAAGTCATTACCTTTCCTCAACTGCTGTCAATAACCATTTCTTCTTGGGGCAATTCTGCTAGCACCTGTCTTTAAACAAGGAATGATGTATTTACTAGGTAATGGTTTCCATTTGTTTCTTATGTGCTGTAATTTTAGCTGCTAGCAACCTCCTCTTCACCAGAAGTGGCTACCATTTTTATCTAGATATGAATCAACCTTTTATAGAGCTGTTTGTCACACTTGTCCTCTGCCATTTCCCTTTTTTTATATTTTCACCTAACATAAATTGAAATTTTGAATTAAAATATTCAGTCATGCCTCGTATGTCATGTCAGTATCTATGGAATTTAGCTAATTGTACACAACATCTCTGAAGGCACTGGGTTTCATACTTCCATGACAAGATAATTTCAGGGAAATTCAAATGATCAGCTTTATCAAATTCCCAAGGGACAGGAGCTTGGGTTTTCTCTTCATTGTGCCATACCTTACAAAAAGGATTTCTGAAAGGCCTTCCTACAATACACCTCTGTTTGTATTCTTCTGCTGTTAAAATGCTTTTTTCCACTGCTTGAAGAATGCCAGGGTACCCACTCTTGCAGTTTCTCCTAATTGGTCTCGTATGAACACCTCATGAAATTACTTGTGTAAAAGACCAACAGGCAGTTCCCTTCAAGGCAGACCTGTGTGTTTTAGCATTTCTTGTTGTTTTGGTCCATCACCCGAGGAGTAAAAGCTGTCCATGACATGAAGCCTCTCCACTTGAAATCTCTTCTCAAAGGAGGCTGTATTTTCCCTTTATTTTCCAAATCCATTTCAGCAGGACCTGAGAGGGATGGGAAGATGCACTGACAGAGAGAAAGATGTGATAATTGTGGCCACAAACCCCCACCTCCCAGCCCTGGTAAATATAAAGTTGCACGTTCCTTTTAGCATGTCCCCAGGAACACTGCTATTCATTTATGGAACTCTCCTGGAAAAATCTCCTTCTGAGCTTTTCTTTTGTTTAAAAAGCAGTAATAATTCGAGAGTGAGCATCAAATTCACAGGTCTACCTAGCAAAAGCACACAGAGTTAATTGATTAGATCAAGAGAGGGGATTAACTGCGTAGATATAGAATATAGCTGCTAATTGTCTGTCAATGAAGGTAAATTTTTTCTTAAGGGAGGAAACATTAAGAACAAAAGATCCACATAGCATTTTAGACTGAGGGCTTCAGCCTGCAGCTACATCCCTTTTCCAAGCAGTGCAGTCCTCCTGTGGGATACTCCCCGGAGAGCTGGGTACAAGTCAGCAATGCCCAAAGTCACTAGGAGTGGCTCATAAATGCTGATTTAAATCTGGAGCTGGCTGTTCTGCACAGGTGCAAATTTTGCCCTTGGCAAATAGAAGCAACATAAGTGACACAGAAGCAATGACTTTCACAACTCTGCTCAGATGATTTGCATCTGAAAAGAGACGTTTTTGGAAATATAACTGTTTTGTCTCAGTGATGCCAAAATAAGATTATTTGAGTCTTTGATTCAAATTGACTTTTAATTCTGAAGGGTCCTTTAACACTCAGCTACTAATGTCCTGGGCTTTTTTAAAGGTTACACTCCAGAAGGATTTTTTTCTTTTGATTTTGCCCCAACTCTAACTTAAGAGCAAATTGCCAGAAGGGAATCAATCAAACTGAGTTATTAACAGTTGTGTCAAAAAGAAACAAGAGTAAGCTTATCACAGTAGGTGTTGCCCACGAAATTTCCAGAGTTTTTCTCAAAACATGGTGTCATTTTTGCTATTTTGGAGCTATTCTTCAAATGTGTGGACAGCAATACAGATGTATAAAGAGTTAGCAGCTCAGGCTACAAAGAGGACTGTGTGCCTGCAGAATTCTGTTCCAGAGACCTCATCGTAGTACCGGGCCTTTGATATCCTTGGAAATGTGGATTCCCTGGAATTGTAAGTAACCCTATGGGCAAATTTATCTTGTAACACTTGGGAAAAATAAAGGGCATCCAGCATGAGGTCATCAGTTCCTACTGGGGGAACAACTGACAAGAGGTGGTTAAAAGAGGCAGAATTCACTTGAAATCCCTCTACATCTGGAGCTTACTTCTCATGTTACAGGAGTCCCAAATGTTCAAAACAGTGAACCATTAGTGACTGAAGGAGCAGCAAAACATCTGTATAATGCATGAAATGTCTGGAAGTGTCTGACTCTCTGGGAGTCAGCTGAAGCTTTCAATTGATGCTTTAATGGTGGTAATTGAAGTTTGCAGCACTGGCACATCCTAGCTCAGTAATTAGATGGATTACAATCTTTCTTGTTTGGCAGCATTCTTTAAACAAGCTTCAGCTTTTCATATAGTCAACACTCTAGCAGAGATAAATGTCACATCAGTTTAGAGTGAAAAGTAATTTAAGGAAAGACTCAAATTTATCTTCACTGAGTACTAAAGAGGAGATATTTCAAAGACAGGACAATGGCCCTTTCTATCTCAAAAGAATGGCCCATTTCTCACATATAAAGGCGAGCTTGTGAGGTAGAATCTATGGGCGTGCCTTCCTTGAAATCACTGAAGCTAAACCTGCTTATAATATTTCAGGATCCAGTTTACGTATTAGTGAACAGATGAAATTGTGGTAAATAGAAGTGTGTAGGGAAAGGCAAAAAAGGGGTATTCCATGTAAGAAAAATATACTACCTATAGATAGGATTTATCACTGTGGTAACCATATGGCGAATGAAAAAAAAAAGGGGGGGAAAAAAAAAAAGAAGCCATAATAAAAGCTCTATTCTGGAATTATTTTAAGTGAAATTAAATAAAGGCAGTAGAGGTCAGGAACCAGCCTCCATCCACAGGAGAATGGGAGACATGGTCGTCAGTCCCTTACATCCAAACCTTGCTTCTGTAAACCATTTTCACTCTTAACATAAAAATGGCAGCATCTAGCTACTGAAAAATGCGCTACATTTACCTATCTTATTTTATTGCTGCCCTCTGCAATTTCAGAAGCAATGTTTTGAAACTGGATGTTTTCTAGTGCTCATGTCTAGATTTTTCACTGTTTTAGTTGAGTGATACAAGAACTTCTAAACATCAGCAGATTGGTTTATCTAAAGAACTGAGCAGCCTGAGGATTTCACTGAAGAGATCCTTGTCCCTGTGTCCTGGCAACTGGAACACATGGTTGTATCATCACTGTGATGGAAACAGACCTCCAAGCAAAGCAGACAGGCATGGTTGATCTTCTTGTGGTCACACTACTGCATCTGTTTACTCTACAGTGTCTCCCATCCCTTCACAACCTTCCTTCCTCATTCAGCAGATGAACAGTGTCGATGCTCTTGCTACACCTCTAGAGTCAAAATATTCCACGTCTGGGGCAAATCAAGCTGGCATAATTCCAACACCCAGAAGAGGACTAAGAAAGGAATTCTATGTCCTCTGTCAGTTTTTATCCATGGCCTTCCAAGCATGTGCACTTCATCTGGAGGAAATTTAGCAGTTTCCATTATAATTATTCCCTTAGTACAGATTTTTGCATCATGCTTGGTTCCCCCATGACTAAACAGAGTTTTGCAGTACAACATTTTTGCCTCAGTACTGTGAAACAAGAATAGTTTGTGACTTCCCTGTGTGAGCTGTGTTCTGTTTCAGTGAAATTTATGAAGTACATAGATACTGAAATCTGAATCTCTGAAGCCTTGGCCTAGCATCCGTTGCCATCAGTGAAGGACCCTACTGACAGTAACAGCCAGGATCTCACTTGGTGTTCAGCAAAGGTTCCCAAGAGAAAAACTTCCCACAGGACATGTTTCATTTTCTCTATAATTTTCAAGGTGCTCAGGTACTTAAGGGATCAGAATAAATGAGCAGAAAAAGAATGAAAAAGACAGAAATATAGATAGATGGCTGATAGCTACTCTTTCTCAGTGCATCAAATCACTCAGAAAGTCTGGGTTATATTTCAAATTTTGCCACAAGCTGCTGTCTGATCTTGGGAAAGTCCCTTGAAGGCCATTTCCATTCTGAATACCATCTACCATCTACCTGAAAATGACAACACCTTACTCAACAGATCTACTTTCTTGAGTCGTCATGAAAAATAATGAGTTCATGATGAAAAATAAATAATGTTTTAAAAGGGCTGTTGTTTTTTCTTTTCTAAAGAGCTGAGCTCAGCCATAGGCTGCCTTCTGCTTGCTCAACAGAAAAAAGTGGTTGTATCCCTGCAACCTCAACATCACAGGCTGTTCAAGCAAGGTCCCTGTGGACTTATTTGCTTGCACAATGTCCGGTGCAAAATATGTTTGCATTTCCAAGAATGAATGAGTGTAACCTCATTTTGATGAAAGACTGCAGCACCTCTAAATATCAGGGCAGTGGTTTACCAGAAAAAGCTTCAAGTAAGAACATTTGGGCATAAAACATATTAACCACTTTTAAGATTGAGTTTAATCAGTTCATAAAAGGGATTATATAATGTGATTGCCTGCACACAAGAGACCCCTTTCAGGCCTGCACTCCTTAACTGCAGAATATATCTTAAGGCAAGGAGATCAATTGATGGTAAGCACCCTTCAGAGATTTGATCGTGTATGGGAGGTATAGTTTAAATGAAAGTGCTTTAGCTGTACATCCCTTCCTGTCCTACAACACATTTGGTAATGTAGCATTTAAGAGGATTATGATAAATTGATAGTGCAATGATAAGGCAGGGGTATCCTGGATGAAAGAAAACACTGAATAATGCCGCTGGCAGGACTGGTTTGAGTACCACAATCCTTACACATTTTGGAGATCTCCAATGCAAATTGGTGCAAAAGGACACCTTCAGTGGAGGTACAACATGAAGCATTGAAATAAAACAAGCTGCTCTCTGAGAAGCAGGCACTGGGGGTGATGGACAAAGCCACCCACAATGGCCTTGCAGGATCGCCTCCACATTCAGCAAGGGGCACATAAAGCCTCTGGTTGACACACAGTGGTTTCCACATACCTCTGTCGTTCATGAACCAGTGCTGAGGAGGAACCTCAAGACCTAACTTAAAGCAATGGGGCTTATCAACTTGTACTTAGTGCCATCTAAACCGCAGGTATAGCTACACTATTTGGAGATCAGCACTGGCTCTGAGAGCTGCACAGACATGGGCACTTGACTCTATGCCTATACTAATAAATTATGACTTAGGTGGTTCAGGTCTAGATCTCTCATCACCTACTCCATGGTTTATGGGCAAAATCCACCCGTGGGTAATGACGAATTGACTGTACAGCTAAATAACTTCCACATGCACTGTATCAAACCAACGGCCACACATACATATATGTTGGTTGACAAGCAGTGCAACATAACCCAGTGATGTACATTTGAAGCCCAGAAAACCAGCTGTATCCTGGGCCGCATCAAAAGAAGCATAACAAGAGTTACTATGGAAGGTGGCCATGGCAGGGGATTGGGACTAGATGATCTTTAATGTCCCTTCCAACCCAAACTATTCTATGATACACCAAGTGAAATCTCCACATGGAGACAAGGTAGAACTGCAGCAGCTGCAGAAATCACTGTTGTCTGACATAGAAGAATTGCCAACAGATGCCATTCACCCATCCATAATCATCTGTTGCTGTCCTGGGTTTGGCTGGGATGGGGTTAATTTTCACAAGAAGCTGTGAGGGACACAGCCAGGATAGCCAACCAAACCAGCTATTGGGATATTCTGATATCATACTGATGGCATGCCCATTATATAAGGGGGGAGCTAGCCAATGGGGTAGACACATTTGGTTTGAGCAGGCTGTGGCTAGGAGCAGTGAGAGAGCTGTCACATTGCATATCACTCATTTTATATATATTTTTAAGTAGTATTATTGTTATTACTGTTGTTCCTTCTCTCTTTGTGTTCTGTTAAACTGCCCTTATCTCAATCCACGTGGTTTTACCTTTTTCTCCTTATTCTTCTTCCCATTCCACTGGATGGGGTGGGGGAGAGAAAGCGAGCAGCAGTGGTGTTGCACTTAGTTGCCAGCTAATTACGACAGCTTTACAAAGAGAATCTCGATGCCCTCAGCAGCAGCTTGACTATATAGTTCACAAGCACACTTTCTCCCTTCTCCAGGCTGAACCTTTGAGTAACATAATTTTTGAAAGACTGTTTCAAAATTCCTTCTCAAAACACAGGATCTCATCACGCAGGAGCATGGTTGGGGATTGTTTAAGCTGAGAGTGAATACCTGCAGGATACAGGTACCAGAGATAGAGTTGTAACAACTCCTGCATTAAGTGTGGAGCACAGACTGAATGATGAATGATTACCATTGCCCCTTGATTCAGAGGATTTGGCATAGCCAAGATACAGAGGCTGATAATCTTGTTTTGGTGACGTTTTCTATGAAAGAATATTATAAAGCATATTCTCCAAAGCACTCAGCTTCCTATGGCTCATTCAGGTGGTGTAAAAGCTGTACAGACTGGGCATACACTGGGGGTCAGACCTGCAGCCTTTGTATGTCTGCAAATGGCATGGAATTGATACAGCAGGATTGCACCAAGAACAGATGATGCTCCCTGTGGGACAGTTGCCAACTGGCTCTTCTTATCTGCTGAAGGGTGCCTGGAGGTCAGACTGCTGGAAACCCAGTACAGCATTATACTTTCTTTATATTAAACAGAAATGTGCTGCAGCAGTTCAGCAGTTTCTTTCTTCAGACCCTGCCTGATGCCATCACATAAATAATGGTCTTGCTACTTGCATATACACGTATATCCTTTATATATATAATGTTGAACGGGGCTGTGACATTTCTTTGTGAATATCCGTGGACCTCAGTCATGCACAGGTATAAGTCTGATCAAGGTAGGACAGGAAAAATGGAATTATAATTTTTCAACCTGATGCAATTTTATTTATTTCTATCTGTGGAATTCAAGTGGAGAAGTTCACTCACACAACAGAGAAACTAATCACTATGGCCAGAATTAATTTTATCTGAGATTAGTCATCTAAGAGGCAAACATCTAGTTTAAGGCAGTTTTCTAGGCTCCAGACTCAATGGAGACAGAAGGCAACACTCAGTACAGGCAGGAGCAGTGACCCCCTGAAGTCAACTGTTTCTGCTGACTACAGAGGGAGTTTGAATTACTAGTTTACTTAAAATGCTTGGCTTTTATGCAGTTGAGGTTATGAGGCAAAATTTCCTCCAAATATGAACACCTGCAATATTCAGGAGTTATGTGTACCATGCCATTCTGCTTGGGTTCCCCTCTCATTTCAGATAATCTTTCCTGCCAAAGTTAGAATATAAGGAATAAAGAGCATAACCTTTGTGATTCTCTGAATAACACACATAGGTTAGGTGTGTTTTCCCTTCATCTGTAGGAAAATTATGGGTCATTAATGTATTCAAGAGGGGGAGCCAGTCCTGAATTTCAACAGGACGTTCATCAATACCCAGTACTGCAATGGCTGAGAAATGCCTATTGTTTGGTATAAATCCTGCTTAACAGACTAGGGATAAGAACCATAAAGCAAGCAGACACTCTTGGATTATTGTATCCTCAAAAGCGTGATTGAAAAGCAGTGACTGGTTCACTGAGCTATTGTTCAAAGATTAAGGCAAACTGAACAAAGAAGCAGCAAGGTCATCCAGTCCATCAGAGAAGACACACTTTCCACAGTGTGTTTCTGACTGTTTTATCTGATTTAATTTTAAAAGTCTTATGCTGTAGGGACTATACTAGCTCTTTTGGGAGTTTGTACTAGTCTAATAATAGACCTTCCTCTCAGGAAAGGTTCCTTGGTATTTGCCCTGTTATTCATCACATGGTATTATTATGTTGCTACATTCACCTCTTAGATAATTCCAATAATCATTCCTTCAGATCTGGGGTTTTCATATACTTGCAACACAAGCTTCACTTCATCATGTTATAGATAATATTTTAAACCTTTGCTGCTCAAAAGACTGCAAAGGCAAAGATGTCTAGATGCAAAACTCAAGATGTGAATTCAAGCTCATGTGAATATGATGGATACATGGATTTCTCTTCTGGACAAGTATCAAAGGCTTTTTTTCTATCTATGAAACTACACAAGAACATTACCCAGAGGGGTAAAAGGCAGTTTCTTAGGTGCCTCCAGCAACAGAAACCTCATATGATTTATCTGACCATACTAGTTCCCTGCACTCAGGATGCTTTTTCCTTCACTTGGCCTCACACTTTCTTGAAGTCCTTTCTGCTTGCCAATACTGTTTGGACATAACAAGTGTCCAGCACTGAATATTTAGTGATAGATACAGTTATGGAAAACAGAAGTCTCTGTTGCCATGAGCATCATTAATGTTTCTGTAGCACCTACAGGCTCTGATGTCATTGTGCAAGGTGTGGTAAATGAAAAACACAGTGTCTGTCTCATAATTAAATGATTCATTGGTACAAGGGAGCCTAAAACAGTGTATCATGCTGATTTTTGTTAACTCATTGGTGCTCCTTCAGTCTGGTTGCATTTTCTCATCAGGCATCGATTATCTCATTTTCAATTGAAAAACACTCCATATTTGATTAATTTTTTCAATACTAATTTAAAGGAAACAGGGAGTCATAACACTTGTTATCTCAATACAAGGTGTTCCATGAATGGTGAAAGTTTTTGTTAAAACTATACCTACAGTTAAAATCAGAAGCAATATTGCAGGTGGGGAAAAAAGCTGGTTTGCATTAATAAAATCAAATTAATTTTAAGTGGAAATAAGGGAAAGCAAGCCTGAGAAAGGCAGACTGAAAAGGCTTCTAAGTAGCATAATACAATGCAAAAGAAATAAAAATGAAAGCAGATAAATCAAAACACAACATTCTTAATTTGAGATTTGTGCTGGCGTTAATATATTTAATACAACTTTTATCACCATAAAAGTCATAACTTACAAAAAAGTTGCCATCAGTAGGGAAAATAATCATAGGAGGAAGTGTATGGTAGGTTTAGAAATTCACACACCCACACGTTCTTCCTCTGTCCCTCCACCCCAATTGAATTGTCATTTTTCTCATAGAACTAAATTTATTTTGCTTTCTTGATCTGTATCTAGTCATGATCTTGTCTGGGATAAATTTCATGCTTGGCTTCACACCTTCTATGCTGAGAGTGGATGTGTCCCACTCAGAAGCTCACTGAAACTGCTCAGTGCTGAAATCATCCATTGACTCTTCTGATGTGTATTTGTTTATCACACAACCACCATACCTTGCTTTTCATTTCCACCGAAGGACCTTTTCCTGTTCTTCCTTATTCTCATATTTCTGAACAGGCTTTCATGCAGTCAGAGAAGTTATGCCTTCCTTGTACACTGCTTTTATTGACAGTTGAGCCTGGTGCCACTCTTCCTGTGATATGGGGAGAGATAAGGTTCTTGATGCCAATCAGTTGCTCTACATAGGAGATACAACATTCCTCTAACAAATATTTGACTAACCTTTCTCCCATCCATATATATCTCAGTGAACAACTACAAAAAAAATCCTGCAGCCTACAAGACATTTTAGGGAAAGGACTTGCCAGAAATTTTAAGGCTGGATGGGGGTAAGTGTGGGGGTGTGGTGTGTGGAAGAAGGAAGAGAAAACCAAATTACCAGCTAAAATTTCAGCTGGAATGAATTAACAAAGCTTCACTGAAATCAAAAGCTATATCATTTTACTTTGGTTAAGAATTAGGTCACAGAAGTCTATATTCCCAGAACCTTTCCTAGTACAAATTCTAGTATTGAGAATTGTTTCAGTCAGGCAATGATTTGGAATCAAGTTCAGACACTTAATGGGTTCAGCATAGGAAAAGTTGTATGTAAAAGGCTAGGTGAAGTCAATGCACACCAATGTTTCCAGTAGATTTAGTGCAACTCTCATCTTTGGGGAAGACCTGAGTTTTAAATAGATCAGCTCTTTACTGACTTCATACGAATATCTTCATTTCAGCTTGACTGGAAATCTTTTGTAAAGGGATCACTCTTGAAGGATGAAAGCAAATGAAAAATTTCTTCGGAAACCAAAAGTGGTGGGCAGGAAGCCAGCTGGCAGGAAAGACTGAGAAGATAAATTAAATGGATGTTGCTTCAAATGGATGTTGCTTCAACGAGGACCACTGAGCAGCCCACAGTGACCACTGTCTAGAGTGACATACTAGTTGGAGATAGTGCTACTCAGTATAAACCCAATTAAAATAAAAGATATTGGGCACATTCCCAACCTATATCCCGGCCTCCTGGGATAGGAAGCAAGACTTGAGATTCAGACAATTAGGTACCCAGATCTGCAGCACATGTGCAGAACTTGCTACCAAGGACTGGGCAGAAAGTACCAAACACATATAGATGCATCAGAAACCAGTTTTCCTCATCACACTTGGGCTGTGAGATGTTCTGATGTCTAGGATGTGGTGACAATGCAGATCGAAAATGAGAGGCACTAGCCAAAATTGCAGAGAAGGAACTAACAGATAAAATTTTTGCACAGACTAACAGCCCTTGCACAAAGGGGAACTGTTGGTCTGTAAAGAGTATTTTTGGAGTTCCTCAAGGATCAGTCTCAGGACTGATGTGACAATAATTTCATTAATAGCATTACCATGTAAAAAAAAAAAAGCCTACTGTAAATGGAATTTGATGATGAGAAGTTTAAATTATCTGACATTATCAATGCAGAGAAGGATGAGGAAATCAAACAGAAAGCACAAGATAATGTCAGTGATGGGAGTAAGAGAATGACTTTCAACAGGGAGAATGAGTTTTGCACTTGCCTTACAAGTCAACGAGAGAAAAATATGTGAATCAGTGGTGCAAGTATATTAATGAAAATCTGCAATAATATATAGATCCTGCTAAGTTTCTTGCTCTCCACACTGAAGGAATAGATCATCATAGAACCACAGAGTGTTTTGGGTTGGAAATGACCTTTAAATATCATCTAGTCCAACCTGTCTGCAGTGAGCAGGGATGTCTTAACTACAACAAGTTGCTCACAGCCCCATCCAACCTGACCTTGAATGTTTCCAGGGATGGGGCGTCTATCACCTTTCTCAGCAACCTGTTCCAGTGTTTCACCACCCTCATAGTAAAAAGTTTCTTATATCTAGTCTAAATCTCCCCTCTTTTCGTTTAAAACAATTACCCCTTCTCCTGTCACTACAGGCCCTGCTAAAAAGATCGTCCCCATCAATGGATCTGATCAGGTAAGTCAGCCCCAACACCAGCACTTCAGCTAATGGATGACCTGACTTGCAAAGTCACCAATAAGAAAAAGAATTGGGGATGACAGTGCCCTATGCATAACTGAACATTTCTGAACCAACTTTCTCCATTCCATATGGAGAGGTGCTCTCAGTGACATAAAGCATAAATCATTGCCTTGTAGGGATTGCAATCAAACTAAACAAGGACAGGCTCATCCCTCTTGTGTTGATGACTTTGGCCTTAATAGTTCTGTGTAATATTTCCTTCCTTTTTCAGTATCACCTCAGTAGGCCCAGGACAGTCTGGCTGCTATAGCACTTAGGAGGTACCCAGAGGACACTGCAGGTGGTGGCTTCCACCCCTCAGGCACTCTGGGACAGGAGAAGGAAGAAGTCACCTGGAACAGACAGATCAGCCTCCCTGACCTGAGCTGTCTGATGGCCCCAGCACAGACAGTGAATCAGAAAGCAGAAAACAATGCTCCAGAGGCAGGGATGCGAATCAGGCTTTCTGCCTGGGAAGGTGGCTCCAAAACCACTGCTAGCACTGCCAAGAGGCTGAATCCCAGAAACACCACCCAGCTGACCATTGCTAATCCTTGCTCTCTCACACTGGCATACCCATTGGCAGTCTACACAGAGATCAAAAATCAAAAATTTGGCTGAGAAACAGGCAAATCCCAGGCCACTCACTTGACCAACCTTTTTCTGCGAGCCTGACACATACATGCTCCGTGGAAATGCTTGGTGATACCACCCAACACATACATTTGTGATGCAAGACACACACGCACAGACCAATGCACTCTCTGGGAGAAATGCAGATCTGCCAGGCTTTTAAAAGCCTCCATCCTGGGACAGAGACACAAAGCTGCACCTACAGTCTCCCATCACGCAGAATAAATTGCAGTTTTGGATCACAGTCCTTGGGCATTAGTACAAGCTAGCAGATCCAACACTGGAGTGTTTCCCCTTAAGGTTGGTTTTTATTCTACAGAGTAGTTTTTGGCACCAGCATTAATGTGGGTTGGTTTTTTTTTTTAAAGCAAATAATTCAAAATTTGATTTTTGGGGTTGATTTACACCAGGCTTTTCAGACTTTATGCCAATACATCTTAATCAAGATATTATAGGCACCATGATCTACAGGCTAAATTTTGCAGAAGCAAAGGGGGAAAAAAAAAAAAATCAAGACTATCATTTAAACTCCAGGGAAATTAATCCAAGGTCCATAGATTTCCCTCTCTCCACTACTTCTTGTGAACAAGACAAATATGCCTGAGCAGTTAACAGCTCAGTACTTGAATAAGTGAAATTGCTCCTTATAAGCCTGAAGTTTCCACTAAGAGTGAAAGTAAAAAACCCAAACATTTACAACCACTGCTGAACACAAATGCTAATATTTCCTTCTCTCAAGATTTTCAGTCAATCCATTAAATCAACAAAGACACACTTGCAAGCTCCTATTTAACCATACACCCCCAAGCTTAAGATATTCAAACATAAAAGTTCAGTTCAAGCCATTCCCAGTAAAGATGTTATCAAAACCAAAAATGTCTTACATTGCTGGTAAATTTATTACTCAAAGAGTCTACTTGTCTGGTTTCTTGTCAGCCTACAGAGGTTTTTTTGGTTTGGTTTTTGTTTTGTGTTGTGTTTTTTTTTTTTTTCACAGCAGAGTAACATTTTCTTTCTTCTATGCTTCATTAGCTCATCTTACTCATGCAATTTTCCCCATTTTATTTCATGTAAATGAAATTACTCATCAGCTCTGTAATGCCATTAGTCTATAAAGAGCCTTCTATTAAAAAAATAATAAAAAATCACATAGTAAAAAAATACCCCAAACTGATGCTTATGCAGGTAGTATCATTTGTTGGAGAACTACTCATAATAGGTATATAAGTTAAAATGCTCTTACAAGGATAGAAGGACTTGGGAGAAATTTTAACAGGATTAGATTTTCTAGTAAGTAGCTGAGGTAAAGTGGTCAGAAAATATTTTCCAAACCAGAGGATTTCTTTATTTTTTTTCTTTCTCTCCTTCTGCAAGTGTGGATAATGGTACTCACGCTTCAGTGCCCTAGTTCAGCTGCTAATTAGTCCCTTCTTGAAAGGATATGCCATAAGCAGAATATTCTGTTTATTCACCAGAACAGTCAGGTGAACTGCGAGCAGTTTACAACTTTGCATGCAAGTATGTTTTCATCCCCTGCAAGATTAAAACTGACAGCAGAAGCAGGCAGCAGGGCTGCTGGTGCAGACTTGACTGTGTGAGAGAGGTTTCAGTGAGAGGTCTTTCCTCACGGCCATGAGCAATGGATGTGCACACGTCAGTGAAAGGGGGCAAAAGCTCAGCAGTAGGGTGCTAGGACAGGACTTGTGGGTGACCTGTCAGAGGTCCCTCTCACGGTCAGGGTACCTCCCAACTTGTCCCCACTGAGGACAAGCTCCTCCTTGGCCATGTAAGTTCACAGCAGAGAGGTGGAACGTGGAGGGAGGGGGCTGTGAGGATCAGTGCATTAAACACTGTTGTAAATCACAGTGATAGGGTCTGAATAAAGCAGCTCAGCTAGAATAAAACACCCTTTTCAGTTATTAATCCTGTTATACCTCAGGTAACTGATCCTCAGACGCATAGATATATGTGCACATGCACACAATTCATTATTTTCAAATGTCTCATTTTACAGCTGCTTTTTATCCTAATATTAAGGTACAGTCAAATACTAAACACAAACCACTACAACAGACAACATTAAAGCAGTAAGAGAGCAAAGACCTGAATGCTGAGCAAGCAGTCAAGAGAGAAGCATGTAAATCGTACCCAGCAAACCCTCGGAGGGCTTTCCCAAGCATGATCAATAACAGGTTAGTCTTCCGAGCAGAAGGAATTTCTTCTAGAACAGACAGGCAGCATCAGCTAAGATTTGTCTCTCACAGACAGGGCAAAGATTTCCAAATGTCACTATATACCAGCAAAACTGGTGACTCGCAGGCTTGCGTCATACATAGCAAAAGGGATAAGAAAGGGGTCTTACAATGTGTTGACCAACCCAAAGAGCAAGCATTGAGGTGGTATCACTATGATGACAGACAATAAGGAACATCTGTGGGAAAGGAAAAAAAAAAAAAGTTAAAGAGACAAAAGAGATGACCAAAATCTCAGGGAGGAACTTGGTCCCAATTTCATTAAAAAGAAGCTTTCACCTGCAACTAATGCCCTTGCTTGCAAAAGCCTTTTGATTTTAACAGAGAAAGCAAACTGGACTTTGAAAAGATCACTGCTCAAGGCAGGGAGTGCACTAATTACCCAGCAGGGGCCCTGGGGACTAGATCTGTGTATAGTTGTGAAGCTCAACATTTCTTGCTGTATTTTCTGTCAGCCTGAAGTGAAGCAGGATGTGTAGCCAGAAGCACCCTTCTCTCACAGTATCACTGCTTTCAGCCCTGTCTGAAGCTGGGAGGTACAGCCGTTTGTGAGACTTAAAATATTATCTTCCTTTTTATCACCACAGAGTTCATTTTTTTCCCTCTCATTCGGGACTGCATTTCCAACAATTTAGCCAGCAATGAAACCAGCTGTGGATAGCATGTTACCTGGGGATCCTGAGATCTCAGCGCAGTTCATTCTCCAGCCTCCACTCCCAAGGACTTCACTGAGCCAATTCGAAGAAAAAAACATGACGGGGAGATTTCAACATCTTCTACCCTGGTTCTTCCCTGTGATTTGTCCTTGAAATTCACACACTAGCATAACAGTAATCCAGAGCCAAGCACCTGACACATCTCTAATTAGCATTGTTCTTGCAGTTATACTTTGGATTTTCCCCTGTGAAATCGTTCATTCTGAATCAGAGCGCTTGTGGCATATTAAAGCTATTTCTGCTGCATTTTTCAACATTGTTTGTTACTACCTGATCACATCTAAACATCCATGTAATGGATGGTAGCAGTTATTCCTTCAATCCAGAGGAAATCTTCAGATAACCAGGAATTTACTGTAAAATGCTGCCCTTCATTCCTCTTACTCCCTTTTACGTGACTGCAGCTGACTGGGGTGGAAATTTGCAGGAGGTAAATGCTGAGCAAAGCTATCTCCTTGCACATTTTCATGAGAGAAATATTTCTGAACATTTAGCAGACCCACTTTATGATTTGGTGTTGTCCTTTCAGTTCTCACCCAAACAGGTCAAAATCTCCTCTCCAAGAATCTGATCCTGCATCTGTATTGGCTCCTGGGAGTAGTAG
This sequence comes from Todiramphus chloris collaris, assembly GCA_025345505.1. Classification (NCBI taxonomy): domain Eukaryota; kingdom Metazoa; phylum Chordata; class Aves; order Coraciiformes; family Alcedinidae; genus Todiramphus; species Todiramphus chloris. The sequence goes on from JANVCC010000041.1 coordinate 571,800, forward strand.
CCACCCCAGAAGCCCCATCTTTAGTGGGAATGGGATATAATGGAGCTGTTGTTTCCAACAACCCAGTGAAATATGAGTACCTTACAAGCAGGAGGCATGGATTACCCCTATGAACAAATTTTTTTTTGAGCTCTAGCAGTTCCAGGGTCTCCACACACAGGAAACCCTGGAGAAAGTGTTACAGGACAGATAGGTTCAGGTAGTCTTACTAGCTTGGTGTCAGCATCACTGCCAGGCTGGGAAGAAAGCAGGGGGACAGAAAGGGATGAAGACATGGCCAATTTGCTCAGGACAGGATTGGCTGTAAAAACATTGGGAGCTTCCCATACTGATAGACTGCTGCCAGCCCCTGCTCCACTCCTGACACAGGAGAAAAAAGTCCATTTACACCTATCCACCTCCAATTAAAGAAGGGTTTTATTTTTTTCTCTGAACAACATGTACCTGTCCAGAGCTAGGGGGGATGGAGAGCGTGAGCACTCTTGTTGAGCAACAGTTTGTACTAGGGCTGAGTGAGCCTCATTTGGGCCTCACTGGTGAGTGATGCTAATAGTCTGGTTTAGAGGTGGGACAGCAGGAGCCTGCAGAACAGGCTGCCTTCCCTCATCACATAAATTGGTGGTTGGTCTGTAATCCTGAGAAAGTTCCTGGGGTCCTACAGGGATCGCAGTTTTCTGATGGAGTCAGTAGAATAAATTGAAGGAAAACAAGCCCATTTCCTCTAGGATTTAACTTCCTGCACAGGATCCTCACCTCTTGGACAAACAAGAGGAATCATCACGTGGAAATGGACTGAAACCTGAAGAGACACACTGTAAAACAAGAGGTAGGGCAGGGAATTTTTCCATGCATGCTCCACTGAGGCGACACAGTATTTTCACAGTATCTTACAGAGTCTCAATCAGAGTTTCACTCTTGCCTTCCACTTGTGCTGTCTTTTCACTCCTCTTGACATCACCTCCAGCTGTGTCTGCTGCACTTCCCTTGCCACGGTGCTCAGCATCGGTTGCACAGATAACAGCTAGACAAAGGCAGACAGGGGGCCAAGGGCAGCATCACTTTCTGAACACAGATTACACGGCTGAAGTCACAGGGTGAGGTTTACACAGTCAGCCCTCCACTGTCAGGAGAGGCAGGCACTTACTCCGGCCTCAGGAAGCTTGGGAGGCTGTATGAGGACTCTGACACTTACCTTAAAATACTGTTAATTTGGTTTTATGTAAGAGTGGCTAATGAAGCTCTTGGAAAATAGATAGTGCAGGATTATTGCACAAGGGTCCACAGTCCATTTTTTTTCAGAATCATAGAATAGTAGGGGATGGAAGGGACCTCTGGAGATCATCAAGTCCAACGCACCTGCCAGAGCAGGAACACCCAGGGCAGGACACACAGGAAGAGATCTAGAAAGATCTTGAAAGTCTCTAGAGAAGGAGACTCCACAACCTCTCTGGGCAGCCTGTTCCAGTGCTCTGTCACTCTCACAGTAAATAAGTTTTCCCTTTTTGTCAGAGAAGAGCTGTCTGTTTCCTTCTGCCTCTGTATATTCTTCTGGATTGCATAGCTATGAACAGGGAGTATGACTCAAGAACATTGTAGACCAAATTCTTGTCTGTGCTTTTGCAGCTGCTGTGGGGCAACCTTTGTTGAGATTTCCCAGTGACTGGAGGACATCCCAAATAATCCCTTGCTCCAGAAATGCACCGGGAATGTGCCCTGAACTACCCTCCTGCTGCAACAGCTCCATGAGGGTCACTGAACTGAGGTTGCTCTGATCTGTTGCAGTGAGTCAAATTATCCACCTGGTGCACCTATGTGGAAAACACGAGGGAAGCTCATGGGCAAGTGAGCTTCACTAAACTATTCAGTCTTCATGAATATTGTCCAAAGTGAGGTATTTGAATGCTGAAGCCCTATAGGTATTATAGAGCATATTTCAAACTCCCTTTGAACTCACTACAGAAGTAAGTTTTGAAGAGGAAGATGCTGAGATTTGTCCCCCTTTTTGTTGGAGGTCTGCAGATTGTGACCATAGAGGGCAGGAAAGCATCCCTCTCCCTCAAAGAACTGGGAAACCAGAGGTGTTCTTCCTCTCAACACCTCTTACCTCTCTGCCCTGCCATCAAATTTCTTAGTGTCGCGCCTTCAGCAAAAATGTGCCCTTAGGTTTGCCCTCACTGGCAACTGCTTCATACTTAAGGGCCCGAGAGGGTCTCTCCAGCAAAGATCAGGCTCCCTGTAATAACTCAATGAGACATATTAGTGAGGTTCAGGAGAGAAGACAAACTCCTTACTCTGCTCAGCTGTAGTGACCTCTGGAGCAGCTTAGGCAGAAACTGCACCTCAAGGCAAAGGAGACACAACTGCCCAACCCGCAGAAAGTCAAAGTGTTGGATTCCCATAATATACCACATACATGTCAGATACAAGCTATTTTATGCCTCCTATATCTTCTTATGAATATCATCTCTGAAGTAATAAAAGAATAGTAATTTCATTATTCTACAAGATCATGTAGTCTCCAAAGCATCTGCAAGAGATGTAAGCATTTGTCTACACAAGTCCAGTGCAGCTGTAAACAATATTAAATGCAGTTGGAACTGAAAACATCACAGGCAGCTACAGGACTACACCTCTGACTGTTTGCTTCAGCAGACAGTACAATCAGAATGGCTGTAACACATCATTTAGATGCTCTGTAATATAAGCACCAAAGGAGAGCTTTGACACCAGAGTTTCAGGTCATTTTCCCCTGACAGTCTCCTGTGCCCGTGGTGTGAATCCACAGCCATTCTAAAACCAGTGATCTTCAGGCTTCATGAAGACTTGATAATTAAATTGTTTTCTGTGATACAGAAATTAAAAATAGATAAGAAGTATTAGACCAGCCTATGAATTCTCTTTCTACAGCAGGTGCCTTCCCAACCATGAATCATACAGCAGTCTTCTCACCTGATTTTTAAAAGTCAAATAAACCATGGATCTACTGATTTCCAGATGGCTTTAACATTTTCACTGCATTTGTCACCTTACTGCCATGTCCAATCCTCCCCTCACTTACCCCTATTTTATTTGTGGGTAAGATACCCCCATTTAATACCTCCACCTTCAGCACGGCCCCTCTGTCTGATAACTTGAAAGAATGACAAAATGGTTGTGGACAGGAATAACTTCAGCATCCACACAGTCCACAACACTCAACTCCGATATGAATTTTAATTATTCACATAATTCAGTTTCCTTGACTCAGATAACATATTTTTGGCATCACAAGTCTCAGAACAGCATGATGCTTGCTAGGCTCAGGTTCACCTTTGCCAGCAAGAGATGGCCTGTCAAGTCTATAACCTCTGCCGAAGTGGCTGCCAAGTCACAAGGTCATTAGCAAGAGTTTGCCAGCACACCACACAGTGAGTCATATCTAATAGCCCATCTGCTGTCACACTTCATAAAATATTTTCCTATTATTTCTCCTTCCTGTTATATTCCTAAGGAGCAAAGTAACGGCTGTGTATCTGCCAGAACCCATTTTTGCAAATAAAAGAGAAGAAACATAGTTGTTGCCTTTTCTACTACCCCCAAACGTCTGATACCTCTTATCGTTCTTGCTGACATTTTAACAATGCTGACTGCTGTTGGGGATCAGCATTAGGATTCCTAGTCACAAGTCAGAGCCTTATTTTACTAGGCACTGTAAAGGCATAGCACAAAAGCTGCATCCCGAATGGCTGCAGACTAAATACATTCACAGGGCAATTCTCTTCTCACTCAGCACAGATTCCCCTTTGAGACCAACCTCCCAATTCTTGCAGCTGACTTTAAGTAGCCTTTATGGGGACCTGCTTTTTTTTTAATACCTAATTCCTCATTCTTTTCCTTTATTTGCATGCTCAAAACTAAGTTAAAGCAGTGATATTTCAGTAGCTGGCTTATTTTATGGCTGTCTGTGTCTTTACCTTTTTTGTTTGCTTGTTTGTTTAAATAAAATAAACTGTCCTGCATTTCTGAAGCTATTTAAGCACCAACATCCTTCAAAGGAATTCCATCTTTGTCCTGCTGGTTTATGCTACGTAAGCCCTAATAGTCATCTTGAAATTTAGTAGCTCCATTTTGTTTTCTGATAGTTTTTTTTTCCTAGAGGATCTGAAGGGGGCAGGCAGAAGAGATTGTTGTGAGTGAAGTGATCATTTTCTGAACTCATTAAATGTGCCATCAATTATTAATATTTAATGGCAACAGGAGTACAGTTCCCTCCTCCCCAAGAAACCAAGAATGCTCCTTAATAGCTGTACAGCAATCCTTTGAAACCAGACAATGAATCTGCTCCTTGGGGGTAACAGTAAACGATCTAGATTGATGCTTTCCATTCCTCTTTCTACTGCAGTTTGCATTTAACATGAACTTTAAAGTGTTTGCTTTCTAGTCAGTTAATATTATGCTTACTTCACCTCTGCAAATGCCTTGAAGTCTAAGTGGCAGATGTCACCCAAATTCCTCTCTGGAAACCCTTTTTGCTCACTTCAGCTCCATGATGAAACTGCATTGCAAATGCCAGTAGCTTTCTGCTGAAGAAGTCTTCGGAGACATCAGCTCCTGAAACCACATAGCATCTCCTCACAGCACCCTTCCCCTGCCACGAAGGAAAAAGGTGAAGCAGAGAAAGTGACTTGCAGGAGACTACAGGATCGTCAAAGCCAGAGAACAAGAAGGAAAAATGAGATGATGAGATTCCTGACACTGCTGGCTTGGATATCCTCCCAAGGGCCAGATGACATCGACCCTGGTGGCAATGGTCATGTACTCCACACCTCCAACTTCCATTCTGGTCCAAATCCATCTCTTGTAGCATGCTGCTGGGAGAAAAGCATTCGGTTTTTACTCTCTGGTGATAGAGCCACAGAAAAGGAGGAATTTGAAGTGGAGGATGAAGCAATCTCTGTTTGAATGCATCAGACTCAGAAGATCTACTTATACCCTCATTGTAATGAATATCGCTTGTTTCGATCTTATACAACTTAGCTCTTTACCCACAGGCAAAGGGCTTAAGACTTTTGGTCACAAAAATAAAAGTAAAACAACTGAGAGAAGAAAACAAAAGCAAAAATTAGCTAATGATCAGTGTATTTTTACAGGAAGCCAGAGTTTTGTGTGAGGATTAGTTTGCCTTTATGTCAGATGGAGTACTTAAGTTGCAGGTTAATAACACTAGTGAAATGTAACAGATTTTTAATTTAATACAGATAGAGGCTGTTAAGGCTTCCAGTTTCAGTTCCAGTAACAGGGCATGCACTTACACAAAAATCTAAGGATATGGACCAGAACACAGTAGCCCGTGACTGGAGCAATCAGGTCTTGCATGTATAACACATTTCTGCTGTCCTTTGCATCTTGTACTTCATCTTACACCTTCCAAAAACTAACACATAAATTAGAGTTGTCTTTCCTTATGCCTGTGCAAAACAAATGCAAAACTGGGACATCACAGACATACAGAGGAGGGGCAAGGAAAAAAAAAAAAAACCCCAAACATAACCCAAAAACATCAACCACCAAAACCAAAACAAATCAAAACAAGCCACAAACTATTTAAAGCCAAAATTGTTTTTGATGGATTTTCTTTTTAGTAGGAAAAGTTACAGTTTCACCTGTAAATAAGGAGGAAGAACAGGATGATTTGCTTTAAGTGAAAATAAGAAGACTTGTACTTTTAGTATTTCCATCTAAAACACAGATTCATTTCTCATAACTGATGAAAACCAAGTCACTTTTAAAAATACATATTTATTTTATTTTTAGGAGGTAGACTAGTGCAATTGACTGTATGTGTCCATCAAAAGATGCATTGCCAGTCCTAACAGCAATGTTGTCCTATTGCATAAAGGGGCAAAGAGGAAGGAAATGTTCATCTAGAGAGGTAATAGCAACAAAAAATAGAGATTCTGCCTTGAGTTTACAACACAGAGAAATAAATACAACTTGTTCTAAAAAGACAGGGTGAAGGCAGTTGTGATCCTCCATACCAAAGCAAATTGCACTTTGAGTTGGACTGGTGCTCAGTTTTGCAGGAGCAGAAGAGACCTGTGCTGTTCTAAGGGGCAAAAAAGAGACAATCACTCAGCAATGTTTGGTGTCCATGCTCAGGACTGAGGGGAGCAAATTAGGGAAAAATCTCAGGTTACTACTTGGGAAGTGAAGTCCAGGAGAAGGTTGAAATTAGCATCAAACTGGACCAGTCCCTGCATTGTGATGACTTGCGCAAAGCAGAGGATATGAGCCTTGTGGCAGCTCTGTGGGAAATGGTTTTCCCAAACCACTTTCACTTTTGAGATTTATCCTGTTTCACACTAGGACAATTCCGTGACCTCTAGAAGATTTTCTCAGACCTCTGAGAGCCACCCATCTCAGAAGGGTCAATAATCTGGCAGGCAGGCCCTCCATGCCAGACAAAGATGACCAAAGTTCAAGTCCCTTGATCAGGGGCTTGATCTCAGGTTTTCCATGTGCTAAGCAAGTCCCATAAATACCAATCTGTTGGCTGTCCTGGGCTGGGCAAGCTTAGTTAGCTAAAAGAATACAACCTCAAATCTAGACTTTCTGTGAAAAGCACAGAAGACTGAAACCTTAGGGATCTAGTAGGGAAATCAGTGCAGCTGGGAGAGATTTTAGTCTGGGGAGACTTTCTTTTATGGAAAGATGAAATAAATTGCATTTGTACAGCCCACATGAGCTTCAGGGGGAAGAAACAGTTATGTGTGAACAAAAAAAGGATCAAACTGACTGGGAGTAAAGAGAGACAACCACTTGTGTGATAGGCAACCCCAGGAAAAAGGAAAGACAGGACAATAATATGAGCTATACACCGGAAAATTCCAGATAGTAAAGGGAAATATCCTAAAAAGAAACCACAAAGAAAAAGAATACGAAGCTTTAAAATTAATGGGAAAAGTAAAATTATGAAAGAGATGCAAATGAGCAGAGGTGGTGACTTAGGGGAAGTTCAGAGGGTTTCATCTGTAAACAAATGTAAGAGATTTCAGAAAGCAAATAAGGAACTAATAGTAGCAGCAGGAGATACAGGGAGAGGAGTGTTTCAACATCACAGGCATAACCAAATCAGAGCGAGGAAGTGAAAGTCCGAGGGGATGGGTGATCAGGGAGGGGAGTGATGTAGCAGCTAATGACACACCAGCTTTTAGATTTTAGCCTGGCAAAGGTCTTGCAGAGTTCATCTGCATGTGCGACCTGTGCAGCAGCGAGCGTCACCTTCATTGGTAGCAAAAATCTGTCCCCAAGCTCCCAGGGATTGTGTCTACACACCCTGCCCGGGAAAACTACTATCAACTTACAGGATCGAGTCACCACTGAAAATAGAGTTGGAAGGAGTCTTGGAAGGTCTCCTAGTTCATTGTCCTGCTCAAAACAAAGTTATCTGCACCTTGTTAACTCCTGACAGATGTTTGTCTGGTTTGTGTAAGTTTCCTTAGAAACTTCCATCCAAATTAAGTCATTGCTGTAGTGAGACTGCATCAATGTTTAAAAAAGAAATCTGTTCAAAACCTACATCTAGCTCTGCACAGAAAGTTGCCATCTCTGGAGGCTGAGTGGGGAGCCAAGTCCTCCACTGGGCTACAGAAGGCTGACCCTATTTGTCTGCGGACAGGAATGAAGCTGTACATACTGAACAGCGTTGTGTTAAGCACAGTTTTGTTCCTTGCAGCACGTATATAAGTCACTCGCAGACACTTGGTATACAAAGACCAACCTGAAAGTTTCTGTGTTGTAAAAACAAGGCAATGCTTTTTTTATTTTTTTTTTTTTTTTAGGGTGAATATCAGCTTAACTGTGCTCCAATTTAATCTGAATGTGAGAGTCAGTGGTGTCACACTGCTCAGTACTGGAGAATAACCAGCCAGCTACACACCACAGCCTCGGGCAGACGGCATGGCCATGGCATCGTGCAGCTTCTCCTGCAGCCTCCACCAGACACGCTGTTCACACTTCAAGTGCTTTGTTCCACTGGCACTTTTAAGCCGCTCCAAATCCTCTGCTGACCACTTATGGGGACTGTGGAACAGATTTCCATAGGGTGCCACAGCTGAAAAGGCTTCCGACAGTGTCCGTATGGAGTCAGGCAGGGCTCCGGGGCTGGTGTGGCTGCCCTGACTCACCACACTTTCACCAGTGCTGTCCCCAGCAGCTGCCACTCCACTGACCCAGCGCTGGGTCTTGTGTAACCGGCCGCAGCACAGAACGTTCACGCTGAGCAACACCGCGCTGCCGGTTGCCAAATGTTTATTGTACAAGCCTGGGCTAACCATAACAGGAACCCATCTTGGCTAAAGCCGAAAGAAAAAGAAGCTTTGCTTGGGATGGAAGCCAAGGCAATTATTTTGTAAACAAGCTTGGTGTTCTTCCTAAAAACGGAGGTCAGATCCTCATTCGGTGTAAATTGGTATGGCTTAAACTCATCTCAAAGAGCAGGTCAGGAGAAGAAGCCAAACACTAAGAGTCACTTTATAATGGCTGTTCTGGCTGTTTAGTGCTGTTCAAAAGGCCAAGTACAACTTCTTCAGGCTCTTCTCCTCTACTGACTGCAGGACAGACCTGTACCAGGACACTTACATTTCCATTCCTGACACTGACTGTAACAATAGGCTGTCAATGACAGTGTATTAGCAGCTGAATAGCAAGATGCCTTAAAAAGGCTCAAGACATCTGCCATAGGAGGAATGCCACAAGATGATCAAGAACTCTGTATGTAGTTTGTTGCTTTACCCACAGTGGTAAAAATCAGTGTAGGAAAAGTCATCTACATCAGATGGCCTGAAGGCCACCAGGGAGGTGGCAAAAGATGGAAAGAACCTCGGATGCTCGGTGGGGTGACAGGCAAGGGAAGGAGGCACTGGTACAAGAGCCAAGCTGTTGTTCTGATGTGACTCATTAATTTTCCACTTGAGTTTGTGACTGTACTTACAGAAAACAAAACAGAAAAAAAAAGACGAAGACTGCTTTGAGGCCTTATTTTAAATTTTTCTGACACAAGAAGAGCTTTTCTTCATCTTTTCTCTTCTTCACCTGTCATTTTATTTCTCAGTATGGGAAAGCTGGTGTTTCTTTCCTGTTTTTACCCCATCTGAAAGCTACAGACGATGTGGTAACATTTGTTCACATTTATGCAAAACATAATAACCTAAAGCACAATGATTTTTATTCCTATTATGCCACAAATCTGGAATTTGGGCTAAACCACATTCTGGATGGAAGACATTATGTGAAGGATTTGCTTTTCTAACTCACATTTACGGGATTTGCGTACATTTACTAGCATTCAACTAGTTTGCTTTAAGCCCTCTAGGCATTTTTTTTTTTGCTTTACTAATATCAATGTGATAGGAAGTTACAGATTAGATTAAGAAAAACAAACTCTCTAGTAATCTGCTTTTACTGTGTTCTTTTGAATTTCTTTAGATTTTTATTTAGTGATCAGGAGAAATGTTATACTGAAGCCCATTTTTTACTTTCTCTGCACAGCCCAATATTTTATATACTTTTATTATATCCATTCATCTTCATCTCCTTTTCAAGCCAAGCACCACTGCTCTGCTGACTCTTTCCTCTCTTATAGGTCTTGCCTGACTTTTAGACTTTCCCGTTCCCCTCTATGGAGCCTTTCTGTTTCTGCAATACTAGAGAGAGTCCCTGACAAATGCCTGTTACTTTTATTAAATTCTCAGTCCTTCCTGAATAAAGATTTATACGGTTTTTTGCACCAGCCATACAACACAGCCCTTTATATGCGTTTGTCTCAGACACAAGAAGAAAACCTATGTTTAATTCTGTAAATGGGGATCTGAACCTCTCCTAAAAGGAAAAATAGAAAAGAATCACCCTCCTCTACACACATCCCCCATCAGATCAACTTCAGCAAGAGCAGAGGGAAAACCTGGCAGATGGAGTTTTCCTCTGTCTGAGGCACTTTGGCTAATTTACATCCTACTTTTAGAGCTAAAGGCTCCCACTGAAAGGCAGCCATGTGTTCCTCTTAAACAGGTAGATTTGATTAAAGGCTGGATTTCCGGGGCATGATCCCGCCGTGTCTATACAATCAGTCCTACCAAGGATAATGAGATTACTTGCAGGAGTAAAGCACCCACAGAATTGAACCCTGGAGTCTCAGCAATTATTAGGAGAATTTCCTCATCTTTTTCCCTCCACTCCTTTCTTTATTGCCCTTAAAATGCCAGGGGAGTTTCAGAGTTATAGCAATTATTGTTATGGAGAACAGAGCATAAAATGAACTGTTATTGCCTTTAAAAGAGCTGAAATCTCTTTACCTTTCGAGAGTAAGGCATAAAAATCTGTATGCAAATGAAAAAATATAAATGCAAATATAATCTACACCAGGAAAACTGTTTTTCCCTGAGCTAAGGAAGCAAAACGATAATCAGGCTCCCAACTGTAAACGATGCTCAATGTTTTGTAAGGGCTGTGGAAAAATGAGGCAAGGTTTTAATCCACGTTCTCCTCTGGTTGGAGGAAACAGGTGTGGCTCCGTTTGTAGGTAGCTTATTATTTTTCATGAATATATTACAGGCATTCTTTGCGTATTTCCAGTGGTAGCAAATTTTGCTGTTCCTGCTCAGGAATACTCAGTGGCTACAGAAGAACAGACTAAGAGGTTTAACTGTGTTGTTTTGGTTTATGTGGGTTTGAGGCAGTATCACAGAATCACAGAATGTTAGGGGTTGGAAGGGACCTCGAAAGATCTGACCCCCCTGCTAGAGCAGGATCTCCTAGATCAGGTCACACAGGAACATGTCCAGGCGGGTTTGGAATGCCTCCAGAGAAGGAGACCCCACAACCTCCCTGGGCAGCCTGTTCCAGTGTCTGTCACCCTCACCGTGAAAAAGTTTTTCCGTATGTTTACCTGGAATCTCCTATGCTCCAGCTTGTACCCATTGCCCCTTGTCCTCTCACTGGATGTCACTGAGAAGAGCCTCGCTTCATCCTCCTGACACTCGCCCTTAATGTATTTATAGACATTAATAAGGTCACCCCTCAGTCTCCTTTTCCCCAGGCTAAAAAGACCCAGGTCTCTCAGCCTCTCCTCGTAAGGGAGATGCTCCACTCTCTTAATCATCCTAGTGCTCTGTGCTGGACTCTCTCCAGTAGCTCCCTGTCTTTCCTGAACTGGAGTGCCCAGAACTGGACACAGTATTCCAGGTGGGGCCTCACCAGTGCAGAGTAGAGGGGCAGGAGAACCTCCCTTGACCTGCTGGCCACGCTCTTCTTAATGCACCCCAGGATGCCATTGACCTTCTTGGCCGTGAGGGCACATTGTTGGCCCATGGCCATCCTCTTGTCCATCGTGACTCCCAGATCTTTTTCCCCAGAGCTGCTCTCCAACAGATCAGCCCCCAGCCTGTACTGATCCATGGGGCTGGTTTTCCCTGGATGCAATACTTTACACTTGCCCTCATTGAACTTCATTCTATTTCTCCCCTCCCAGCTCTGCAGCCTGTCCAGGTCACGCTGGATGGCAGCACAGCTTTCTGGCATGTCAGCCACTCCTCCCAGTTTTGTATCACTGGCAAACTTGCTGAGGGTACACTCCATCCCTTCGTCCAGGTCATTGATGAATATATTGGACAGTATTGGACCCAGCACTGACCCTTGGGGGACACCACTGCCCACGGGCGTCCAGCTAGACTCTGCTCCACTGACCACAGCTCTCTGGGCTCTGTCCTTCAACCAGTTTCCAAGCCATCTCACCACAAGCCGCACTTCTTAAGCTTGGCTGCGAAGATATCGTGGGAGACAGTATCGAAAGCTTTGCTGAAGTCAGGATATACCACATCCACTGCCCTCCCCTCATCTACCCATCTAGTTGTGTCATCATAAAAGGCTATCAGATTAGTCAAGCATGACTTCCCTTTGTTGAATCCATGCTGACTACTCGTGATAAGTCTTCTTTCCTCAATTTGCTTTGAGATGGTGGCAAGAAGAAGCTGTTCCATCACCTTTCCAGGAACAGAGGTGAGGCTGACCAGCCTATAGTTACCCAGGTCCTCCTTGCACTTTTTGAAGACTGGGATGACATTGGCCTTCCTCCAGTCTTCAGGCACCTCTCCTGTTTTCCAGGACCTCTCGAAGACTATGGAGAGTGGCCTAGCAATGACCTCCACCATTTCTCTCAGCACTCACGGATGCATCCCATTAGGGCCCATAGACTTGTGGATGTTCAGTTTACTTAACTGCTCTCTAACCCAATCCTCCTCAACTGATATGAGGAGGATAATAAAGGAGGATAATAAAACATCCTTTGGCAAACAAAGGCTTCCAAGTGGATGGAAGAGGAATGCATGCTTTGTTTACCAATGGACGAACAAAAGAGGAATTAAAAGGCAGAATTTCTCGACAAAGAAATCTGACCTTGCCACAGATGCCACAGCTTCCCATGTGGGAAGCTACCAGGAGATCCCTATCCTCAGCCCATGTGGGGCAACTGGGGTTCATACAGCTGAGATCTTGTTCGCAGTGGAGCTCCCTGAAGAAACGTTTGCATTGATTCACAGTTCAGCACTGAGACAAATCATGAATGAACAACAAGAGCTTTGAGTATGCAGGTGAGCTGAGGCACATGGGCACTTGAATGAGTGCTAGACCAACGAAAGACATGTTAGTCCAGCACAACTGGAGAAAGTGTTGGTGTGAGCACTACATTTTTTCATGCTCTTGGTTCCTGTGGCCCAGAGTATCTGTGTTGAAACAAAACCACTGAATACCACTAATCACTGTGGCTTCAACACTGGGAAAAAAAGAAAGGAGGTATGGTGTGCTGTGGTCTGGGTCAGAAGGGGAGCACATAGCGCAGTTTGGGGGAAACTTGATCCCAGGGGAAAAAGAAAGAAAGGGAAAGGAAGCACTAAGTGACACTCAAATGTGTGTTGTGTCCCAAAGTTGAGCTTGATACCTGTGGCGAGTTGATGGGAGTGAAGTCAACTTAATGAACAAGAAAGTGAAGAAAGCAAGAAATGAGAAAAATAAAGACAGTAGGTCATGGGCAATAAAAGGAACCAAAATGACTCAGAGGACACCAAAGTTCTCAAAATGCCAAATTAAAAGACCAGTAAATTTGGTTGTAGACAAAAGTCTGGAAAAACTAAGAGTTCAGCAAAGGAGACAGGTTTAAATTGTCCCAGAATGTGACACAATTTATTGGCAGAACAGAGAAGGCATTAAAAAGTCCCTACTGAAACTAAAATTAGAGGGGATTATTTTGCTGCCATGTTCACGAGACGACAACAGGGAAACAAATGCACATTTCCCAGGAGGTGCAAACATGAGAAAAGAGACATGAACAGATGAGTAAGAAATCAAAACTGCTAGAGATTTGTGTGTAGTGATGAGAATGTTGCCAGTATTGAGAAGAATGGCAAACTTTTAAGTAAAATTTGGCAATAAACAAAGACAGGAGAGAGTAATGAAATTAGAACACAGTGATGACCTTGACTTCGGTGTTGGGGGGAAGAAATGCAAGGCACAAAGTATTTTAATCTGGCATATAATAATGTACCATCAGGCCAATATTTAGTATGGGAAGAAAAGAAAATATTAAACAACACTAGGAGTCGAGAAGAAAACCCATAAAGTTTTATGGCAACTTCAGCAGAAGACACATTATCATAGAATCATGAATAGTTTGGGTTTAGAAGGGACCTTTAACGATCATCTAGTCCACATGCACTGCAATAGGCAGGGACACCTTCCACTCAAAACCCCATCCAACCTGGACCTGAACACTTCCAGGGATGGAGCATCCACAGCTTGTCCGGGAAACCTGTTCCAGTGCCTTACCACCCTCATTGTAATTTTTTTTTTCTTATGCCCAATCTAAATCTACCCTCTTTCAGTTTAAAACTGCTATTCCTTGTTCTGTCACTGGTAAAATTCTTTCTCCATCTTTCATATAAGAAAGATGGGGAGGGAAGACTGGTGCTGATTGAAGGCAACTTGACACCAACTGTCTCCACAGCCTCCCAGCTAGAAGGATGGCAGGGATCCAGCAGGGTGCCAGACAGGAAAAACCATGATATCAGTGAGAAGGATGCTCAGGAGAACCATGGATGGGTGGGAGGGATACCAGTGGCCTGAAAAGAGCACGTGTAAAGAAAGCTTGGAGAGAATGCATAAGGGAGAAATGTCCTGGGAACAGAAATGTCTCAGTGTGGCTTTCTGCATGTGTTGATAAGTCTCTTGTGTCCGAAGCAGGTGGAGAACAGTGTATATCTGTAGCAAGGGAACCAGCTGGGACACAACAGGCAGGGTGCATTGGCAAGGGAAACCATTTCAAGGCACACAAGAAGCCCTTACAAAGACACAAACAGCAAGCAAACAGCTCTCATGTGAAACTGGCCATAAACAGCCTGGAAGAAACAACTGGTAAACTGGGGCTAGATTGTTATCAAGTGTGACATATAAAAACAGGCCTTAATGTTGTGAACCATTCTGTCCAGACAGGCCCCTAAACTTGACCAAAATGTTTCTGATTTCAGTGATGCTCCATATCTGAAATAAGCAGGATGTGCTGTAAGGTGTTTATGCACTTCAGTACCTCACTTTTCATGCAGTGGGCCGAGATGCAAAACAAGAACAGCCTCTCCATGGACCATCATTTGATATTCTGGCCAGCATAGAGATGAATGACTGGGATGGGGGAAATCACAGTGAAAGCCCCAAAATGATCAGCAGAATTTTCAACAGTAGTTGGAGAAATTACTCACTGGTGATTCAGAAATTCTACAGTCAGAAGGGGCTGGTGATCATCCCCTCTGACTTCCTGCAAAACAGGCAACTAAAGCCTCACTTTGCATCAAGCTCTTCATCACTGGCTGCTCTGGAACATGTTTAGGCTGAGTTCAAAGCCTTCAGAGACAGAAATAATCCATCTGCATGTAGGTGTCTCTAATGTCACCTGGTGGTCCTTTGGCATTTGGCAGGTATATGGTCAATATAGTTAATGCAGCTTTGGAGCTTCGTTCACTTCATCCTAAATTAAGTGCCTGTCTTTGGTTGTGTGAATCGCACCCTAAACTTCACTAACTCTGATGACTGTATCCTCACGAAAAAGAAACAAGACATAGAGTCCTGAGAAGTAGATGTGGATGCATTGTAGGCACCCAAAGCTTGGTGAGATAAATCCCTCACAAAGAATTCAAAGGTCCAAAGCACCCTTAAATCTGTTATGGTTATTAATCTCATTTATTCTAAGTGTGCAGATAAATCACAATAGAAATTAGATATAAATTTTCTGTCCTCATCTTCCAACTGCTGACTTTGTAATGTCATTGCCTAGCTAACTGAAGAGTTGTTAACAATTGAATTACTTTGCTATTATACTCTTTTCTGGATCAGCTAGCTCCTTATGGGCTTGCTCTGTTATCACTAAAGATTAGATAATGATTCCAGATCAGATCAAAAAGTTCCATTAACCAGGAAAGAAGGACCTAAAAGGATCTGTGAACCAAATCTCTATAAAAGAGGTTTGGTTTGCCACTTATCTACCTTTTTATCCCTCTCAGAAGAGAATAAAATAACTGAACAAAACCACCCCCCACAATCTCCCCCAAAATCTTCTACTTCCAAAGCAATTGCAAAAATGGATAAATGTGGATATTGATAGATAAAGCAGCAGTTCCTGTCTTGGGGAAGAAATGTGCAAACATTGAAAGACACGCTAAAGGAATTGCCCCTACTTGTTTACCCTGGTGGTCTTCCTCTTGGCTAGCGTAACAGGCATCGTGTTCATAGACTGCTGGAGGCTTTGCCTCCAAAACTATACTGGCCAAATGGAACAGTCATCAGGTGCTATTTTTCTCTTAACCTCAGAAGACAGATTTTTTTTCCTAAAGGCCAAAGATGAGCTTTAAATGACCCAAAGCCTGGATCACAGAAGAAATTGTGAAACCTACCTGTAAAAGCAGACATTCTGTTATCATGCAAACCTACTGCACATTTGAGAAGAAAACTGACACTCTGAATGTTGTATTCATGCATAACTTATCTGGAAAGGTGCAGCTTTCTTTTTTATTCGTGTGTAACCTTCTCTTTTCACCAAAATGATTTCTATTCCAAATATTTTTTTATCTTTTTTTGTTTCACAAGCAGAACCACAAGCTGGGGGGGGGGGGAAGACACATATGCTGCCAGAAAAGTGATAGATCACGTTTCACACTGGTGAAGGATAAAATGAGCAGCTCAGAAAACACAAGGTTAGGCTTGGTGCATCTGCACAGTTTGCTTAATAAAAACGGATGTCTGCTTTGCAGTTTCTCTTCCCCTATTCCAGCTAGCTGGAGCACGGACCAGAGCTTCTCAGAGGAGGATCCTGTTGGTAATGGCAGCTACTGAAATGGAGCATTGGCAGAGACTTCGAGAGACCGTCAGAAGTACCTAAACCATCAGAGAAATTCTGGTAGCAGATACCTCGAAGTCCAGAAGGCTGTGGTAAAGCTGTGCCACGACAGCCCTAGGGAGCAGCAGCAGACTGGGTCACTTCTCACCAGCCCTGAGGACTCTGGTAACTCTGTGTTATCTTTCACAGCCTAAGGACTTCCCTTACCTCCATCAGCTGACCTGCTCCAGGAGCTCCAAGAGGAGGGGAAGCTGACCACATCTCCTCAGAAGGGACTCCCAGTATGTACAAAGCTTTCCATGGGTACAGAGGAATCCCAAGCTACTCCACTGACCCTTGTAGCCCCAGGTAACAGCACATGCCTGAGGGACCACAGGCTGACAGATACTTCTTCTGAGCTCTTTTGACCTGTTTCCACAGCTGTGGCTCCTTTTTTACCGCTTCAGACCCTGGTGTGAAAGCTGGTGATTATAAAATTAAAACAAGAGTCCAGAACCTTCAAAACTGTGCCACAGAGCCCTAAAATGTGCCTGATGCTTCCTCTCTCTTCTCCCTGGCAAAATCCTTCTACATAAAACACCTGTTTTCAGGTATGCTGAGATTGTCTACGTGACACTCTCAGGAAGGAGCTGGTTAACACTGTTCCAGCCTTCCTTGCAGCTTCAAGTCCCCACCTCCTTATCTCTACTGGGATCTGTACCAGTGGGGTATGAAGAAATTTGCAGGAGTTGGGCACTTAATGTATTAAAGGATCCTTTCAAATCCAAGTTATATTGGTAGCCCTCCTAGTCTTTAGTACTCCATGCAGGTAGACATTTGATGCACAAGGGAAAAGAATTAATTCTATTAATTAATTAATTAATAATTAATTCTATTTAGGAAAAAAATAACGTAGGGGTAAAGACTGGAAATTGAAAGTCACAAGGAAAAAAAAAAAAAAGCACAAAAAGTCAGAAACAAAAACCTTCAGTTAGTAATAATATTCTAGTATGGCTTCATTCCATGACAATTTAATCAAAATCACTCCCATAAGAAAAAAAGCATTGATGTTTTTGCACTGCAGGTTTGAATTCTGCAAGCCTCATTTAAAAAAAAAACCCCAACAAACAAACAACAAAAAACCCAAGCACCAAAGCTCCCTCTCTCCTCCCTCCTAAACCCCCAAATCCTAATGAAAACAAACTCAAGGGCTAAAATCTGGGCAAAATTAGTTTCTAATTAATGGCTATTGACAATTTGGATGGATTTATATGTAAGACCACAATGAGCTATGGCTTCCAGCTTTTTTTTTCTCTTCTTCTTTTTTTTTATGAATTAATCAGTGCAGAGAGACGAGCTCTCTTTTTCTTTGCTCATGTCAGTTCTGGGTTCCCTTCTCTTCAAAGAGCAATCTATTTGACTTTGTCTGAAAGCTGCTTTCACCTACTCTTCCTCACAGTTCTTCCTCAGAATTAAACTGGTTTCTAGAACAGAACATTAAGATTAAGATAGCGTTTCTGCAGCGGGCTTCCACTGAAATATCTTTTAGATATTATCTATAAGTAATTCCTTCCTGAGCTTCATTTCAGCGATTCAAGCACCCCTACTCAAGCTTGGGTATTCTGTGAGTTATTCTTGTCTCTGAAAAATACTGTTACCCATTTACAGTTCCTCATCCCAATATACTTCTTTAATCGTTGCCATCATCTCCCTTTAGCCCACTATAAAGCTCACCAGAAGTGATGCTGCAGATGACTACAGAGACTGGTTTAGAAAGCAGACAAGCACCCAATTTACATGTGAGCAGGTAGAATTACCTTTCTGCTTAGTAATATCTCAAACTTCCTAAGCAACATGGGGCCTTCCTCTGATTATAAACCAACATTATTTTAATTCAGTTATTTGTATTCATCTATAGCCTTTGTTCTGGGAACACAGCCAACTGAAGTACTGAATACTTAGTGAGCATAATTAGAAAGGTAAGCAGCTCCAAAAGGAACAAAATCAACACACACACACACACACACAGAGTCATTATACAGGATGCATGAGGAGAAAGTTGAGGGGTGGAGGGCAAAGACTTGGATACGCACAATAAAACCCCCCCACCCCAAGTGATCTGTCTCTACAAAACTGACATCTCTGTCAAATGAACTCCGTTCCTCTGATAATTTGGAGAAATGTTTGTTTGTGGAGTGGGTGGGTTGGACTCATGACCTGTTTGCTAAAGCAACAAAAGCTCTTGACAGAGTCTTCCGAAGATCTGACAGGCTTTGGCCTTCAGCAAACAACATGTTCAAAATAAGCAAATAAGGAACAACCTTCATCGATGAACTGCCAGCACAGAATGCCTTCAGATCTCACAGAGTAGCTCTTGCTTGGCTGTCCTTCAGGCCTTTTCTCATGGCCCCAAATAAACACATGGCTTTTTTTTCTCTCCAGCTTTCCTTTCAGCATTTGAGTCATTCCTGTGTTTAACATTCAGTGCAGCTTCATAAAGAAACTAGCTTATCTCTGGCCAGATTGTTCCAGGTATTTACATGCTACCTGGATCAAGGGAAAATCAATAGGAATCAAGTATCTAAATATCTTTGAGGATATGGACTACTTTTCCTCCTGACATGCCCAGAGTAAAAGGACTACTTTTCTACTCATAATATTACACAGCTTTCCTGCTCACCCACAAACAAAGGTCTCCTCTGAGGAGTAGAGCTTTTGCACTTAACTGGAACAGGCTGTGGTGACTAAAACTGGGAAAATAGGGTCAAAATTGCAAGTGGTTGCAACAATCCAATCACTCCTGGGTGCTTTATGTAAATGGGCTTACTCAGATTGGTCTTTTGGAGCAGTTGTTAGGAAGAAATCCAGTTAAAGTCTGATGCAGAACGCAGTGGAGGCTCTGCAAAAATGTTCCCTTACTTAAACTCCTCATTAACTCCTAACTAAACTCTTGTTGCCCATCTTAGTGGGGAAGTCAAGCAGTGACCAAGCAGGGTGTATAAAAGTAAGCCCCTCTGCCACCAATAGTCAGGGCTGAAACCTGCTGGGTAAGGATTACAATATGAAGTTATTCACATCTCTGCTTTTTGCTGTTTAGCGTAAAAGTGACCCAAAAGTCTAGTCTCCAGGCCCTATCAACACAAGGCAACCCCCTCCCCCATAAACTTCTCCATGGTGCTCCATTAAAACAGTGTACTTGTAAGCAGAATTCATTTTGCTAATGATCAGAGGAGAAAAAGGAGAGGGGGGCTAAATCACCAGCTAAAGCAGAGCTTCACCAGGATAAACTGTGTTCGAAGTAGGAGAGCTTTGTGACTAGTACCTTACATGGCAACATCTTCCAGCACAGATCTGGTCTGAGTGTTTCAGAACAACCCAGGTGTTGATTTTATCTGCACTGAAGATTTGTTTTCCCTGGCTTGGAGCTCACTCCCTAGAAGCAAAGCTCTTAAACCACTGCCTGTGTCATGGCACCCTCGTTTGCTTTCACCTTCATCAATAAATGGTTTTGCACAAACTGAAATTCCCCCACCCCATACCTAGTTTTAGCATTTATTTTGGCTGATACTCATGGCAGCCCATCACCCCAAGCCTAAAATGAAGCATTAAAGTTGGGCCAAACTCCAGTAAGCCCAAGGCAACCTCATTCAGCGTGGTGACCACATCTTGCTAAGGATGAGAGCCAGGAGTGACTCCTCCAGCTTCACAACCATCACTATGGTTAAGCCATTCCTGAACAATCATGGACTTTTCAAGATTCCTGCCCTCACTTCAGCCTCCCTTTTAAATCAAGTGTGTTGAAAGGAAGACGTGTTCCATCTCCCTTAGTGGCTGTGGGACAGATATAAGATGTGTGACCAGCATGCTCAGGATAAAGACGCCCATTCAAGCACATAATTAATATACCCATAGCATCTTAGGGCCCAAAGACACCGTTTTCACCCTCGGCCTTTCCAGAGGCTGGTCTCAAAGTCAGTATAATGCTGTCATGGCATTACACCAAAACATTCAAAGTAAAATCAACCAAATACCCAACTCTGAGGGAGATTTCGCTCACTGCTGGCTTGAATCAGATATTTTCCAATGCATACAGTGTTTACATCTGTAATACAAGACACTGGAAAAGGCAGTCTTGTTATGTCAGCCTGCAGGCAAACATTTTAAACATTTAACCGTCCTTCTGCCCTTCAGTTGGAAGGGGAAGTCTTCACTTCCTGGCCTGGTATTTCCGCATATTTCTAATTTCTGAATCATTTTTATTGCAGAGAGGCATGGTTTTCAGCTGTGGACAAAATGACCTTTGAATATCTGTCTACAAAGAGACCTGAGCTCTTTCTGGGTGAAGGTGACAGTACGTATTTGCCATCACTGACGATGCTCTGATTCAAGTCAGGATCTAACTTCACTACCAAAATTTTAAAAAGAAAAAAAAAAAGGGGTGGGGGAGGAGGAAAAATATTGCGGCAGTATTTACACTGCATCCAGAAATCATGTCTAGACTACACAGAACAGTACATCTGAACCCACTGCACCTTTGCCAGACTGTGGCACCAACCGCTATTCACTGCCATTCTGTGTCATCCATCATGTCTTCCTGGTCAACTGCAACTTTCCATGGTATTCTTCTAACTTATGAAGATGCTTTTTCTTGAGCTAAGGTAGGGTTATCATGTCTCAGGAAATCAGTTTTGGTCAAAGAACGCAGTTTGTGTTGGCCTCCTTATGCGGATGACATCTCTCTGACGTAAAACAAGTCATGAAGCTGCAGCTCCCAGTAACTTGCAGTCTGTGTTGCCTACAAAGTATGTTTTTTTCACACAGGGATTAATTAAGGCACATTAGTCATCTCCTGAAGGCTAACAACAGGGCAATACAATGCTAACATAATATGTCTTCTCAACTGCATGGCAGAGCTGCACTTAAAACTGTGAGTGGCCTGAACCTTGCTTCCTATGGGACCTTCTGGGCTCTTGCTGCACATTTCATTTCTGCTTCTGAAAAACTCATTTTCTGAGCAATGAAGATACAGCAGTAACTTTTAATTTTAATTTTTTCCAGTGAGTGTGAAGGTAGCAAAACATGAGTGTACAGTGCAGGAACTGAAGTATCCTACATCACTAGCTCTATATGCGGTATGAGGTGATGCTAAGGTGCTAATCCAACCACAGATAATGCAGCAGCTCTGCTGGTAGGCAGATGGGTTCTGGTCTGAGCCACAGTGATTGCTCTATCTCAAATCTGGCTCTGGTTTTGCCCCTAATTAATAACTGAAAAACTCACAAAATTGGAGTGTAACAATTTCTACAACCCTTTTTGGAAAGGCAACCTTAATAAATAAAAAATATATCAACAGCATTTTCTGCTTGCTGGGAGGAATGACCAGAGAGAAACTAATGGCTGCTTGGCTACCACTGAAATATTCTAGATTTTGTCAGGGTTCAGGTTGCTGATGCTCACTTTGACACTGAGCACTCTGTACTATTAGAAAGTGTGTGTGTGTTTGTGTATATGTGTTTAAGAAGATGCATACACAACAGCTTTAAAAGACAACTTGGGATATCTGACTGAAGTGGTTGTTAAATGCCATCAAAATTTACTGAAATGCTCAATGTAAGGCAAACCTATTGTCAGGACCTTCAGCATATGCTGTCTCCTGTCCAGAAGAAGTTACACAAAACAAAGAAGTAATTTCTGTTGGACAGGGCTCTTCCTGAAGGGCAGACAAGAAAGCAAGTCCTCAAATAGGAAAAGACACCCAATACAGACAGTCCAAAAGAAGGAAGGGCTTAAACATGGAAAAGTCCCCAAGCAGAAAAACACAGACTTGAACTTGTGAAGGAAGAGTATTCAGCATCAAAGGAAGTTTGGGACATAGAGAGGAACCAGATGACTCAGTTGCTTAGCGGAAGACAGCCTGTGAGACCAGACAGGAAAGAAAAAAGTCTGCTTGGTAAAGAGAGAGGCTTTGTGATTTGGATCATACATAGGAAAATACAAAGTTTTCCTTAGACAGCTCTATCTCCTACATTTCAAGGAAAGAATTGAAAGAAATATATACAAATCACTGGAAGATATGTAGAGTTCACACTGATTTCTACATGGCCTGTGGGAAATAAAACCCACAGTTCGATGCAAGACCATTTTATTATCTGAAGATTCTTTAAAGGGCCAACTTCATTATCTGTTGCCATCTTAGGGTGCTCCTTCAAATGCTAACTATTAGATGAAGATCAGAGGATGGAAGAACAGAAGTTTGCATGTAGACAAGACATGAAATGGCATAGGAAAGAGACAACCCAGCTTGTTTAAAGAAAATAAAACCAAACCCAGCAATTTAAAAAACTCTGGCTTTAGCTACTTGAAAAAATATGTTTCCAACTTCAACCTCAAGCTTCCAGGATATTCTGTGGATTTTCTGAAAGTGCCTGTTTGTCTAGGAAAGAGCCCTTAGAAGCTGAGCAATGACTTGCCATGTCAAATGCGTAACTCTCACTAGCTTATAAATATGCAAAACTAATATAACACAGTCATGGTGCTCTGCTGCTGTCTGAAAACCTAGCTGTACTCAAGGGTGATTCAATCTGCATTCATTGCTTCTGAGGGAACAATCCATTTGTAGGATGTTTTCTGTGTTCATGATAAACTCTGAGAAATGGAAGACGAATTGCCATCGAACAGAGATGACTTCTCGGGAAGGTTTGCCAGTTTAGTTATAATCATGTAAGCAAAGAAGAATCATTGATCCTCCAAGAATCAATACAGCTATGCTAGTGCAGAATTATTTATATAGTTCTGTTTAAGCCATGTCTACAACACAGACTTCAGAAAGCATCAGCCATGGGAGTGCTAGGCTGCAATGTGTGACAGACACAACTGAGCTGGCAAGAGTACCCAGCCTACTGATCTCCAATTGGCTGTGCTTTAACCCACGCAGGATACTCTGTGCTCATATAACCTGAGCCCCATTTTCTATGCCAGACAGATGCTTCTTGAGAAAACCTGAACTTATTCTGGTGTAAAACTTTTTTTTTTAATAGTTAGGTCTCATTTGTGGTGACAAAAATCCTTGATACAAGATTGTGGAGGCACATCCTTTTAGTCCCCCAGGTGCAGAGCAATGACTTGTGTTTTCAGCTCCCTCCTTCCACACCCTCAGGTCAGCTAGAAATGAGCTTAGCAGGCAGGTCTTCAGGCTCAATACCTTCAAACACCAAGCAGGTCATCCCCCAAAAAATCTGCTGATACACTACTGTCACTTCTGCATTTACATAAAGTAGGGTACACCAGGATAGATGGAATAGCCTCAACTCTGTCTAAATGTTAGCTAATTTTAGAAGAAATAATTTTGTCTGAAAGGTAAGTAAATACCAGCAGGAAACCATGACAAATACCTCAGAAAAGTAACCTCTCATACACACACAACTGATCCAGGAGGCTATCTGTTCAGTCCTCACTGGGATTTCTCTTCTCCCTCCATGTCAGACCAATACATTACCATTACTGGTGTTTAGTTTAGCCTTCTTCCTCAAGAAAGAAAGGCACTGTCCAGCCTTGGAGATTTCCAAACCTGGATGAATGAGATCCCAAGCAACCTGGTCTAACTCCAATTAGTCCTGCTCTGACCATGATGCTGGGTTAAACACTTCAAGGGGACCTTTCCCGCCTAAATCATCCTATGGTTCAGCTATCATTAGACACCAGAGACACGACAAAAAAAAATTCAACTTCTAATTTATAGGAAATGAAACTTCCTTGGCTTTGCTACTCATGGAACTATATGAGTTTTTCGGTAGTGGTTTTCTCTTGGTTTGCCTTTATCAAGAGGAAGTTTTATTAAAGCAGTAGTGTGGAAAATAAAGAATGGAAATATGTGTTCAGCTTTCCCTTCAATAGACAGAAAAGAAAAAGGCATCTTTAATCATACTGAAAATCTGCTGCTTAAAAGATGAAAGGAATTTTGCTGTGCAGCTTTGAGTCCTGGAGACAATAGGCAAGCCAATGGAAAAATAGCTATGTGCCTTCATTTTCACTGCAGGAAACACCGTAACATCAAGGTAGCAGACACTGCTAGTGCTCTGTGCCCATATTTATTTTTTTTCTTTCTGTCTCATTAAATTGGGCCCATTGCCTCAGTTTCCCCTCTGACATCACTGGTTCTAGCTTTGGGTGATCTGAAATGTGATGCTCTGGACAAAGATACTGCTTTTGCAACAGGAGAAAAGGTTGTTGAACAGAAACACTAAGCAAAACTTTTACTTTTCCCTAGCTAGATAGACCCTGACATATGCTAGGATGTCAGGCCCTGACCCATGAGGGCAGAGAAATGAAGTGAGACAATTCCACAGCCCTCTCTTGGCACTTTTGAGTGAAAACAATTGCACTCAGCACCTCATGGGCTTTCATGGAGGATCTAAAATCTCATCCATCGAGAAAGAACAGGGTACAGGTAGCCTCCCTTCTAGAAGGCTAACTGGATAAAGCTCTGAGGAGCCCAATCTTGGAGCTGCCCCTGCTTTGAGCAAGAGTCTGGACCAGAGACCTCCTGAGGTCCCTTCCAACCTGATTCACCTTACGATCATACAGATATTTACTCAAAAGCTTTAACACTCTAGTCAATCCAGTTGTCTTGCACATCTCCAGTCCCCTGCACTCACCAGCATTTATTTCTCAAAAGAAAACATTAATAAAAATTTCAACCAAAGGTGGTTTTGGGGTGGGTTTTTAACCAGCAAAAAATAAAACTTGGGGTTAGCAACTCCTTTTTTACAAGTTTCTATCTAACCCACTGAATTGCTTCAGTTTAAAAAATGACGATTACATTTAGGGATTTTTATTCACAAAACACATTGTCTTTAGACAAAATTTTTAACAGACCTTAATTATTTTTAATTGAGAATGATTGAAAACTGCTTTCTTTCATTTGTTTGGACCTAACCAGATGTGTTTAGTCCTCTCCAAAAGTTTGTTTATATAGAGAGACGAGGATTGCAGTCTTGACTTTTTAAGGTGTACGTTGGGGCTGCTCATTAACTCACCAAAAGTGTAGATTAACATAATTTTGTCTGTGTGAAATAAATGTTGGTTGCAGATGTTGAAAGAGCACTCAAACCAAGAAGTGATTCTTCCTGTGCCCTGAGCAGCTTGTGCTTTCCTATGTCTCCTGCCCACTTCCAGATCATCACGGGGCCTTCTCTCCACCTCAGCCATTACAGCAGAGCAATGCTAAGGCTGGATGTCTTCCCAGCTTGCTGACACCTCCCTTAATTTACCTGGAGCAACCAAACAGTACTTGCTATGGCTGCAGATTTGCTCTCTCAGAAAGCTACTTGGGCTTCCATTACCTACCCAGAGAAAGTAGCATTTGTGGGTCTGGAAAAGGGAGAAGCCAAGTGTCCCCGAGACAGGAAAATGAAAGGAAGTCTGTGCTGTTAGCTAAGACTGGGACTTGCTCAAAGAAAATCTCTCGTGTCAATTTTCATGCATTGAGTGAGATGTTTGCATTAGGTGAGAGACTGACCGTAGCTCTACAGCTTGAAAGGGACAACAGCTCTGAGGCAAGACATCTGACTCCTTAAGATTTTGCTGAAAAAGCCACATGTTGAAACCCAGTCAGTTGGTGTGCCTTCCCACCTAGAAAATAAACGTGAGTAATCTTATATAATTATAGTAATTAGCATTTGTTGTATGATGATGCTTTGATGCAACCCATTTTATGTGGCTTTTTATCATTGTTCTTTAATTAAAAAGATCTCCAGCTATTGAGATCAGCAAGAGTGCGTCACACTGGAAGGAGCGAGAAAGCAACTTTACCCCAGATCCTAAAAATTAGAGTTCTTCAGAATTTGGATACCCCTGGAGCTGGCAGCATCTGTAACTGGGGTTTTGGTTTGCACTTATGCCTTTAGGTACTAGCCTGTGCTTGGCAGATAAGGAAAAGTGCCAGTAAGTTTCCTAAAGGCACAGCTGGAGCTGGGATCAGCTGTGCTGGGTCTCAGCGCTTTGCCAGATCTGCCAGGCTGTGCACCTTTCCCACTGTAGAAGTTGAAGATGTGAAAAACAAACTATGAAACCAGAAATGTGTTTGAGATGGGGTTTTTTTTTTTTGTTTTCTTTTCTTCCTTCCTTAACCTGTTTTAAAAAAAAAAAACGAATCCATTAAAGGAATCTCTAGGGGTATTCCTAAATGTATAGATTTTACGGCAGCTTGTGAAGTACAGTCATGGGACTGAAGCATGCAACAACTGCTTGAAGGTGCTTAACATTCATTCCATCTTTGTTCTGATTTAATTAGTAAACATCTTCAAAGGAAACTGGCTGACTGCTCAGGCAAAGGGCACAAGCAGTCCAGCACCACAACTAGAGAATAAATGTTTAAAGGAAGACATTTGGAACATACAAGAGACTGGGGTTTGTCCATGCCAAAATGAGAACCAAAACCTTTCTGTGACTCACAGCTCTAGTTAAAGACAAGGCAAAGCTGCGCCTATTCTGAAGCCTGCTCTGGAAATAGGGTGTTCTTTTACAACGATCTGTGTCTATATGCAGATTTGTGCTGCAATGCACTTGGGATTTGCAACTACATTAGCTACATAATACTGTTTTCTATGTAAACGGGTTTTTTGTCACCGTTTATCATAACAATTTAAGAAATATTGACCTATTGGAAAATAGTGCTCACAGGTTCACAGTAAGCAGTAAGCAGTTTCTAGGCTTCTGCAGACTGTTTCTGCACGCATGTCAGTGTTAGACTGGCGGCAGAAAGGGCTGGAGAAAGCTATGACTGTAAACCAGAGACCTCTTGAAGCCTTGCTTCTAAAAAGAAAGAAAAACCTGTTTATAGGTGATCTTTGATCTTTGAAGTTAAATAGCAGTTTGCTCACTTTCTCAGTGCCTAACTGTCCTAAGAAATCTGGTTTGCAGGCTTGGTGACCAGGTCCCAGATGATTGTGGAAATAGCATCCTTGTGGATCCATTGGTGGCTTTTCCTGGCAGAAACACAGCGTGCATCTCGTGCTCTGAGCTGGCATGGGGCACTGGTGAGAAGCTACTGTGGGGCTGAGATGGGGAAAGGGTGCTGGGCCACGAAAGGGGCAGAAAGACAGGCATCTACTCCCCTGTGCTGCTCTGCCAGGGCTGCAGAGGTACTGGATGATGATTTCTTAAACTAGTTCAGAAACCTTCAAGTTCTTTTCATCACTGCACCAAAAGACATCAAGGGCACTGCCCAAAGAATCATCGCCAAAACGAGGTAAAAACCCTTTCCCTAAATGCTGTAGTTCAACTAAACATATGAGAAAAAAATACTGGGGTGGAGAAAAAAAGGAGGACTGTTATTACGTTGCCTGATTGTCATGGTGAATTCAGTTCTGGATGACCAGAAACTTTCCCATGGCTTTTAAAACCTTTCAGTGCAATCTGGATTCACTCTGCAATTCATATTCTATAATCTTTCCTCTTTGTCACCTGTCAATCACCTCCAGTTTGAACGTGAGTTCTTTTTGGCAAAGACACTTCTACTGCATAAGAAAAGGGCAGACTGCACCACAGAGTTACTGCCCCAGATGGAAAGTCTGTGTAGCCTGGAAACACAGCTTTAAAAATCAATGGGCTTGTAAATCCCATAAAAAGAATATTTAAGAAACCACAAGATGTTTTAAGACTTTTAGATACTGATGATTCAAGAATTAATCACTGCTGATGAAGAGAATTTTAGAAGACAAAATAATGGAGTCATAACAATCCAAAGAGTCTTTACTTTAAAATTATTATCATGTAGCCCTATTTTATAATCATATTAACACAGAGCACATAACCTGTACAGAATTTGAGAGGAGGGCTTAGCTCTGTAATTAAATAGCATGAGCAAAACCTAGTTGGGAATTTTTGTGTCTTAAAATGAAAAGGCACAAATAGTTGCAGGGGATTTTTCAATACCTCCTCCCCTAAGATGGACCCATAGAAAAATAAAAATTTTCAAATATTAAAAAATATAAAAAACCATGGGGATGTTTTTTTGGTAGGCTTTGTTCTTTTGATGGAACTTTCCCATGATTAAAGGAAAAACAGAACTCTTGCAAATGTTTCCATAGGAAGTACTTATCATTTCCCAAACAGCTCTCATCTTCTTTCTCTTGATTCATACTTCAGATTGAAGCTGACTAAATTCTCAGTCCCAAAATGGTATTTGAGCACTGCGAGAAGAACGAAATAATAAAACAGTGCTTGATGGACTACATTTAACACTACGTGACTTACTGGCTAATACTTGTCCTGTTACTGCTATTTCTCTGCTGTGGTTAAGCAGACGACTTCAGGACAGCAGGGAATTCACTAAAATAATCCTTTCCTCTCCGAGAGTTAAAACCCCACTTCTTGAACATATGAACTAGAAACAAAATCAACCTTTGCAGCCTTCGCTTCGCCATAAAAGGACTCTCTCTCCACAGCCACCAGAGTCCATTAGCTGGGAAAGCAGGCAGGTGTAAAAGAAGTTCATGTTTAACCTCACTGGGTTTGAAAGCCAGAGCTGAAGTTTATCAGCTCACAAGCCCGTGAAGGGAGGAGGAAAGGCAGAGAATGGGATTTAGTCAAAGACTTACTCAGAGTTAACACAGGCCACTGGCGCTAATAAACAAACATTGCCAGACATCAAAAGGAAGTAAGTAAATCTGGGAAGGTTTAGTCCAAACAATGGCAGGGCAAGCTAAGCCTGTTGCAGGGTGGGCAGTGAGGCGGGTGACTTTGAGATGTTAACCCTTGCCTGGGCCACAGCAGCATCATGAAGGGAGGGTTGCACCCCAGATTTGTGCTAGGGAAGCAAGAAAATGTTATCCTCCAGATCGGAAAGAAAACTAGAGTCTGAACTCCAGATTTCTTCCGTTCTCCACCTTAAATTAATCGGCTCATGTAAGCTCAGGTGTCAGCCTGGTACAGCCAAGAAGTTAATCAACCAGTGATTTGCCAAAAGATTTGCAAAGATTGATGAGCCAAGCCTGATTCCCAGGGTTGAAACCTGGCAAGTTTCACACAGCACCCGGACAAGAGATGGGTGATGGCTTTCCAGCAGAAACTCTGGCTGCTCAGCACATATATAGACCTTCTGTACTTGGGAAACAATGTCCACTACCACCAGGCAGTGTGACTGCAGCACATGGAGCGTGAGGATGGAAAAGTCACGAGGATGCAGCAGCACTGCCTTTTGCAAGCATGTCCATGAGGTCTCCAACAGCTTTCTGAGGAGCACACAGACTGATGCAGGTCTCAAGTCTTCCTCACTCAAAAGGCATCTCTTTACCCTAGGTTGTAGTGTCTCTACCCTAGGTGGGGTTAATTCAGCACAAATCACACACCCACATACGCAGTTCAGTGGAGGGGCAAAAGTGTTGCTTGATCATCTAAGGGTTCCTTATCTGTGTAACTCCCTTTGTCTTTTTTTCTTCTTTCAGTTTCTGTTCCAGTATCAGTTTTGCTCTGCCCATAGCATAGAGTCTTTTGAGCGCAGCTCTGATGGTGGCTCCATGGAGGACATATGTAAACCGACTCTCAGAAAAAGACGCTTCCATAAGGGAAAAGATTTGAGGAAGCAGGCAGGAGATGGAAGAAAGGAAATATCTTCAGGTGATAGCCCTCAAACTGTTGGGAGTCTCACAATTATGGGTGGACCCATCCATGCTCAGCAGGGTGTCCTGAACCACCGGAGTTCAAGATGGGCTCTATCAGACTCAACCAAGGATGCCCTTCTAGGTCCAGGGAGCTGGAGCTGCTGCCTTCCATGGGATGCCCTAAGACTGTCTGTCATTCTGCAGAGTGAAGCCTCCTCCTGAGCACTTGGCAAAGCCGAGAGATTCTGCCTCTCACTGAGGCACAATCTCACTTTTTTTGGAGGCATCAGCTCCTGCTGAGGAGGAACAAGAGGCTCTGGTGTGAGTAGACCATTGCTTGCAGAGGTCAGAGCTCACCTCCCCAGGGTGTAGGAGACTCATCAGAAGCAGTGCTGTGCATCTCCCCAAAGGCTTTTTGCATCTCCTTGTTCCTGAAAGAGCCACATGGTGACTCCATTGTAAGAAATGAAAACCTGCCCCTCAGCTTTGTACTTGAAGTGGGCAGATAATGACCTGAACTGGAGGCATTACACTGCTTGTCTGCCTTTGCCCAGGAAGAGTAGAAGAAAGGGAAAATCCAGAGCTCCTTTCTAGCAGCTGGATGTCTTCAATGCATACTCTTCCTCCTGAAGGGTGTTCCTCTGGCTGGAAGCACAGGCACTGCCTCCCATGGGCTGCCTGCAACTTATCCCTCAGGAAAGGGCAAGTGTGAAAGGGAAAACAAAGGAGAGAGCTTGACGAATCCGAAGAGCACAAACAGAGGCACCAAGCAGGGCAAACAGACAGAAGTAACTGGGTAGGTTTTGCTGATCTGATGGCATTTTATCTGCAGGACTTAGGGCTCTCCTCCCATAGCTGCCTCTGCCCTCTAAGCAGCGAGGACAGCCGAGCCAGAAGTGTCTTGCTCCCAAAGGCAGGTGATACATTAAAAAAACCAGCAACAACAAAAAGCCCCATAAAAACCACCATCAACACAGAGGTTTAAATAACATCATGCATAATACATTGCAAACTCCCATCTCCAAACAGGGAGAGATGGCTGAAAAGGAGTGTAAATTGAGCCAAAACCAAAGCAAGGCTTTTTCCAAAAGGCAAGAGCTGGCAAATCTGTAAGAGCCTGCAATCTGCTTTAGCACAGGTTATTTGAAGGCTGAGAGGAAGAACAGCAAGCCAAAAAGGCCCAAGCACTGGAGGATTATTAATCTCTTTTTCCTTTCCTTTCCTCTCCCTTTCCCTTTCTTGTGGGGTTTTGGTTTTTTTGTTATTCCTGCTAAGGCAAGGCTCAGTTTGGCACATCATGAAGTCCCACCTGCGATCAGGAGAGCAGACACAGACCAGCCAACACAAAGCAACCAGCAAGAACTGAGCCACAGCTCTGGGTGGCTCCAGCCCTACTCCCTTCCCATGCTCAACACATCCCAAATCCCTTTCCATCAACCGGGATACCCTGTCAGGTGCCACATCAACTTGGATCTCTGCAGATCATGACATGGTGCCTTCCTTTGTCAACAAAGGTAATGCAATGACAGGGCAATGTGCAACGGGTCCATGTTTCTTTTATTAGGACCGTGTACCTGCTGTCACTTCAGATCAGGACCATCTATTTCAAGTTGTTTCCTGCAAAGTCAACAGCGCCAAGATTCTCTGAGAGGTCATGAGAATTATATGGAATCTCAAAGTGTGTCTATTCAGACCTGTATCCTCTATCATAGCACGTCCAGCATGACCGTCTAGAGCAGCCACGGGAAGCCCAAAGAACATAAGCACATATTTAGGTTTCAACTAAAGGACTCCTCTAGACTTCAGTCTTACTACCCCTGTGCTTAGAGCTAGCAGATGTCTTTTGTGGATCCTAACAGCATCAATAATTTACATTGTGGAAGCAGCCAGAGGCCCCATTTAAGTTGAGACTGTTGTACAAACAAAATAATTGACAGTCCCTGCCCTAAAAATCTTTCAGACTGGAAAGCAAATCTGCAATTCCCTTTGTAGCTTGCTCTTCCCTGATTTATTTTTCCCTCATGTTTAATCCAACTTAAACACTTCCGTGCGGCAACATCAGCATGTTATTTTTAAATTCAGCTTTTACTGACTAATGAGAAGAATTGACCCTTGTCTTTATTGTTAGAAAAGGGCAGAGGCAGCCAGGCTCAAATGCTGAAAGATTTACTGTAGAGCAACCGGTTCTGCTGAGGCACGAACCAAGATATGAACCATGAATTAAGATGTTTCTGAAATACTTCTGTGAGCTTTCAGTACTAGCACAGTCTTCTTGTCAGATCAGCTGACAGTCAAGGCGATATAAATACACCCTCCAGATTAATTCTTCCCCGAGGAGTTTGGGCTTAAATCACACAGGATGGCTATGTAGCAACTGATACCAGTTCTCTTACAATTTAGATCAGATGCAAAAGCAAAATAACAAGCAGAACCAAGCAGCCGGGTCTCCATTTTCTTAACTGCTGAGGTCTTGTATATTCAATGTATTTTAGCTGTTCCAGTCTCATACAGTGTGGGGTCCTGGAGACAGCACCTCTGACGATCAGGTGCCTTGCTGCAGGGTCTGAGTATTTCCGTGTGTAATTCTCATGAGCTGTCCTTGCTCACTTCTCTTCCTGTCAGGCCAGCAGCCCTCCCCTGCAAAAATACTGATTCTCATTTTCCACAACTGCTGTGGTCTCCTCTCCAGACTACCACTTGTCCTCTTCTATAACATGAAGCCTCAAACTGAACCCCGTGGTCCAGCCACTGCTGAGGAAAGCAGAAAACTGAGTGTCTGGGTACTTCTTGATTTGGTTTTTGAACTACACCTCACAATGCCTGCAGCCCAGTAAAGCAGATTCCTTTAGCACAATGTTGCCCCACTGACTCACAGTCAATTTGTCATTCTCTAAAATCCCCCAGTCCTATTTCACGATAGGAAAATATTGGTTAGAAAACACCAAGTTTCCTCTTTTTTAGGAGACTGACAGAACTATTTAAAGGCTTTTACAGTAGCTGTTTTTTTACAACATCCTTAGTGTGCATAAAGTTGATCACATCCCATATTCTTCTTAATTAATATCTCTGTAGCTTCAATATAAAAAGAGAGTAAGACAAGGTAAATCAATAAAAAACCATTTTTTCTTAGATTTCAGGTTTTCTATGGAAAAGGATAAACAGCTTTGTTACAGATTTCCCAACAGATTTTCTCCAGGTAGACACAGATGTCATCCCCAAAAGCTTGTGTGGAATGGAAACTCCACACAAGGAGATGAAAAGAAGTCCTTGTTCTTATTATGTGTAAGCATTTCAGTAGCATCTGGAGGCTCCAGTCAAGGCCTTCAAGAGCTAGACACAGCTCACATGTAACCCCCCTGTCAAGTCTTTAAGTGGTCATGTTTAGTTTCCAATGGCCCTGCTGAAAGAGCAGCAGTAAAATCAGCACCAGTCCAGATGCCTTGAAGGGCAGCTGAGATTTTCTCTGGTATGGGCAATATTTATTCTATCAAGTACTGAACTAAAGATATAAATCCCTTTCTTTAGGAAGATCCTCCATGAAGACATCAAGGACTCCCTGCCCTTGTGCTTTTCCATCTCTCTGGGGTTTCTCAAGATCAGCTGCTCTTTTAATTTAGACCTCTGTCCAATAGGTCAGACATAAGGAAAACTTCTATTCCCAGAAAAGACAACTCAGTGATAAGGGTACTAATAAAAAAACCAAACCATTCATTGCTGGTTCTGGGGTAAGATCTGAAACCCTTTTCCTTAGTTCCTACAGATACTTGCCAGTACTGATTCAGACTTTAGGCTCATTTCACCATCTTGCCATATATTAAATGGTGAAAGCTGACTAGCTTCATAGATCTTTTATTACAGCAAGGATGGTTAAAGTAGGGATGAAAGAAGCTGGTCCAGTGGAACTTTTCTGTGGGGCAGAGGAAGTAAGCTGCATATTAACATTGCTTTGACTTCTGTTTTTCTATCAAATTGTATTTAATAGAAAATCATAGAATCATAGAACCAAAATATGTTTTGGGTTGGAAGGTACCTATAAAGGCCACCTAGTCCAACCCCTCTGCAGTGAACAGGGACATCTTCAAATAGATCAGGTTGCTCATAGCTCCATCCAACCTGACCTTGAGCATTTCCAAGGATGGGGGCATCTGGAGAAAATCCTTCCTTTGTTATCTCTGTCTTTGGGATAAGCAACCTTCTGACAGATCTGTTTCAAGCAGAGCATTCAGTGCTACACTGAATTTATTTGATTTCTGCCTTCCTGAGATCATCTTTCAAAGAACAAGTTAAACGTGTGCCCTTCTGATTTCTGAAAGGGGTGCAAAGCGAGGGGGACAATCCAAAGCCAGTCAACAGCATTAGAAAGACTCCTCTCAAACTGAGTGAGTTTTGGATCAGACCCAAAGCCACTCTGTCTGAAGAAAGAGGAGCAGAATTCGAGTACTCCCCAAGTGCCAGAGATATAAGCAAGGCTGCATGCAATGGAAATAAGGAAAAGCTGGCTGATAAAGATAGGGCAGCAGTTTCCTTAGAAGCTTTTCTTTGTTCCTATGATTTAGGACAAGACAGTTTCTGACAGATTAGGCAAGTATCCATTTTCCTTCCAGGAGAAGCTGTGGTGAGCATCAGTAAGGGCCGAATACACCACAGTAGAGAACAACTCTGCTGTCTGAGGTAACAGCCTTCAGCGAGGAGACGGGCCAGCTGCTCTGAAGAGGAGGCAGCCACGCCGGCAGCGCGCTGCCCGGCACGCAGCTGTATTTGCACTACGCAGTTACGTGCAGTCCTAATCTAGACGTACAATGAAATTTTTCTCACCCAAATGCTGATCAAAGGGTATTGAGATATTCCAGGGCAAGGTAACGATAATCCAGCAACATATTCCCACTGTTGGTACAGAAGCAAAAACCCTAATGCAATCCAAAGGTGACATTATTGCTGCTGCTCTACAAGCCAACCTGCACAGATCCTTAAAAAGTCCCACAGCAATTCTATAAGTCTGAACACAAATTATGATGAAGTTCCATTTTTTTATAATTATGTGCTGCCTACCTACATCTTCTCTATTGCTATCCCCTGCTAAAAGCAAGGCAGAACTCAACCTTAGTGGTGGTTGCATTTGTATGGAAGGAAAGCATGAATCAATTACTGTTTATAAAATGTTTTTGACTCCAAAAGGACCGTGAGTCCATCTATAAACATACCATACTACCATAAACTTTCCATTGAGCTCCAATGATTGATGAACTTTCAGGCCATTAAGATAAACTAAGTCAACCCTGGGCACAAGACAGGCCAGAATTTCCTGCAGGTCTCATAACCAGACTAAAATGTGGTTATAGTTTAGGATCATAGAGTCACTTCAGTTGCATAAAACCTTTAAGATCATCAAATCCAACTGTTGAAGCAGCACTGACAAGTCCACCACTACACCATGTATCTAAGTGCCACATCTACACATCTCTAAATACCTCCAGAGAAGGTGACTCCACCACTTCCCTGGGTAGCCTGGTCCAGTGCCTGACAATTCTTTCAGTGAAGAAATGTTTCCTAAAATCCAATGTAAAAACCTCCCCTGATGCAACCTGAGGCTGTTTCATCTTGTCTTATCACCTGGGAGAACAGACTGACCCCCACCTCACCACAACCTTATTTCAGGTAGTTGTAGAGAGCCATCAAGTCTCCCCTGAGCCTCCTTTTCCCCAGGCTGAACAACCCCTGTTTCCTCAGCCGCTCATCGTAAGACTCGTGCTCCAGACCCTTCGGCAGCTTTGCTGCCCTTCTTTGGATGCGCTCCAGCACCTCGATGTCTTTCTTGTAGTGAGGGGCCCAGAACTGAACATGGTATTCAAGGTGAGGCCTCACCAGTGCTGAATACAGGGGCACAATCACTACCCTAGTCCTGCTGGCCACACCATTCCTGGTACAAGCCAGGATGTCGTTGGCCTTCTTGGCCACCTGGGAACACTGCTGGTTCATGTTCAGCGGGCTGTTGACAAGCATTCCAAGGTCCTTTTCCATCTGGCAGCTTTTCAGGCACTCCTCCCCCAGCCTGTAGCATTGCCTGAGGTTGTTGTGACCCAAGTGCAGGATCCAGCACTTGGCTTTTTTGAACCTCATACCAATGGCCTTGGCCCATTTATCCAGCCTGTCCGTGTTCCTCTGTAGAGCCTTCCTACCCACAATCAGATCAACACACCTAGCTAACTTGGTGTCATCTGCAACCTTTCTGAGAGTGCCCCCAATCCCTTCACCCAGATCACAGATAAAGCTATTAAACAGCACTGGCCCCAGCACTGAGCCCTGGGGATCACCACTTGTGACTGGCCAACTGGATTTCACTTAACTTGCTTTGTGGCAACCGAGGCAGCAAACAAACACTACTGTTTCTGGTTTTCCAGAGAAAGAATAGGTGATACCTGAAAGAGTTTCAGTATCAGTCTCTCAGTGATTTTGATCCTGAAAAACATTCCAAGTGCTTTACACTAAGTTTTCATTTAAGGAACACAGGTCTGTCTGTTGTAACTGTTTCTGTTTAGGGTAGAAGGCTTTTTATCCTTCTTCTTCCCACAAAAATAACCCACAAAATGTCTTTTCCTGGAATGGCTTGATTGCGTCTAACTATAAATTAAAGATGAGCTATCCCTATACTGAAGCCCTGTTCATGACCCACATCAAAATATGTCTGTGTCTCACATTTGCAAAACACATATTTTCTTCATGCTAAGTAAAAAAGGTATTTGCAAGCAGCTGTGTGCTTTGTGTTTCTCTGAAAAAAAAAAAAAAAAAACAAAATTTAGCTGTGGTTTGTGAAAGGTGGGCTTCTCTCACCAGAGATACATTCTTTCCCAGGAAAGGGTAGACTGGTCTCATTAACATCCAGTTGAGAACAAACTGCCCTGCTAAGAGAAATGCTTTGCAAATTCAATATCTAAGTAATGAAGAAAACCACACAACACTAAAATAATAATTCATGCACAGGTTTAACCTGGAAAGCTGAAGCAAGACAGTGAAGGAGAAATGAAAAGTCAGACAAAACTCTGAATGTGTCTTCTCACAGTGGCATCTGTCTGCTCCCTACCATAATGGTAAGGGTGTCTCTCAATCATATCAGTATTTTCCTGTCAGGTAGGTAAAAAGTATAGGAAAAAAGGAATGCAAATAAACATACTGGGGATGAAATTCAGATCACTTAAAATCAATGGCAGTTTTGTCACTAGTTTCAGCAGAGCCAGATTTCATGTACTAGAGCTAACAAAGCAGGTTACTGATGTCCACACCAGAGCACTTCCAGATTCCATGCACAGAAGCTTCTCTTGGCAAAAGAAGCTTTACCTACCTTTCTAAAGCCCTAATTCAACTTGCTACTTAAGGCCCTTGAGAGAGATTATTCACAGCTTTACACTAAGTAAGCACTTATGTTGTCCAACTGCAACCTAAGATTATATCTTCAGGGAAAATACACAAGTGAAAAGGAAGGGACATGTCCTCACCAGAAGGATGACAAGTCTGAATTCTCCCTGATCCTTCGTCTTACATGTATGTTTCTTTCTTGTATTTGAGTGACTAAAGAAAATACTTTTCATTTTTCCCTGGTTTGGGGAAGAGTGTTATTCCTAGATCCTAGATAATGGTGGGACTCAAGGATGAAATGTCTCCAGGATCTCTGATGAGTGTTCCATTTGTATTAGCTGTGGCACCCTGAAAGCTTGGCAGCAATCTTCTGAAAGCAGAGGTCAGCTACGTACGACCACAAAGGCCAGGGTGAGGTTCAGCATGGCCTCTTCCAGTCTTTCCAACTCTTCCCACTCTGAAGGCTACTCAGCTAGTCTCTCAGGACACCTGACCTCACTCTCCATAGGAGCCCTGAAACCTGCCCTCTCCATTATTCCCTTCCTCCCTAAGGAAAAAAAAGTCCATAAAAATACTCTTTTGGTTGAAAACACCTTGTTGCACAAGACAGCACATATTCCACCTTTTGAGCTGAAGTGGTGTAGAAAAGGTCAACCAACGCCAACAAATGAACAAGCTGTTCTTTTTCAGTGTTTCCAGTTTTAGCAAGGCCAAGTCAGTTCTCTGGATAGAGCACATTTTTAAAGAAAATGGGCCAGAAAGTCCTCTACAGATGAGTCACACCAATTGAGTATCAGAGCAGAACAACGGAGCTGTTGTCCTATCAGGGCTGAGCCAAAAATAGTTGTTTTTCATAAGCCTTTTACCTGATTCTCATTCTTATCTGCACTGAAGTCCAGTGGGGATGGGAGAACCAATTTTACTTCAACTCTAAACTCTGTCAAGATGTGTAGCAGAAGCTTATTACCAAAAAGGATGTAGCAAATGAGATTGTTGGCTAACGACTAAAATGTTGGCAGAAGACGTATCCTTAGAAGGCAGTAAGGAGGATACGGCATTAATCTGGGGTTTTGCCTACCTAGTAAAACTCTTTGATGTGCATTACAGGTATTCTTCTTTCCACGTAAATACCCCAACACTTGTTAATCAGCATGTAAGAAAAGCAGGCCCACTCTGGGTATTATTACTAACCCCAACAGCCACACTGCTCCTAAAATAAAAATGCTTAATGGCTGCGGAATTGCCTGCAGCTGTCTTTTCATCTCCAATACTTCATGCTTGCACGAGCATTCATAAAGAGCAAAACCCACTGTCTTGGGGGAGCATATGAGTGTGCTACAACTAATGGACACAGGGCAAAACTTTGTTTTAACTCTGCAGACAAAATATGTAGCATCCCATCTTTTTATCACTCTGACCTCTATATTAGTTTCTGCCACGGTAGGTGTTGTGCCCAACAAAGAGAAAACTGTGTCGTGCCATAGCAAGGTGTTTGGCCTAAATTCAAAATGGGCCATGGTTTTAGATACCTGAATTATGATATGATAAAAAGAGTAACGTTTCAGAAGTATTAAGCATCTGTCTGTAAAGAGAGAAAGAAGAGAAAGAAGAAAAAAAAAAAGACACTCATTTTCAATTTGAATGGCTAAAAAAAAAAATCACTAAAGCCTACATTAAGTCTCCAACATAAAAAGCCCTTCAATAAGCCACACCACACTCAAAGATATCAGATAAATAGTACAGTATTACACATCAACTGGCTTGCATAAAGAAATCTAACCATTTGTTCAAAATTGCTGTGGAGATGAAGGCAGAGCCCAGAAGTTAGATATTTCAAGTGGTTGCCACATATCCCTCCCCTGGAAGCTGGCAGCTAATCCTGTATGCATTTTTTAAAAACCATTATGGAAGTTGTCACATTCTGTTACATGTTGATCAAGGTTCCCCACCATGGAAGGGGCTTTAGTTAACCTCAGACCTGCTTTTGAGTTGTGCACACATCCAAGCACAAACATCCAAGCACAAGTCAACAGACCCGCAGTGTCATAGAGCCAAATGATATTCTTTCAAAGCATCAGGCTGGGAGAGGGGGCCAGAAGCCTCTGGCAGCACTTAGACCTCCCAGTCTGAGGAGAGCGGCTCTCCGGTTGCTCTGTGGCTGCACACATTTTGTAAACTGATTTCAGACCTTGGGAGCATGACAAGAGCTTTATAACCTCCTCCATCTATTGGTCCCCTTCATCCGCCTTGGCGAGCACAGTCAAAGGATGGGTTGTGAGAGGATTCAGGTCAAGGGGAGGCATCATTTTTCCCCGTCCACTCAATCTCAAAATGTTTGTTTTCAGCATTTCAGTGTTACAGATTTATTCATATGTTTCTTCAATTTAGGATAAATATGTTGTAAAACCTTGTGCAGCTCCACTAGCTACAGCAGTTCAACTATAGCAACAGGCCTGAGCCAAGACTCCAGTCTCTTCCTTCAGGGCTGGTTGGTTGAAAAGCAGACAATACAAAAGACTAGATGGATACAGAACAATTTATGAAGAATGATCAGAACTGAGAAAGGACTATCCTATACCCTAAGCCTTCTGAGACAGCAGACAAATCCCTTCTGCCTTGAAGTTTTGTCATATCGTGCTCTTGACCATGTGCCCTATGCTCATGGGACTTCATTTTAACAGGTGATGCAGATACACCAACTCATTCAAACAGGGCCCAGGCCCACCTTCTAAAGTCATACACATTTCCAGCCTTAGTGCCTTAGCCAAAGTCACGCTCACTCCCCTGACAACAGAGTACTGTTGATCTCTTGGCTGACCAACCATGCTACTGTCTATGCCGAGACAACTGTGTAAACTGAAAGAAGTCATATTCCCATTTATCTGACACTCACGAGATTGCATCTCAAGCATTGTGTCCAGTGTTGAGTCCCCCAGTACAAGCAACGCATTGATGCAATGGACCAAAGTACATTTCACCTATAATTAGCTCTGCTGGATTCCAGGACTAATAGTTTATACAGGATGAGCTTTGCAGCATTGATTCGGATCACAAGACAGGCTTTTCTCAAGCAGTATCATTCCTGAGAGGCAAGACTACTTATTTATTTGTATCAATTTCAGCTGTGATTTTAAGGGCAGAAAATAAGTAATTTTTCAACAGGAACTACAAGTATGACCAGTTTGACTACAGTGGATGCCTTTTACTGTGAGTTTATGCCCAATAAAAAAAAGCAAGGCCTGGTACA
Organism: Todiramphus chloris collaris; assembly: GCA_025345505.1. Lineage (NCBI taxonomy): Eukaryota > Metazoa > Chordata > Aves > Coraciiformes > Alcedinidae > Todiramphus > Todiramphus chloris. The sequence continues at coordinate 612,388 of JANVCC010000041.1, forward strand.
GATGTGTACAGACAAAGCCTAGACATTATTACCTGACAAGTCAGACCCTGTACATCAGATTGCCTACCATTTCTGTTTGGTATTTCCATGTTTTTGAGCTGTCTTTCCTTCTGGTTCTGCCCCCCCCCCCCCTTCACAATTAGGGAGACACAGCATGTTTTTTTAATTTTACAAGCAGCAATCTAATAATCTTTATAGCTTCTCTGTAGACCAGAACAATACTTCTCCACAGTCATTTCACATTATTTTTTGTCTGCTATCTGAAGATTGAAGGGTTTCTTCCCTTCCTTGTCATATGGGAGCAGTAACAGATATTCTGAAAGCAGTACCTGAAAGTTTAACAGAAATATGTGTCTCAAAATTGCATCCAGAACTGCAAAATTCAGATATGCTGTACCTCACCACTGAGGCTCCTGTATCCCAAAGCCTTCATCATGTCCACACATGTAAATAAAACAAGCCAGGGACTGTTTCTTGGCACTGGAGACAACTGCCCAGTAGCTCACATCCAGACAGCTACGTCCTTTCACCTCCCCAGAACAAGGTGCCTGCAGCCAAATTACTACTGGGGATGGCCCCAGGCCAGTTTGAGTCCTCAGACGGTGTCCAGGCGTTGTCTGGAGAAGTGCTAGCCAGTGGGGACTGGAGCTGTGCTAAGAACTTACAGCATGGACAGGTATACACCAGTGCTCAGGGCTATTCCTTGTCTCTGTTTAACCCGCTGGGATAACCCCAGCCACAGCCTCCTGTGGCTTTTCCTCTCTCTTGGTCATCACAGAAGAACAGCCTCTGTTAAGCCAAAGCTCAACTGCAGTTCAAGAATCATGTCAGAAAGGGCTGTAAAATAGCAAGACAGTACATAAATTCTTAGTTTATTGTTATTATTTATCAGAAATGACTGCTCAAGGTACCTTTAACAGGCTAAGATGAATTATTTTTTCAGGAAGCAGGTCGGTAGTCACATGGGGAGGAACTGGGGATAAAACCTGATGTATCTGTCAAGTTCTGGAGATACAATATTAGACAAGAGGTGACAGATCAAATACTGCTTGTCTATCAATTACAGCCTGGTTTCTAAGGCTTCAAAAGACACAGCTCTTATTTTAAGGTCATGTTTCCACACCCCTCTACAGTATCCTTGCACAACTCGATGGAGACACATCCCTGAGGGCCACCTTGTACACACTGGCCCTGCCTGACATTTATCATCATGCTGGAAGTGCTCATGAATTACTCTCCACATATACTAGTTTATTTAGAGATAATTTGAGTTGCTGCATGTGTGAACAGAGCCTTTCATTGAAAACATGCAAGCAAACAGACAGAGGGAGGGCTGGTGGGGAGCTGTGATAAAGTGTTTCAAGCAAACGCCGCCCCAAACAGTTCCACCTCTGCAATGCCAGCAGGCAGCCCACAGCATGAGGGAAACACCAGCACAAACAGCTGTCACTTTTTGCTTGGCCAAAACCAGGACTTCTGCATATTTGTTTTAACTCAGCTGACTATTAAAGTATACATACGTAATATCGACCACGGGTGAAGCAATGAAATGTTTCACTACTATCTTGTCTTCTATTGTCCCTTTCCAGCCGAATAGAAATGTGTCATTCTAATAATAATTAAAAAAAAAAAGATAAAGAGGGGGAAAAGGGAGAAAGAAGATAGTGTATTTTCATTTTTACCATCTTGAAGTAACTTGGGGTTTGTATTAACAGAGTCTGGGTGGATGCCAGGTTTCCGCCCTCCTAGAGGGAAAGCTTGAGGATATGCTTCATTAGTAAAGATAACAAGAAGCTTAACACAGCACATAGCTACCTGCTCTGTGAATATTAATAACAGTGTTAAGCAATGTCATGTCAATTGCCTCACAATTACAATTGCAATTACAATTACACCTTAGAATTTGAATCCATAGGTGTGGAAGGACAGCCATGTGCAGCTGTGCACTGACAAATCACTGACTAGGAAGGTAGTACTGTTCAGAGGCCTTGCATGAACCTCCCTGGTCCTTCTGTAATTTCCCATTCAAGCTTTACTATTCTCCTCTTGCTCTTCTCAGAAGTCAGATTGTGAGCTGCCAACAGCTGATATATGAAGGATGCGGTCACTTTTTGACCTGGAGAAGAAAAACTCATCCTTTGTCAGTGAAGAGCACATATTTCCTAGCCCTAGTCAATGTGGTGATTATTAAAATGTAAAAATAGCAGGTCCCAATGCAACTACTATGTTATCATTGGATAACTCCTCATATTTCAAAGCTGGGAAGTCTGGACTAAAGATGTGTAGCTTGTTTTGCAACATGATATAAACATACAGGTCTGAGAGCATATGCTGCTCTACAGCCAGTGCAATCGTGCAGACTAACTATATTGACTAAGCACATATTGATATATATATATATATAATTATTCATATCAACATCAATACAAAATCAGGTCACTTACTATACTGGTCTGTGTAAAGTTTGCTTTCAGCTAATAATCGACCTCTAAAAGAACTCTAGCTACTTCTGAGGAGGTGACAACTCCAGCTAATGACCCCCATCGTGGTATGAGACTGCACTACTGAATATCACAACAGTCCTCTGAAACCAAGCTCACTCCTTCTTGGAGAGACCTGGTTTCCAGGTACTGGCAGAGAGGCCAAAATCTTGACTGCGGAATGCATGTGAGACCAAAGACCTGTCCCCGCTAAATAAAACTTGCAAGAATAATATTAATGATAGGTCATATTACACAGAACTGCACTTTACTTCACCTAGACCTGCAGATAGGATTATTCCACCATCAACAAGAGCATCTCTGGAATACAGGTCATGACTAGATGTCACCACAAACCACTGTCATTTCCAGCTCAGAATTTGTACTGTTTAACTAACTACAGCTGGCATCAGTACAAGTAAGGACCTTCTGTTCGTTGCATGTTGCCATCTATAGTGCTTTAAGCAATTTGTCCATTGTCAACTGTATTATTTCCCCCTGCAGGGAAAGTGAAAACCAAAATGTGAACAGCTTTGTGTGGAGAAAGGTCTTCCATTCTGAGGACTGGTGAAGAACAAATACCACGTCCATCTACAGAAAGGCCAAAGAAGGAAGATCCAGGAAACCACAGACATGTCAGCATTGCTTCAGTCCTTGAGAATACTATGGAACAAGTCCTTACAAAATCTATTTCCAGGCACACAAATGACATTAAGCTGATTGTGAAAAGCCAACATGGATAGCCTGAAGGGTCACTCATGCTTGACCAAACAACTTGCTCAGTGGATGAGGGGAAAGGTTTAGATATCATCTACGTTGATTTTAGCATGGTGTTTGACACAGCTTCTCTCAGAACCCTTTTTGACAAGCCATTAGTATATGGACTGGAGAGATGAAGCACAAAACGGCTGAGAAAGTGACTAAACTGTTGAGCACAAAGGGTGGTGGCTAAAGGCTCAAAGTCATGCTGGTAGCTGGGCAGAAATTAGTTTCAACTGGAGTCAATGCAATTCAGTTTTACAAATGATCTGAAAGGTAGAATTGAATGCAGTGTCACCAAACGTGAGGAGAAGCTTAAGCTGGGAGAGGACGTAGATGTTTTGGAAGGGAAAAACACCACACAGAGAGATTTCAACAAGCTGTTAAGATTTAGCCAACAAGAATGAGGTTTAACATGAGGTTCAGCAGAGATAAATGTCAACTCCTGAACCTGGGATGGAATAATACCAAGCAGCAGCACCAGCTGGGGGCTGGCTGGCTGGACAGTTGCTCTACTGAAAAGGCACAGGGTATCTTGGCAGACAGCAAACTGAACATGAGCCAGCCATGTATCCTTGCAGCAATGGAGGCCAACAACATCCTAGGCTGAATTAGCAATACTATTGGTGCTAGATGAAGGGATGTGATTTTCCTAATCTGCTCAGCACCTGTTAGGCCACACCTGGAACACACTGACCAGTTTTTCCCTCCCCAGTTCAAGAGACACACTGAAAGCCTGGAGATGGTCTAGAGGGGACCACCAAGATTAGGGGGCTGAAGAACTTCCACAACTGTATGAATTGTACTTGCTCAGCCTTGATCAGGGAAGCCTTAGCGTGGGGAAATCAAATCACTGCTTTCCAGTACCTAAAAGGTAGTTGTGGAGAAGACGTATCTCTTCACAAGGAGGCACTATGACAGAAGAAGCAATGGGCACAAGTGGCTTCAAAGGAAGTTCAACCTGAATATCATAAAAATTCTTTGCTGTGAGAGCAACTAAAGAGTAGGATCAGTTGCCTGAAGAGAGTGGAATCTTCCTCACTAATTAAAAATTTGTCTTGCCTGGGCCTTGAATAACCTAATCTAAGACCCTGCTTTCAACAGAATGTTGGACCATTTATTCTCGGAAGGTCCTTTCCAACCTAGACTTGTCTGTGTATCTGTGATTCCGTGATTCCTTTCCATTTCTTGTTAATATATACTTTGCTATGTATTTATGTCTGGGGAAGAACTGTCCTGATCTTTTCAACTTGGAGCAGAAAGCAGTAAGGATGCAACAGTATTTTTTTTCCGTGTCTAAGATGCAAAGAGTTAAAGATCTCTCACTAGCTCAGACAGCAGCTCCAGCTCCCACGTACCCAGACTTTTAATGGCCTCGGTTGCACCCTAACCTGGACACCTGGCAGACATCCTCCCTGCCAGGTTTCTGCCCAGTCTAACCCTGCCCAGAGGGGCAGTGAGTCTCATGCTTCTTGCTGGCCATGCTTCCCCAGACTACTGACTTGTTTCATGCTCCACATCATGTGCCAGCCCAAAGCACAAGCCCTGCCATTCCACCTCCTGGACATGAGCTGGCACGCTTGGCCCAGCCGCCGAGTGGGCGCAGCAACCTCCCATGAAGGCAAGGAAAAAAAGGCAACTGTTACTGGCAAAGGCAAAACTGGCTGCAGACAGAGGTCTCAGCCTGCCAGAAGCCCCCATCATGGCTTGAGCTACAAGCCCAAGTGACAAACAAAGCCTCACGGGTTTTACCTTCAGGGTAAGCAACCAAAGAGTTAACTGTGGTAGCAACAATTGAGCTGTGTAATTTTTGGCTGGGCATCTTTAAACTCGCTGTCTCAGCCACCATTTCCCTGCTGGGATCCATACCGAGATGGACATGATAAGGAGGGTGGGTTGATCCCTCATGCCAACACTTTCCTGTCCCGAACGCAGGGGCAGGAGGAAAGGAGAGCTGTATTTGGTGGAAGGCAGCAAGCAGGATGGCAGTGAGCTGGAACAGCACTGGTGACATGCGCTTGAGGAGGCGTCGGGGCCACCAAGCATTGTGGCACACCTTTGGGGTGGCTTCCACCGTTGTGAAATCGTCTCCGTCGTGGAAGCCGCGCCTGAAATACCTCTCCAAAATTGCTTCAGATAGAAATACCTCTCCAAAAT
>JANVCC010000041.1:617793-765117 GCA_025345505.1 Todiramphus chloris collaris
GAAATACCTCTCCAAAATTGCTTCAGATAGAAATACCTCTCCAAAATTGCTTCAGACAAGCAGTGATTTCTACCCTGAGGAGTTGGGAGACATGTCCAATCCCAGGCTCCTCCCCTTCCTGGCCCCAGCTCCCAGCTTGCTGTGAGTGAGAGCAATAGTCCCCTCCCTCACTATCAAGCACAATGAGATGTCTGAGACAATGGGAACCCACTTGGTGCAGCTGTCCTTGAGGTACTTGGGGTGATGCCCAACTGTGTTTTCCTTGGCCCCATCCGCAGGCTTCCAGGAGATCCTGTATCACTGCTCCTTGTCCCAGCAACATGCTGGGGCAGCCACGCAAGCTGGGGAGGAAAGCGGGCAGGCAGCAGCCAAGCAGCCACCGTGGAGCCGCTTGGAAATTAGGAAATAGGCGATGTGGGCATCTATTTTTGTGAAAATGGTCTGCAATTAAATTGCTATTAACCGTTTCAGGCTGCACACAGGAAGGCAACGTAGACTTGAAAACAGGCATGAAGCACCACTTCACAAAGGCAGGAAACTAATGCATGCTCGGATTTATCCCAGCTTCCCACATGACAAGGTCCAGGAGATCACTGTCTGTCCATCCTCCCTCTGCTGAATACATTGTCTGAAAGGAACCAAGCATGTCAGAGAACTGAAAGTTGATGAGATTTTGATCCATTGTGTGAAAACAGCTGAGCAGAGGAGAGGAACCCTAAAGCTGCCAGCCCAGCTTGGGGATGAGTTTATGCACTATCAGAGATCAGAGGCTTTGATGGGGACCAGATGCAGTCCTGGGGCTGTGAATGCAGGGAAGGCACAGATCCTGTCTGGATATATGAAATGGTGATAGGCAGGTGTCCCAGCAGGTGACCAACTTGACTGGGAGATGGGACACGGGACTCTCATGTTAAAGAGAAACTGCTCAGTGCTGGTCTCTGCAAGCTCTTGTGCTTGGTAAAAAGCAGGGAAAAGCAGGCACGCTCAAAGAAACAGCAAAATTTGTTAAAAACACCATTGCAATTTCCTTCTTACATTAACCTAAACCCCCATTAGGATTCACTGGGCACCATTTTTCATCCACTGGTTTCTCAGCTCCTTAATGCTGCCAATATTTCAAAAGTTTTCCTGTGGTTCATTAAATCAGGAATCTTCATCAAACACAAGTGAAAAGAAATGTGGGATGGGCAGGACACACAGTGCTCACCCAGTGCTCTGCTCCTTTCCTGCAAGTGCAGAGGTGGCCATGAGCACCAGGGAAGACTTTGGGCCACCTAAGTACTGTGCAGCCTCAGCTCTTGCCTCCTCTCCTCCCTAAACAAAAGCGTCTGTAACTGCTGAACCACCTGCATTTGCAGTAGAAGTATTTTGAGATAAATTGCTATGAATCCAGGGGATCTCCTAAACCAGTAAGCCGATAGTGATTTGGGAATGGCTTAATGGCCTTGGGTGTGGGCATCTGCAATTCAGCTCTTTAGTACACTTGGGGCATTTTAGGGTCTTCACCTTAAATTTTCGAGAGATCTTTTGAGTGACCATTCAGCCCATGCTAAGTGGTTACTCTGGGACCAGGGAACTTTGATTTTTATTAGAAATCCCATCCTGATGGGAGAACAACTGTTAAACAAAAGAGGACATCACTCCAAAAGGACTAACTGTGGATGACTGGTGTGATAGTGAGGATGACAAACACAGCAGTCTGGCTTACAAAGAAAGTGTAGTGGGCAATGCAGCTGTGTTCATGACCTCTCAGCTGGTTCAAGGCTCAACCATAATGCCCAAAGTATGATGGAGACACACAAAATAATGAGGACAAACAATGTGGTGATGTGGGAATGATAAGAAGTAATGGGGATTCTTCCTCTTATTCAAGTAAAACTTCCTGGTTCTTGTCTTAGGAAACTATTTCAAGTATCTTACCTATGACAAGAGGAGAATACCCTAATTGAGGGCTAAAAAACATAAATCCTATGGCCAAAAGAGGGAACATCCATCACAAGGGGGTATGCAGGAGATGGCACCTCCACACCAAGAGAAACATCAACAGTTTCACAAGAGCTCCGGTACTACTCAGAAAGTGCTACACTTTACAGCTTTTGCTGAACTTGGGATGCTTTCTTCTTAACTTAGCAGACCCTGACACCCTTATCAGGAGTGGAAGTTTAGAATACTTGGCAACCCTCCTGAACATTTTCTTGAAAATGAATAAAACTGACAAGCACAATGTGAGCTGCAAACCACCCTGACTTCCAGGAATAAGAAGATGGTTCAAAGAATGCAACTCTGGAGTCCCCCCCTGGAAAAAGAGCGTATCTTACAGCAGAGCCTTCCCATCCCCACTTTTTTCAGTCAATTTTCTATCCCCTGCACTTTCTCTACAGGGCAGTTGGGATGTCTCTGTGCAGCAAGACTCATTCCAAGTGGCAGCTCTGGATCAAAGAACGCTGGAAACATTAATCAGGGTGCCTAATCATTTCCAATCGCAAGCAACTTTCCTCTGTGACCTGGCATATAAACACCAAGTCATTTCATTCACTGGTTGACAGACCAGAAACCAAACAATCCTTATCGTACCCAATTCATCTTACTCCTCCAGGTTATAGATGGATCAGCCTGCAATCCTCCAGCAGCAGTGGCAAACTTTAAGTGCTTTACTTAATCAAACTGATTAGCAACTTGTCTGTAGCACCTTTTATCTGTTGGTGCCAAAGTAGTTTACAAGCATTAAGTGCATCTAATTTTGCAATAGCAAAGCAAGATGTGGTTAGTATTTTCAAAAGTACCTCCAGTAATGAGGGAAAGCTCTTGTTTTAAGGGGGCGGGAAGGATCAAGGCAGTTTTGCTGATGCATGAAAACCACTCTGAAAATTAAATGAGCGAATGGCGAAGTCAAGGAGGGAGCCCAGGAATTTTGATTGCCAGCTATCTGTGCTGCCTGTATTGCCATATGGTTTGTAGCAAAAGGAAAGGAATAATCAAAGCAGACATCTGTGCCCAGAGCCTTATCTATCCGGGCACCATCCTCCGGACAGCCGCACTCTAAGCACAAACAAAGGGTGATGAGATCTCTCCCGTCAGTGGGTCCATGGGGAAACATGGTGCCTCCTGCTCTGGGTCAGGTTAATATGTGTGTGATCACCACCTGTTTCGGAGTTTGCTCCCACAGCAACATTGATTTCTTGCTTAATGCCAGGAGCAGAACAACAGCCCTGGCACTGGTGCAAGGAAAGCTGACAAAAAGCTAAGGTGGCTTTAGCTTTCCTCAGTTTTCACTCAAGTGCCCTTGACTTGGGGAATAATAAAAGGAAGAATTATAGCAAAGGTCACACTGCTCCAGGGCAGCCCGCTCCCTCTTTGAAGGAGAAAGGAGTGAGGGGGGGCAGAGAAACCTGCTGCCGCACCTGACAGTCTCTCATGGATAAGAGCTGGTGATGGAGCACTGGGGGAGCAGCCTGCAAACTTGCCCAACCTGCACTGAACCTTGCCCAAAACTGTCCCATTCTTTTCTCCCGTGCACGGTGCCAGAGGCAATCCAGCTCCCTTTCTGCTCTCTCCTGGACGCTGAGCAATTTTTCTTGAGAGTAGGTGTCATCAGAGAGAGGTGCAGGGAGGTGAAGAAGGGCTGGAAAAGTTGCACGAGCACACAGTTACTTCCGTCCCACATTGACTCAACCTCATCCACTGCAGTGGAAAGTTAAACAAAGAATTTCCTGGTGGAAAGGCTGCCAACGCAAAGCTTGGGAGAGCTGGATTCCAACACCTGCTCAGCCACAGGCTTGCTGCCTGGCCTTGCACAAGTCGCTCAAAAGCCACGTGTATAATGGTACTGACATATCTGGCTGCTGGAAGGAAGTCCATGACACCATGCTGCTTGGCTGTGGAGGATTAGGCATCTATGAATAGGTTTGGCATGAGGCAACACATCCAACAATGGCTGCCAACCAGGCCAAGAGGAGATGCCAAAAGGCAGGAGCAAATCTCCCCCAGGTCTCAGGCGTTCAGATCGCCTGGCTCCGTGGGAGCCTGCTGTTGGTGTGGGCAGTGGGGGGCTGGTTCACCCTCCACTGATCCAGCACCTGCACTGGCTTAGCACAGTACCACTCCTTGCTCCCATCTCCCTGCCCCAGGTTTCCACAACCATTCACAGACCCCAGACTGTGCTTTATCCTTTTGATTTCCAGTGACAATCTGCTGCAGAAGCTAACAAACGTGACTGGACAGGCAGGACAGCTGAAAGCAGTAGCACTTTTACCAGCTTCAGGGAGCAATGCCAGTGCTAGTCCCTGGGTACCTCTTCTCTCTCTGCAGATGGCAGGGGACAGGGATTTTTTACCTCTCTTTGTCACCTGGTCATCAGGCACTGGGAAGAGGGAGATGAGACTTTGGATATGAAGTTGTGCACAAACTCCAGCGAAGCAGGGCTCTGTTTCCCTCTAGTTATGAGCAAAGAGTGCAGTTTTCTTTGCTAACCTGGCTGACAGCATTACATTTTGGTAGCATCTTAGTACCCTGGGGCTACAGGGTCCCAAGAAGGCCGGAGAAAGACAGTCCTACAGTGTCACTGCCACACTCACTCCAGGCTGGGCACTTCCAGCAGCACCGCTCCAGACATCAGGGAGCTGTACTAGCATCCTACATGCCTCTTGGGTTTGCTGACCAAGACCTTTTCTGTAGCTACTCAGCTGGCCTCTTTCCTACCATAGAAATAGGAACAAAGACACAAGACAGAGATGGTGTCTCGATCCCACAGTGAGAAAGCAGAGACAGGCAGAGGCTGGAATATTCCCACATATCGACCATTCAAAAACCCCTCCTTTTTCACAGATAACAAGCCCATGTTGCAGCTTTCCTAGGCACTGTTTGAGGATGCTTGTGAGGAAGGAGCTACAACACCAAGATCTCCCTTCCATGTACCTGACAAGCACCAAAAAAACATCAAGGGGCTACAGGAAAAAAAGTGCTGCTGCTTCTGCTGTAAGACCAAAACTGAGAATGCCAAAGTTGTCAGAACACAAACTCTTTTGATAATGATGAAAAAAGACCACTAAGCCCTCCTGAACCACACATGAACCAAAGATGAACCATGTAGCCCATATGTCCTGGGAACAGGCTTCGAGGGAAAGAAGGGCCAGCTTCTTGGCTGGCACAAATCAACCCAAATCCATCAAGGTCAATGGAGAAGCACTTATTTCCTTAGGTAAATAAAATGTTTTTCTCCTGCTGCTTCTTCAGGGAGACAGTAACTGTGGGGTTGACTTTTCCAAGCCCAGCTGAAGCTGCTGGCATGCCTTCCCTGCAAGCAGAAAGGCAGAGCTGATGTACAGAACAGCAGCTTAGCAAAGTCTTGGATGAATCACAATGAAAGGGTCCATCTTCCCACAGGCCAAGAGAGCTGCTGGTGAGCTCACTTGGCCCTGGGAGTATTCCAGCTGAGCTCCCATGCTGCTAAATGGAGTTGATGTACCCTCCTCTGAGCAAGGCTTCTGAGTTCAGCCTTGGCACTAACATCAGGCTCCAGAGCTCAGTGACCAGAGCAAGCAGGCATCTGTCCATCTGCACTTATCTGCATTGATGGGCCTACATAAAAACTAGGTGCTTGATGCAACTGTGCTGACTGTGGGATGTACATGACTATCATCTGAAAGGGTGTTGAGGAAAATGGGGAGCTCCTTTTTCTTCATCCCCTTCCACTAGCTGAAAATTTGCTACAGGTAACACAAAAAAAGTTGAGATACACTAAAACACCCAAGTCCAGGAATACCATCAGAGCAGCATTGCTGCTAGTTTCTCCTGTCCTGACTTGCTGCATTTTTTTAAGTTCACATGATTACACCTCCCATTCTGTATTCTTTTGCTAATGTGATTTGAAAGTGGGTCAAAATGAAACACTTGTCATTTTGCTGACATTTAAATAAAAAGGGAAAAAATGGAAATAACCAAAACTCAATGCTTGGCTTCTCCACACTCTTTCTTTCCCTTTTCCATCAACTTGCTTATCAGAAATCATTTACTCGTATGGAAGTCTTCATATGTGAGTAAATGTTTTGATTAAAAAAACAACACAGAACCAACACTGCAGCAAGAAAAGGGGAACAATCCTGATTTTTTCAGTCCCATTAGGTAATTCAACTCATTCAAAACAGAGCACTAATGTCAAGGATTATCAAAAAGTCACAAACCCCACCATTCTCACATTTTCTGTGACAACTCACAGTTCTCAGCTCAAAAATATGCCACATTAGGTTTCTAGTCACATCGTCACCCATCAGTTAAAAACCAAACACAAAACCTTCAGCCATCCACCAGTGAACGAATGATAAAAGGTGAAAGAGGTTTGTACTTCAGCTACTCACGTCAGCCAAAAAGAAAAAAAAAAAAAAGAAAAACCATCCAAAATCAAGATATGTTGTAGGAGAACTCCCCTACCACAGGGATCAAGGGAGGAAGGTGCTGGGGAGTATCAGATCCCTGAGTGTAAAAGCAGAAAGACCCAAATGATCCATCCTGCCCTCAATACGCTGCAGATCAGTCCCTTTCACCCGAGACCTCTACGCAGAAATCCCAGTATTTTAGACTAAAGATGCAACACCAGACAGACATCACAATTTCCTCTAAAATTCTGAAAAAGGTGTAAGACTTCCGAGGGTTCCCTCGGCACACCAAATCTCAGAAGCCATTTGTGTCTCTCCTTTGAATTTTTCCTGGCATTTCCCCATCCTTCTTCAAGCACAGGCACCAGCCAGTGCATCTGACTTCAAAGGGACAAAGTCACCTCCCAGATTTCTCTCCAGAGTTGCAGAGATCCTTTCTGTGCCACTGCTCCATCAGGAGCTCGCCCTCACACAATTATACACAACGACTTCTTCAACTCCCTCCCTGGCACTGTGCTCCCCAGATAGTCTCTCTCAGACTACAGACAGAACCTCAATTCTTTGTTCCCAACTACACCACAATACATTCAATAATGTCATAAATGAGGGCTTTTTTTTTGTGTTGATGCTACTTAACTAGCCTAAAAGGGCTGGTTACATCCCTACTGCTACACAGCATGAGGGAATATTCCCAGACACTGGTACTCAGAATCATTTCTGCTGTTGTCACACCTCTTGGGTTCCTGACAGCTAGCACCTTCCTGAAGACGAGGAGCCAGTGTGGACCAACCAGTTGGTTGCCCAGCATGGAAAGCTGGACAGTTTATGCCCTATGGATACAGGTTGCTCCTTGGCAAAATGACAGAAAGTAGCCTTGGATGCATCAAACAATCTCATCACACATATCAAGGCCTCACCACAAAATGGACACGAGCCTATTGCTCTAGACTAGCCTGAAAACCCTGACTAAAGTTCCTGTTGAGGTCTGGATAGAAGTGTTGCTGTAGAACAGGAAGGGCGTTGGAGCTCTTTCGTACGAAGGACAGTGGAACCAAGCTGCTGCAAAGACAGGCCAGCCCTGGGGCATGCAAGCAATGATGACCACTGAACTGCTAAAGCCTCCAAGTGCTGGGTGGCACCATGCCACAAGCCACATCTGGCAGGGAGGAAAGGGCTGCAGCTGGCAAGTGCCATGCACTTTAATCCCAGTTGAACACTGGGGAAGACAGACACATTATTTTTATTATGTTTCTGCCACATGACTTCCTTCTTTTCTCCAACAATTGCATCACTCTGGACATGCATTCCCAAATTCCCCTGTTGTAACAAGGTGCTGTCCAGAACCAGAGTTCAGGGACTTTTACACAGCTAGGCAACTAAGGCATCTCCTTACTTTCCGGCTGTTCCTGCAGCCCCAGGTTTGGAGGCTTGCAGATGGAGTATCTGGTCAGTAGCAAGAGCACATATGCTGCCTTAAGAGCTTTCCTCCCATCTTTGCTTTGTTGCAGGATCTCACAGTGCACAATTCCCACAGAGAACAGAGAAAAGACAGTTGTTGGCTATGCTGCGGTGATCAGCTGGCCCTCAGATGTCTGTTAAACCAGGGCTGGCATTAGGCATCATCCATTCCTGTGGTCATGGGAGGCCCATAATAATCAAGGTAGTGTTGCTCTTGCCACCCATACTGAAATTTAAGTAACAAGCCCAATTTCATCCTCCTTCTAGGACAATTTGAAAGAAACACAGTATGATGAAAGAACAAGAGAACAGATGGGCTTTGTTATCTGCATTCTACCAAGGCAAACTTTTCAGGGAAGCTCAAAAAAACCCCAAATAACCTAGTGATTCATGAATTCTAAAAGCTGAGAGAAACCAGCTAAATTATTTTGTCTGACCTCCTGCCTAATAAAGACCACAAGACTTCATCCAGTGATTTCTGCCTGAAGCCCAGTAATTTGTGGTTCAAACAGAGCATCTCGACCAGCCTACTGTCCAGCTTTGATGTGAGGATGTCAAATGAGGCGCTAACCACTTCCCATGCTGTCAAAAACTGGCTCTTCTACAGGTTGTCATAATTTCTTGACCACTGCATAACTTACTGTAGTCTTCCCAAGGACATGATTTTTCTTTTCCCCCTCTGTCAAAACTCTCAAAACTATCAAGAAGAGGGAACACTGAGATTCTGAAGCACAAAACATCAAGAGCACCTCAATGTAGCCTTCTGCCGCGATCAAATGAATGAAGCCTACATTAAAAGGCAACTCAAGGTCCACTCCTTTTCCCAATGTAGATGATATAATGGAAAACTAATATTGGTTCAGAACAAAAATTTTCCAAACACACACCTACTTCTGTGACTTGTATGGAAAACACATTTGGTCACAGAAGTAGTTTTTTCTGCCACTTGTAAAACTTGCTACAGTTTCACAGCAATAAGTATTTCCACAAGAGAGATCCTGAATGGTCAGAGCAAAGTCCAGTTCAAAACCATACCCTGAGAGATAGACCCAGTAAAGACAGGATAACATAATATGCATGCTTATGAATTAGACACCTGTCTAACAGACCAGGTCTACACAACCCACCTAGTGCTTTACTGCATGTGAAACTCCGCATTGTTTTAAGGCACAGTTCAGGTGCTTTTCCTCAAGGTTTAAGGCACTGTGATTTTGTGCGTGGAAGCTCTTGCATCAATTAAAATCCTGTTTGTGTTGGCCTGTACAGGTGCAATCCAAAGTGGCACAGCTTGCTAGAAACCAAAATAAGTGCAGCTGAAGTAGAAGCAGCTGCATCCCATTTCTGTACCCAGAGATCTGCAGAAATTAATGCTGCTGTCGCAATGTAAAGACGCTGTATGTTGACATAACTGCACTGACACTAAAGGGATCCCTACTTAGCTGAAAATGCATTGCTTCTGAAAAAAGCCTAAAGCACTATTTTTGAGGTTCTGGGTAACCAACAGTTAATGCTCTGCTTTCAAATCATCCATCCTGAAGCAGTCATAGCAGGGCATAGGAGTGATCCCAACAGCGCAGCAGCACAGACGACAGGGTAAAACCCTACAGCCAGTTTAAGTATAAGCCTCACAGTTTCCATTACTGCTACTGTAATGGTTTTGCAACTCTCATTTATTTTTCACCGTTCCAGCTGCTAGTTTGTGTCAAATGTTTTGAAAAAAAAACAACAACACAACAAAAAACCAATCAAACAACCAAAACCTCAGAGACTGCCCATCCTTGACAGGAACAGTCCTGGCATGCCTGGAATGTGTAAAACCACAAAAGAGCCATTTCTGCTCATATTAGTCCTTATGAAATCCCCTTTTAAAGAAGACTCAGCAATGGAGACTTCAGCCACTCAACAGAGTCCCTTCAGGACTGCATTTCGCTTTGAAATGAAACTTATCAGTCAAGCCCAGGCAGGTTTGGGTATCTGACTGTTGTGTCCTTTGCTTTGAACTCTGGGACCGTTACATGCCTGGCCTCCAAACTGGTCAAGCCATTTTCCTCTCCTCCTTTGTTCCCAGGTTCAGGGTAGATAAAAGCTGCACCAGGCTCACTGCCTCACCAACACCAATTTGGCTGTTAATTTTACATTTAAGGAAAGCCAAACAACAAAACCCAACACCACAGACAATGACTATCACTGTTACCCACACAAAGGCCAGAGCAACCACAGCGTGATTCAACAAGACCTGGGCTGCAGCAGGTATCTCTGGACACACACTGGAGTATTCTCCAGGCCACACAGCTGTGCAGCTCACTCTTGCTCTAACATGTCCTCTTTTTGCATTGCTTCTACAGGTCTTTTTTTTCCACACTCACAACTTGTCGTAGCATCAGTGCGATGCTGCAGCTGGCAGCAGGGTGGGAGCCTGGTGTGAGCAAGGCTTTGATCAGCCCCTTGCACTTATAGGGATACTTACAGGGCACAGGCTGGGCAGATGTGTTTGCTTTGCTGGAGGCAAGGAGGTGACCAACTTGTGTTGGTCATTAGTGCAGTGTGGAGCACGACCACATTGCTTGAGGTGCCTCAGAAGAGTCAAATCCTGCTCCTGTTTAAGTTACTAAGTAAATTTTTGCTGGCTTCTCCTTGTTTTCTAGCTCTCCTCTTTCCTTTCCTGAGCTTCCTGAAGGTTTCTGGGCTTGCCTTCCCAGGAAGACCACCACTAGAGGCCATCTGTAGTGTGGTCTGGATTGAACACCAGAAAGCACCAGAGCAGCGTAGGACAAAGCTGGAACACAGGGACTGTTAAACCCAATTTCCATCACTTACTGCCTTTTACTTATGCAGACTGACCTGGAGCACTGCAAAATGAAAGAAACACTGCAGTTCATAAGCACGAGGTCTGACAGGAGAAACAATAAAGACTGTTAAGAAAGAACAGGCAAAGACACATCTTGTACAGAACTGAAAAAAGAAAAGATAAAAAACGATAAGCAGGAATTCCCCAGTGGCCTGAGTTTATCGGTGTGACTGCTTTCAGGCTTTTTTTTTTTTTTTTTTTTGCTTTACCACCTTGATTTGCATACAAAGCATCTTTAACAGGAAATCTCAGCTGTCCTGGAAAAAAAACAGAAGGAGGATAAGGAATTTTCCTGTCCAGGGTAGAGAGGCTTTCAGCACCGTATGAGGAGCCACAAAGCCTTTCTCCTTACAAAAGCAACTAGCAGTGGTACACTGCAGTTCCTCCTCACTCCCAGCTCTGTGTCCCATCCCGGGGGTTGCAGTGCACGATGCAGCTCCTCAGGAGAGCTTGCATAGTTAGAAAATCTGAAAATGAAAGAAAAACAAGCAGGTGAGTTGATTTGCATTCCAGATTCACAATTAACACGGCACCGAATTAGCTTGTAGGAAGTGGAAGAGTAAAAAGGAAAACCGCCAACTTGAAAATGCAAATCTTCACCATACTACAATTGCAAGCCACAGCCAGGATTCCTATGGGCTAGGAAGGTGTAGTAAGAACTCATTTTTCATTACTCTTTCAACGTGGTCACTTCATGAAGTTGACAGTGGCTCATGATACGTGGTTTCATTCCTATCCCATATATAGGCAGGCTCATTTCCTGAAAAGAACGTGAACGGAAAAGCAGAAAACCTTTAAAACGATTGTACAGCTCTTTCTGTCTTTCTCCTTTTTGCCTTTTTTATTTCTACCACACTACACTAAAAAACCCAGCACTTTTTAGAATTATTACAGAATTAAAAAGAGGATCTTTTTCCAAGGCTCTTGGATCTTAAAGGATACAGGTTGCTGGTTTGAAGCTCACGCACTAGCTGCTGGCAGGACAGCATGAAACCGCAGCATTTTGTTTCAGTGTGGTATACATACATGTATACGTAACACACATTTCCTCTGCATCGGGCTACCAGGAGTCACGCTCCATCCCCATCCCCGAGCACTGCAGGCAAGATTTGTTTAGCAGCAATTTTCACTGGTGTTGCAGGACTTCAGCTCTCGATGGCCATCAACGGTCACAGCCCCACAGCCCACAGCAGTGAGTAAAAACTGGCTTTCCAGATGAGTAAGTGAGATGGTGGTAATTATAACACTTCGCCTCTTTGCATTTTTCTGCAGAACTCAGTTCATTGACTTATCTGTTGGAGCTCAGTCCCTCTCCTTGTAGGAGCCCATGTCATCAGCAGTGAGAAGAGGTCTTTGTCACCCCAGGGCTCCTCTATGCTTCTCTTCTCTCCTGGCCACTGAGAAGTACTCAGGCTTTCCAAGTGCAGTGACAGGTCCTATTTAAAAGATCATCTAGACATAGCCCAGCACCCCAACTGAGCAGGGCCACTGCTCGAGGGCTGGACTGGCAGTTGTTGGGACTGCAGGCCACCTGGGACCTTAGGAAAAAACCTGAAGCAAAGACCAACAGCATCCTGGGCTGCAGCAGCAGAAGCACAGGCAAGACATCTCAGCGCTCATTAGACTCCATCTAGATACTGCACCTAGCATTGGGGTCCTTGGAAATCTCAGCCCTTGGAACCAGTTTAATATGCCAGAAGGTAGACAATTTTTATGTATTTGAGTTCAATAAATATGTCTGCACGTCTCCCAGTATAAGATCACCATTCTGTCACAACCTTTACTCATCCACTGATATAACAAGTAGTGGGACTTTCTGTAAAGGCTTACTAACGTGCACAACCTGAAAATGTTATGTGCTGATTTCCACAGGAGAAAAAAGCCTGAAGAAAGCTTAGAGTTTAAAACCATTCTATTTCACAACTGAGCTACTGAGAGAACATATGCATTTGGTATTTCTACTGTCCATCAGGTGAGTTACAACTAAAATAGTCTGATAAAATAACAGTTTTTAGAGATATTTATAATAAAAATCCCCAAACTGTACAAGAAAAACACTGACAAACTAGTTCAAGTCCAATGGAAGAGCACCAAGATGGCCAGGGACTGCTGGACTTGCTTGGAGCATAGAGGCTGAGGGAGCTGGGCTTGTCCAGTCAGGGGAAGAGATGGCTTTGAGGTATCCAGCAGCAGATCCCAGCATCTGTGGGGAGGTTACTAAGAAGAGGTTCAGCACAGTGGTGTCTGGCAGAAGAATGAAAGACAATGCACATTATTTGAAACAAGAGTGGTTCTGACTGGATGTTAGGAAAAACTTTTTCGATGTGATGACCTTTAAGCTGTGGAGATGCCTGTGCAATCTCATCCTTAGAAGTCTTCTTGACTGAATGAAGTCATGAGCAGCCTGGTCAGATCTCACAGCTGACCCACCTGAAGTCCCTTTCAGCCTGAATTACCCTACAGTCCTACAAGCCATCCTCTAACTGCCACCAGTGCAGAGGCTTCAGAGGAAGGAGTGGGGTTCACTCACTGCTAGGGTACTATGGTATCCCCCAAGCAAGAGTTGAGAGCACCACATCCCAAGACTGTGAGTGTCCTGAAAGTACTCCTAGGCACTGTACCTCATGTTCTCCTCAGGATGTGACAAACCCCACTTCTGCATGCAGTCCCACAGTGATCCACATGCAACTGTCCATCTCAGTTTGGGCATCAGCAGCCAAGGAACCTCTGTCCATGTCCCACCTACAGCACACACAAGAGCAGTGTTGCAGGGCAGTCACACCTCCTCCCTCCTCTACACACACGTATTTACAGAACACGCAGGGTTTCCTAATCCCTGTGTATAGAGCTGACTGTAAGAAGCTCTCTGTACTGCCCATGGCTGCAGCCTCTATTCCATGGGATGGAGGTGCCTCAAGCAGCCTTCCCTCTGCCCCACCAGCTGCAATGCTCTGGTGCAGGATGAGCAAGCTACTGTGCCAGCATGGCCTTCTCCCTGTCTCCATCCCTTGTGTCGTAACAGGTGTTGAAGCAATGTCTTGCTTCCAGTCAAAATAACTTACGTAGCTAAAAGACAGGAAATGTCACAACCAAGAAGATGAAAAAGGACCTTAAAGAGAGAGCTGCTGAGCTCTGGCTTCTGAGAAGAATCCATACCAGCAATGAGGCAACTGTCACAGGCGCTGGATGGCCAGAAGAGGAAGAGATGGATGAGAAGAGGTTCATCTTTAGTTGTTTTGGACCCCTCACTACAAGAAAGACATTGAGGTGCTGAAGCTTGTCCAAAGAAGGGCAACAAAGCTGGTGAAGGGTCTAGAGAGACTTACTGAGGAGCAGCTGAGGGAATTGAGGTTGTTTAGCCTGGAGGAAATGAGGCTCAGGGAGACCTTATGGCTCTCTGCAACTACCCGAAAAGAGGCTGTAGTGAGGTGGGGGTTGGTCTCTTCTCCCAAGTAACAAGTGACAGAACAAAAGAAAATGGCCTCAAGTTGTGTAGGGGAAGGTTTATATTGGGTTGTCAAGCACTGGAACAGGCTGCTCAGGGAAGTCATGAGAGTCACCATCCCTGGAGGTTTTTAAAGATGTGTAGATGTGGCACTTCATGACATGGTTTAGTGGTGGACTTGGCAGTGCTGGGTTAATGGACAGACACTATGATCTTGTCTTTTCCAACCTAAACAATTCTATAATTCTGTCATTCTATCTCCTTGGCCCAGGTCACCCAGGTCAGTAGCACAGCAATGAAACAACCTCCTACCCTCCATACCAGAGCTGTGATACTCCCTACCCTCGTGATGGCTCTGCCTTGACAGTCAAGCCATGCTAGGGGCTAAAGCTGCCCTCCTCACATTGCACATAACTACATTTCTTTTTGGACACCAAAGCCTAAGGGGTGCCAGCTCCCCACGAGAAACCAGTCCTGACCAAATAATGCCTTTTAAAAATGCTAATCTGCAACCACACGAAGAAACGTGTCCAGTTCTGAAGATACACTCACCGAAGTGTTTTGAGACGTGGTCTAGTCTCACAGGGCCTTAGAGGGCTCTAAGAGTTTATCCATATGGGGTTTTTTTTGTACTTGGAAGTGAGACCAGAAAACATTTTTATGCCTACCTATTCATAGGGCTTTATTTTCAGTACAGAAGAAGGTATCAGATCGCTGAGTTTCAACTTCTGCTGAAACTCCGGTGTGACCCAGGATGGCTAATTTCAAGCAGTTTCTGAGCCCCTGCAGTGACTTGTGCTGGCCTAGATTTCTGTAACTGCACCCACGCCGAGGTCTGTACAAACCACAGCTTCAGTCAAAATTAATACCTTGGTACAGAAATAAAAATTAAAAACCCCGTCTCCTCCTCCTGGTTGATAGGTGAGGTCTTGAAGCCAGATATGCCTTCATAAACAGATTCCCCCTCTTCTTTCCACCCTCTCATTCCTCTATCCCTTGAGCAAGGTCTCTGGGCAATACTTTGCAGCCTTGTTTGCTGGAGGAGAAGGATGCTTTCTGTCTGGGAAGCCGGGAAGACTGTGTCAGAGCAGACCCCGGGCATGCAATTAGCAAGGCAGCAGCAACAATATGTTAATTCACTGGATCCCTCTGAAATGAAGCACAGTGCAAGTCCCTGGGAAAAGTGAAAAGAAGCCTGTTAAGGAAGCTGTGTGAAGGCCTTGTGCACAGCAGCCCCTTGGAGTCTAGACAAGGACGGACTTTGCACAGACATCGTTTTTAGAGCCGGACTGGCAGCCAACGTGCCTCCTCTTCCCACCGCGGCGCATCCACCAGGAGTGAGAGGAACCACCCTCAGTGCTGACAGGTCGCTCCTGTCCATGGGACAACATCCTTATTTTTAAGAGCTGCAGGCACGTGGAAGAGCCCCTCTGCAAGGGATGATGCCTTATCTGCAGCAAGTTCACCCTGGACAGATCACAGTCATAAGGCCACGATGTGCCTATGTGCCCTCTCAGTGTCCAGAGCTTTTTCAAACTTTCAGGAGCACAGTCTCCTCCTTGGTGTCCTCAGCTGCCAAGTTCATGTCCTGAGTGATCTGTTGAGGTGCCCAGAGCTCCTTAGGTAACTCCTATCCGCCAACAACAAAGCCTAAGTAGCACAGAGAGGGGAAGAAAACTGAAACAGTCCTTTGGTGAGCTTAATGCAAGAAGTCAACACCCACAGCAGGTCTCCACTGACCAACTACCTCCTGGTACGTCACCCTACTGACTAATTCCTCAAATACACAACTAGAAATTCTGTCCCTCTGCCAGCAGCCTGATGGAAGTACACCCACGCTCCTAAACCAGAGGGATGCCTTGCTGCAGGCAGGAAAATCTGCCTCCCTCCTTGAGGAAAAGGGACAGAGGAAGGGTCAAGAAGATCTCTGCTACCTCTGCATATTGGACAGGCTGCACACACGCATGCTTTCAGCGCAACTTTCAGATGACTACAAATCTCCTTGAGGAGCAAGCAATACTTCCATCAAAGGCAAGAATGGCTTTAAACCCGTGCAGCTTCTTGTGCAGGGCTTTCTGTTGTAATCCATATAGAGATCAAACTGACAAGTGGAAGAGTTGCACACCAAAGCCCTTTCCGCACAAGTCTGTTGACCTCTGAGCTGATAGACTGTGGTCAGAGACCTGCTTCTTCAGGAACGTTAGCATGGCTTTCATCTAGCCTAGAGGTGCAGGGGGCAACCACTTTAACTACAAGAAATTTACATTCGGTCCTTAGGTTGCACCAGAACTCCTGGGTTCCTGCAGAAACAGGATGAACAGCATCAAAAGTCTAGAGAAAATGTTTAGCAGCTTCTGCCATATGCTGGGTTTTTTTGGAGGTTGTTTTCTGAGTGCAAGACTAAGAGAATTCACACTGTTGGCTCTTGTTTAAAAATGCATCTATTTTCCATGGACCGACTTTTCCTCTCGGAGGAAAAAGATGGGGAAAGTGAGAGAACAACACTGACCTGCAGGCAAAGGTACTAGTGTCTAGCCAGCAGGCAGGGCTCCTGGTGGCTGTCCCTAAACTGGAGCAGCTCATGGCCAAGTGACATGTCTTGGGCGAGACAGTTTCCTGAAAAGCACTGACAACATCCAGTTAAAAGCTTGGTTCAAACAAGCAGCGAAACAAGGCTGCTTTCTGGTTTTTGAGTTGAATGTTCAATGCTTTCCATGTTTGCTCACTCGCAGGTTATCTAGGCTGCACGATCAGCAAAACTCCCACAAAAACACTTGCTGGGGCTCAGAGCTACCAGGCAGTCCGTAATGGAGCTGTTGGAGAGAAAACCAGAAGTGTTGTCGCGCAGGCGGCTGTCCCAATACAATTAGTCATACCCGATGGAGAGATACGTGTCCTCGCAGGGCTCTAACTGCCTCGTCAACAGATGAAGTCAAAATGAAAACATCCTAACTATCAACAACCAACCTGAATGCTGAATCATGACTCCTGAAAGCGGTCCCGATGCTATGAAGAGATGTCTCCTCTGCAGAAGCAGGCAGCTGCTTTCCTTCTGTCTGTCCCGTGTTTCTTTTTCCCATATAATTTCCTGACACTGCTCAGTGAAATACCATTTCTTCTTTCATCTCCCCCCTCTAGCGACCCTCCTCTCCTTTGGCTGTGGGGTGCTGTGGCGTCAGGTGAAGAAAATGCAACCAAGGCAGGAAGATGAAAAAGTCAGAGCTTCAGTAGTGGGAAACAACATCCTGGTCATCTCCTCTGCATGACCATGGACAAGTTCTCCAAAGCTGCTTTTGTCTCATTTCCCCACGGAAAGTTCCCCACCACACTGGGTGAATACTGCTACAATCTGTGTGATAGACCTGGTGTTGCTAACCCAGGGTCAAATGATAATCAGGGGAGATGGATTGTGTGTCTAAGCTTCTCTCCCATGTCAGTATCTCATTTAGTCACCTGGAGATCTTCAGCACAACCCAGTCCACCGTTTCATGCAGTACTTCTATATTTGAGTACTTCAGGAACATCTCTATTGCCCTCCTCTAGCTCTTGGCAAACATTCCCTACCACTGTCAGGATGGTGGATCTCTTAAGATCCACCTTCTCTTATCACCACTTGACTGAAGCTTCCAATACCACAGGGCATTTCTTTGCATTGACACTAATGAGCGATGGAGAGGACCGCCAAAGGCATGGGAGGCATTCGGCTCTTCACTGGTATCGGAGGCAGAAAAATCAGGATGCAACTCAGTTGCTGAACTTCTCCAGCTGGGAGGTTACATGGCCAGGAGGCACCACACCAACCTCACCGGGACCCTGTCACTGCTTGTCGGTGGGGAGGACCCTGGGAGGATCTAAGCATGCACCATGACAGTGGGGCTGGGAGCAGACACCCAGTGGTTCCTCTTGAGAACCGTATGGAAATTAATGTGGAAATGAATTTATTTTTCAGAAGCCTCCTCCCCAGTGCTGACGACTCTTTGGAGATACAGTCTGCAGTTCCACATGCATGGCAGAGCTCATAACCAAAGACAAATCCTCCACATTTGGGTAATTCTCAGGCAAGTCTCAGCCAAAACCACACGTCTGTGCTCCCACCAAAAAGCAGACACATTGAGAGCAAAGAGCAATTGTCACAGGTTGCCATGGCAGTGTACATGGGTAATTTTATCACCCTTATCAGCTTCAGCAGCATTTAGGTCCATTATCAGAGCACACCGGAGTACTTTTTAAAGGGTTAAATAGGTAGGAGAAGCAGCAAATCAGTGTCAGCCAGAAGCCATCAGTCGGAACACAAACCAAGAGCCACTGCTCCAAGTGAGCTGCTCCCCATGGGCACAGGGCTACTCCCACAGCCCTGGGCTTCTACTGGAGCCCACAGGTGATGCAGGGCTCCCCAGCAGCTCCCCAGCCCAGGAGGAAAAGCTCTCCTGCACAGAGGGACACAAAGCCCTCCAAGGAGCATGGCCATGGCGAGCAGAGGGCGTTCGCCTGTGCTCCCTGCAAAGCTGATGGAAGTAGGTCAAACCTTCTGCTCTGCTGAACCCTTTGGCAGGTCGGTGCTGAGCTGCCATCGCCGCTCCTCGGTTGTGCTGCGTGGCAGCCACGCTGTTCAGAAGTTAACGCATTCAATACATCTAATTAAATCAACCTTGGCATCCATTCAAAATGCATCTCACTGCCCTCCTTCCCCCCCCCTTTTATTCCCTCCTGTTGCTGGCAAAGAGACACATGAGAAGAGATGCGGAAGGGGGTTGCTAAGGGGTGAGCTGGATTTCATCTCTCAGCTATTTCCCTGCTGCTCTTCTGTCGTCACAGAGACACTTTGTTTTCCTCAAGGGAATGTGACAAACCCACATGGCATCACTCCTCCTGCCCTTTTCCTCCTCCCCGTCCCAGATGAAATGACCCTTTCCACCTTCTCACAGGCTAACAGAGTCCAACGCACTCCGGTGATTCTTCGGCTCCGCTGCTGACACCACACTGAATGTGGGCTTGGAAAGCAAGCCCAGCTGGCATGGTTGGCAAAGGGAAGGCACTTCAAAGCATGCCCTGCAGCACCTGGGCTGGACGTGCTGTGAGGTGTGAGCACCGTCTTCCATCATCAGACTCAGCAAAGCCAGAAAGCAGTGGAGAGGCCACCAGAGACAGCTCACCCCAGCCAAGGTCTCCTCCAGCTGCTTTCCCACACAGCTCCTGAGCTCCTCCGTACAACACCCCTGTCTGATTAATGTGGGGTCACACTGGAGAAGACATCCAAGACGTGCTAGAGGAAGGACACAGAAATCTTGAAAAGCATTGCCTGATGCAGAGCTGCCATTTGGATGGCATCCTTGGTGACAAGGGGACACACTGGTGAGCTGCCCAGGCCTTCCCTCTTCCACAGCCTGATAGGGACACCCTCTCCAACCTCTAATGCTTCTTTCCTGTGGCAGATCATTCCTCTTCCACCAGCTCTTCCACTTCAGACGTGTCCTCCCCACCCTGAGATGACCTCCTACAAGGCAGGATGGTGGCACAGGCTGCTGCCTCTGTGCCATGACTCGCAGATGCTGGCAAAACTGCCATTCCTGGCTACAGGATTTTCATTAAAAGTACTTGTATCATGCTAGAACACCACACTTCTGATCCTTGGAGCAAACCTGTTGTCTTTTACTTATCTTTCAGGTCTTCTATAGCCTTGGTGGGCTGGGGAACCAGAACTAGGGAAAATACCAGCTGCCACCAGACAAAGGCTATGTTGTTTCCTCCAACCAAGTGCTGTTTCCTCCTTAACTTGATAGGAAAGATCTCTCTGGAAAAGAGAGAAGTGTGTTATATCTGGATGATGGTATTTTGCACAGCAAACTCATACGCAGTCTGTTCCCTGCTGTCACCTCAAAAACCACCCTTGGCCTCCCTGCTCAAAAAGCAGCTGTTTACCTTCCCATATCTGCACTATTTCCTCTCCTTTAATCCATCCTCCATCAAAATAATTCCTAAAATACTCCAAACAACCCTGGGCAGCATTTCCACCCCACTCCTAAAATGACAGTGGGCTGCAGTGCTGCTTTGCTCACCAGCAGAACCGGGTGCATTTCGACAGCTCTGGCTCGCAGTGCTGCAGAAGTCAGGTGCTGCTCTCCTGGCAGGGAAGGACATTTCACACAAAACCTATTGCTCATCCCTTTCTCTCAGTGCTATGAAAGTAGTTTAAAAAGCACTTTGAACTCCTCTGAGATTAAAGGTGCCGGGAGAGTGCAAAATATCCCTCTCCCCCATGGCAGTGGATGTTACAGGAGTTTCTTCAAGAGCACAGAAAGTCATTTCTCTCTAAGCAAGCTCTACCTCCTTGCACAGTAAGGATGATGTGCCAGGCTCAGGGCCAATTGTCTCCTCTGCCCCTTCTTCACCTTTTGCATGTGGATGCCTCAGGCTGCACACCGGTAGAGAAATACTCTCATATCAGAAGAATGAAAGGGGAGTAGAGGGGACCAAATCTGGGCAATTACCTTGGCTGCTGTGAATCAGCACACCTTCCCCAACACCACCCCTGCCAAAGCCTCTCCCATGTGTTGACCTACTCTGCAAAAAGTGCATTTACATTTTTCTTTATGTTTCCTTAATACTGATTAGATATAAGCAGGGCATTTATGCGCTTCGAAAGCCTGTCCCAGCCATGCCAGTGGTACTGGGTGCTGCATGAATGCAGAGTAAGGGGCAGCCTCAGAGGAGATGCTGGTGACCCCAAGAGCTGAGAGAGGCCAAAAAGACCAAATAGCCCATGGCACGGGGTTACAAGCAGTGGTCCCTCACACTGCCGAATGCAGCGTCGACTGTCATCAGCACCGGGGCTGATGAGAGCTGCTCTGACTTTCAAACTCTGAAATAGGTGGTGGCTTGTTGAGGGATACAAAAGTTCACACCAGCATTGTCACAAGAGATGGATGTCTTTCCTGAACCCCCTTGGGTAGGCCAAATCTGGAGGGAGACTGCAAATGGAGTGGGGTTGTGGATTTTGGCTTGCCTGCTTCTCCTCATGCTGCCAAAGGGCCACAATAACAATCTTGTATGTGCATGCAGCAGGTCCGTCTGAGATGACCCAACAAGGAATGTGTCCAGGGTCCTTCCTGGTAGGCCATGTACCCGTGGTGGGACCACAGCAGAGTCCCCAGTGTCCTACTGCAAGCCCCAGGCGTCAAGTGCTGCCTCAGCCAAGCCAGAAGGCTCCAGCCATGACAGGGGGTATGGAGAGGGGAAGGACCTATGGCTTCCCTTGCAAGAAATGGAGGAACTGATTCCAGCTGCTCTGCACCCAGACAACCTTCTCTATGTTCTTCTGTCCCTTTACTTGCCACGACCTCTAGCAGCAAGGGGCTTATTCAGCTAAGACAGTGGATGGGTCACCACTAAGCACAGGGCAAATGCCAAAGCTGATGGGGTTCTGGCCTCTTTTCAGTGGGTTTTGCAATTGGCTTTCTCTAAAGGATGAGGTGGTGTTGGAAAGTCCCATCTCCACATTGCACATCAGTGCTCCTATCAGAAAGGATAAAGTTTAAAATGATGCAATCTGGATTGCTGAAACATCAGGTTTAAACCTCTACAGCATGGACCTAGGAGCTGTTGGGAGCACACACAGGAGAGCAGCAATTTGTACTTCCAAGGTGATAAAGAAACCAGAAGATGCTTTTGGCACTAACAAACACACACTGCATGTTACTGAGTGCATGTGACAGTGTCCTCAGATGAACAGCCATCAGCTCAGCATCTCCTTTGCGCTCAGCTCTTTTCTCCTTGCATGAATGTCTGGTGCAAGCAAGACAAAAAGGATAAACTAATTCTAATGTACTTGCTTTTTTTATGACATCTGGGTACATAAGAGGCCAAACAGTAGGAGAGGTGAACAACCTGTGTGCCCTTAGAGCAAACAGCATCAGCTTTGCTGACTCTTCAGTGGCAATTTCTGTCCCTTGCTTTTTCCTCTTGGCCAGTCACAGATGGTGGGTCTAAAGCAATTTGTTGGCAGAGACGGGAGAGAAGAAAATCCAGAGGACTGATGTTCCCCAGTGTCCCCAAACCTGTGCACTCTTTCAGCTCTTCTAGATACTGCAAACACCAGCCTATCCCAGGGTCTCACCAGGGCTGCTTCCAACACTAAGTCAGCCAGGACCACCCTACATGGGATCCTTACCCTTCCCTTCTTCCTAAAGGAATCCTTCCTCAAGGAATCTCCCTGAGCCCAGCCCAGCAAGCTCACCACCATCTACTCAGATAACTAAGCAGCACAGGACAGCCTGCAAGTGATTCAGACAGCCTGGGGCCAATGGCTGGGACGTTTCACACCACTACTGTCACTGCCACCAACGTCTCCATCGCTGGCAGGAGCCCTGTGGGGCTGCGACAGGAAATCGGGTCTTAATCACCGTCTCACTTTTCATTCCCCACTTCAGTTCTGCTATTTTAGCAGCTGCTGTGAGCTGGCTCCACACTTTCAGATGCGCGACCGTTGGGGCACAGGGTTTAGCTCGAGTGTTGCAAACAAAAATGTGAAGCTAGGGGAAGCTGGAGGTAGGAAAAAGGCAGCGATCGAGGCTCTAAGACACAACCAAGCAAGCCCCAGCCTTATGCCCAGGTTGACATTAATCACCTGCAAGGGGCAGCCAGGCTGGCGAATCCATACAGGCAGGACACTGGCACTTCATGGGCCTACTGGATGGGGTTGCTGCCCACTTGGGACAGTCGTGTGACATGGTCTGATGGAGATGCATCTCCAGGCGCTTCTCCTTGTTCACAATACATCTATAGATCTGTTGCAGCACCAGGGCCGGGCATCATCAGCTCACTGCTCAGGCTCCACGGCAGCCAGGAAAAATCCCCCTTGCAGGGGGAAAAAATCTGCTGTCCCTGCAACCCGTGCAGATGGCTGTCAGCCCCTGTACACCTGCACAGGGGCCTCCTCAAAGGGAGACGTGGGGCTGGGACTCAGAAAGGGACGTGGCCAGGGCTCCCTGGCATAAGCATCCCTGTGCACTGGCACAAGACCATCTGCCAAGTGCCCATCAGCCCATGTTCTCCTTGCTCACAAGGCTCATGGACCTCCAGAGGCGGCAGCAAGCCATGAAAAACACAAGGTTGGATTTTGGCCCCTACTTTACTTGCCTTCTCCTTTGTAGGCCCTCAACCCAGGCATAGTGGGAGGCAATGATAAAGCAAATCTCTCCAGTCCTGAGCATCCAGAGTGGGGCAGGTGACTCCTGGAAATAAGAAACAACCTGTGCAATTTCACACGTGCTCACACACGTGCTAAAAGGGCAGGTCCCTGCTGTGTCCCAGGGGATGAGGGGCCCTTCATAACCCACATGCCCAACAGTACTCTTGGAGGAAAGAGCTGATTTTTCCAGCAGAACAGGGGTCCTGGCTGAGTCAGGTGCAGGATGAAACCTTCCCCTGACTCTCCCATGACCCTAAAGCAATGTTTTTACTGCAGCAAGAGGACTTGACTTGCCTATTTTTCTCCCTTCTGATCCCAGTGGCCTCCTTCCCCAGTGCCACCAGGCCTTGCAGTGTGAAGAAACTGGTATGGGCAAGCAGAGCCCAAGCAAAGGAGGCCTCTCCCTCTCATTTCAAGCTGGCAACATTAAGTGGGATCTACCCCGTTTTGTTATGCCACAGCCATTAGATACACAGAATTACCATCAGAATAAAATGATGGCAAGTGAAGGGCCCTGGCTTCCCAGGAAGGGATGACTGAAGCAGCAGGGCTTACAGGGATGCCCGCACAAAAATGAGCCCTGCAGCCAGCACTGCCACCCTTCCCTTCTCCCTCCATTGGGAAACCACCCCACAGCAAAATGAAGATAATCACAGAAGTCTGGGTTGGAAGAAACTTTAAAAGATTACCTAGTCATATCCATGGGCAGGGACACCTTCCACCAGATCAGGCTGCTCAAAGCTTTATCCAACTGGTCCTTGAACACTTGCAATGAAGGGACATCCACAGCTCCTCTGAGCAACCTGTTCCAGTCAGTGCCTCACCACCCTCACCATAAAATAAATTTTATTTCGTGTTCAGTCTAAACCTACCCTCTTTCAGTTTAAAACTGTTGCCCCTTGTCCTGTCACTACAGGCCCTGGTAAAAAGTCTCTCTCCCAGCTTTTTTATAAGCCCTCTTTTATAAGCCTTATATTGAAAGGCTGCTACAAGGTCTCCCCAGAGCCTTCTCTTCTCCAGGCTGGACAGCCCCAAATCTCTCAGCCTTTCTTCACAGGATCACAGCCCAAAAGAACCCAGAAACCTCTACAAACCTCCAGGCAAACAAAGCCACAAAGCATCCCTCCCAAACAGTGACCAGAATTGCAGTGGCTGACAAAAGTCTTCCCTGTTTGGCGTCGCTACCAAGACAGAGGCACTGCAGAGACTGGTGCTTCCCTCCCATTCACACACGGATGTTTCCATCAGAGCCTGATGCCACAATGTCCCATTTGGCAAACGTGGCTCCTCCAGGAGGGAGCAGGAAACGTGAGCAGAAGACCTGGTGACCTCATCCTTGGTGAAAACACACTGAATCCATCAGTGAAGATGAAACCTCACAACACCCTCTCAATATGCTCTTTCACTGCAATGAGTGTCTGGGAAATCAGAAGGTTCCTTCCATGGTGACTGATGGTAGGCAACAAGCACAACAGCAACACCCTTCAAAGACGATAAGGAGAGGGAGCAGAAGTGACAACGGGCTTCTCATGACTGGCCCAGTGCCTAGAGGATGATGTGTGCTGGGCTGAGATGTCAGGGCAGACTCTGAGCCTGTCACTTTCCTTTGACTGAAGTGTCAAATATTCCTCTGTTGGCTTCCCATCAGTTGTAAGGTTTTCCCCTAAAGCCATCACTCCAAACTGATGCTGTTTAAAATACACTGCAGATGTCTGCTTCTAAGCTGGCCACCAATAAGCCTATTCATGACAGACCACTACAGTTCCATCAAAGCATCTTGTGACACTTGCCCAGCACAATTTGCCCAATCACAGTGAAGCACCTGGGCATCTTTTCTGTAAAACACAACTCAAAACTGCAAGTCTTAAAATTATGGAACCCTCAAGCCAAGTCCCAAAGCAATCTTTGCCACAACACTACTGACATCTTCAGGGAAGAGGATAGTTTATTTGCCTCCTGCCTTCCCCATACTGCCTCAAGCAACATTATTCCTGAGATGCTCCTACATGGTCCTTGTGACAAGCCCTTAAGTCCTACACTTGCCTCCCCATCACCACTGTGTATCACAGCTGCAGTGGGTGCAGAGCCTGCAAGTGACACAGCCACTGCTAAATCTCCAATGATCTAAGGCAGTTTTCCCTTCTCCAAGCCAGCCTTGATCTGACCAACTTCATCAGAAGGAGATGGAAATTAAGTCTTGCTGCAAAAGAGGTTCACAAAACTTGCTTTAAAAATCTGCCCCCAAGCAGCCGACCATAACCTGGGGCATAAGCATTGCTACAGCAGGTGTAGGATTCATCTCACCTACCTCACAGCCATCTAAAGTATATATAGTACATATACATAGCATATACACGTAGTCTAAGCGAGCTGGCTAGGGCCATGCCACATCAGATCAACGAAAGGTGTTTGTAGCATTGGCATCTGCATCTGAACAGATCAGCATAGGCTGCTTTTACAGTTGGTAAAGAGTCTGCCATGGAGCCAGGTAAATGAAGGTGTAATTCATCTCATTCATCAGATCCATCTCACCTTAAGCCCCATGGACAACGCCAACTAGGTCTCCACCGACTACAGCAGAAACCAAACACTGCCCTGCTGACCTACATGGGGGGGGTGGTGTGTGTGCCAAGTGATGATTCCCACCTGACCAACCACTCAAATGGAAAGCAGCAGAAAATTCCAGAGGGTAAAACTGCTCTCAAAGCCTCATTTCATCATCTGAGATGTCACTGCCCCATCCCACCGTGCTTCCAGTGGTTATCCCCCCATCCCTCTAGCAAGGGGAGTCAGACTAGATATGCCACATTTTAGCTTCCCAACCTTGTGCTCCAGCTTTCCCAGTAAGTAAAGATGGATTTGTGCTCATAGAAAACAATGGATGAAGTGCAGATGCACATGTAGAACGTTTCATAGCCCTTTCTCCACAGGTAGCGGGTTTTGGCAACAGGGTAGGTGGAAACTGAGAGCAGCAACATCTTGAATGGCTCCACTGGGATTCATTTCACCTAAGGATGGTTATCAGAGCATGCAGATTTGCGTGGTACATTGAGCAC
The DNA here is from genome assembly GCA_025345505.1 of Todiramphus chloris collaris. NCBI lineage: Eukaryota > Metazoa > Chordata > Aves > Coraciiformes > Alcedinidae > Todiramphus > Todiramphus chloris. Next base: position 644,159 of record JANVCC010000041.1, read on the forward strand.
AGCTGTATTAACATCTCAGTAAAACACTGAAACTCCAAGACAGAAAATGCCGCATGGGCAGCTGATTTCCTAATAGTGCATTTACCTCTGGCAAAAGTTAAGAGACTGCAAGTGCTTCATGAGCCATTCACAGGAACATTTGTAGGCATTACTGAGTAACTCGGGAACTTAATTATCTATTTTAAAATGACCTGTGTGATTTAGAAACCCGTTTGGACTTAAGGTGCCCTGGGATCTGCAATCCTCAATCTAGTTGCTCAGCTGGCACAATCTTGAGGTTACCATGCAAGGCACGTTGCTCTCAATTTTTCTACCTACCCACCAAACCCACAAACACGCCCTGAAATTCGGTTTCTCAAACAGAGAGAAGCAAAACCCCAGCAACTACCTCCTTAGCCTTATCTGATACCTGCTCAAGCTTCCCAAATGACGGGAAGAGTACACATTCCCTACGGGGCTCTGCAAGCTTTCAGCATGAACACACCCCCTGAGCATCTTTAGACCTAAATTACTTGTATTTAGGGAAGTTATTATGCTTCTCGGAAACTTTCTGCAATATTATTTACAAGGCTCAGAAGCAGTTTTTAGAGCCTGCTGGCAGTTCACAGCTTGAACCAAAAGACACACCACGCGTGAACCCTCTTACTAATAATGGCCCACAGGGCTGGAAAGCCCCCACACATCTCTCAGCCCCACATCACAGCGAGGCGACACGCCTGGGTGCTCGATTTGAATACGTACGGCTGAGGCTGCCCACGGGGAAGCACCAGATACTGCCTCTGAGCTGCAGTCCTGACCCCAGAGATATAAGGTGAGCAGAGCAGGGGCTGGTGCTTTCATTTCTCTACCCCTGAAGTATTTCCACCAAGTAATGGTTAAGAGCATTCACTGGAGTTTTGGGGTTTTTTTAGGCACGTCATTGTAGGAGGAGATGTCCAAAGTGGAAAAACATGCCAGTAAAATTCCTGATGCCCCTACCCTTGCGTTCAGTGGCTCAAGATACATGAAGCCCCAGAGCCAAACCCCCATCTCTTCCCCAAAGAGCAACAACAGATTATCACTCAAAACAATTTAGTCCCGAGATGAGTTCATGGCACACAGATATCTGATACAGAGTATGACAGGAGGAGGTCTTAACAGCATTTCATACTTTCCAAGGCAGGGACCTAATGGAGTCTATGTTATAAGCCATCATTCATGCAGGGTTTTCTGCTACAACAGTTTCCAGAGGCAGCTGGAATGTAATTCATTTTTACATCATGAGCAGGACACAGTTCTTTACTCCAGGGTGGCACAACAGCCTGAAGAACAGAAGCTCCCATGTAGATTTCAGCACAAAACACCTTGAAAAGTGGACCCCACACCCGTTCTTGCAATGAGCACAGCAAAGTAGCAAAATCATAGAATGACAGAATAGTTTGGTTTGGAAGGGACCTCCAAAGATCATCAGATCCAACCCTCCTGCCATGGAAAGGAACATCTTCCACTAGACGAGCTTGCTCTGAGCTCCACCCAGCCTGGCCTTGAACACTTCAAATGATGGGGCATTCACAACTTCTCTGGGTAACCTCTTTCAGTGTCTCACCTCCCTCACAGTAAATGCAGAGATGTCAGATTTCTCTTCTGTATCAACATACCAGGGCTCTAGTTCATGTTCACTGAGAAACTTGAATGCAGAACCTGACATGCCTTCACTATCCCACTGGAAGCTCTTGCCCCAGGGTGGCACTGGTGAAAGGGACATGCTGCTCGTGCTGCAGCTATTCAGCATCATGGTCCAGCACCTTAGTGGAAAACAAATGTCTTCAGCAGTTTAAGCCAGGGCATAAACCACAGATGATGCCCAAGTCCAGGCAGGGTATGAGCCATCCCTGGTGCCAATGCATACAGGAACACTGGGCACAGCCATGCAAGCTCCCATCACTGGCTTGTCCTTCACTGCAGTGCTCCCTCTCAAAATGTGTCCTTTTGACTCCATGTTTCCCTCATTCCTGTACAGCCCTTTGCACCCCTCCTAACTATCAACCCACCTCCAGCTAAAGCCATCTCAGCCCCCTGCCAAGCCACCCAGGCTAAGACCTCCCCAATAGCTCCTGCCATCCTGTATGTACTCTCCAACTTCACAGCTCAGCTCCTGCATCTCCATCAAGGACACGTTCCTTCCTCTTGCTCATCAGTTCTTACATCTCACCACTTACTGCTTGCCAGTGGTTTTAGAAGCAGAGGGAGGGTTTGGGCACATGCTCTCAGGCAGCCTGCAAATTTGCCCCCAGATATAGTTATTCCAGGCACTTTCACAGAGCTGAGCACACTGGGTACAACTCTCACTGCCACTGAGTCAATGGAGGGTTTTAACTTTACTGCAACCAATATTTTGCCCTTAGTGAGTCAAAATTAACATGCTGCAACATTACCTGTTTCTGCACCTTCTTGCTTGTCATGCTGGAGAAGGAGGGTAATGGCTCTAGAAAGAAAACAAAACAAAAACCACAAAGAATCGAGGAAAGCCACTAATGGCATCTATTAAAGAGACAAAAATTGCATGCTGTCCTGGAGAATAGCTACAAGGTTGAAGCCTTTCAATAGTAGCTTTCATTTCAAGGTGACACCTTGAAGTGCAGTTTGAAATGACATGAGATGTCCCCATACCCTGTACCCCACCAAGGGAAGCAAAACCCCTTCTGTGAAGCCTTTAGATGGACAAACCAAGGAGTGAAAAAAGGTGCCAGAGACCTAAACCGTGTTAATGGAAAAATCACGGATGGTGGAGTTAAGGTTCCTGGCTCTTGGCATCATGCTACAGCTGTTATAAAACAATATATTCATCTTGGCTGCACAGCTATCAATAACCTAGCATGAGTCATCTGTAATACTTATCTAATGGTGCGTAAGCTGCTCCCGCCAGTCATACTTTCCAGATAAATCTGTAAAGAAAACAAGAAGGGGAAAAAAAAAAAACAAACAACAAACTATCAGAACATGTTATCAAAGAAGTAAAAGGAAGGGGACAAATCCCTGAGCGGCAAGACAGCACCCTAACTGGCACGGGGAACGTTGGTTTGGTGGTCATCAGATGACCCACACACACTGGGAGGAACAAGACTATTCTAAGGGTCCCTATGGAGTATGAGTGATGTACCAAGCGTAACGTGACCCTTCCTGCTGGCAGTCGCTGCGGCAAACACTGACAGCTGAGCTCTGAGACACAGCTTTTGGGATTGGGACTCAAATTTACAGAAGGATATGACTGTCTGGGGGTTTGTGCTCATCACTTCCTTGCTGCAAGCAGTGCTTGGCAGTCAGTGTAGGTCCAAGTAAGGACTCAGCACCTGGAAAAAAGTTGCTTGGGGTCATGGTCTATAAAATCCCAAACAGCAGGGAAACCCCAACCCACCCACACAGCGGGTGTGAAAAGATCCTGAACGCGTGGGATGCTTCCTCACCTAACCCTGTTTTCACTAAAACCCCACAACTAAATTGCAAATAATTTAATGATGCAATTAATGAAATAACAAGACAAAGCTGCCTTGTTTCAAATCCGTTTGATGAAAGCAACCCTGAACACCCGTGCTTGCTCTTTCACACCCAGCCATACATGACCTTTGCATTTGCTGCCTGCATCTCAGTGGGCTTTGGTGAGACCCAAGAACTGAGGCCAAGCCATAAAGGGCTTTCTCACTGGAGAAACTGCTGCTGGGGAGGCAGGGGAAATACCCCAAGGGTCTCTCAGGGGCCTGACTCATCACATGGGTGTCTCAGAGAGGTTCTGGAGGGGTAGCTGGGGAGTGGGGGCAGAGAGGGGAGAAAACTCCAAACACATCCCCAGCTTCACACAATAGAAAGAGAAAACCCCAGGTATGAATCACCCTGCCCCAACATCTCAGAGTCACCAAAGCATTTCACACAGGCTGCCATAAAGGCCATCACCAGCAGGGAGGAGCCCAGCTGCAAGGCTTTCTGGGGCAAGGAGCTTCAACGATGGGCACAGCGCTTCGACAGGCTTGCCTGCAAGCAGGCAGCAGGCATGAAGGCACAGCCATGGGGGCTAAGCCAGAGCCACCAAACCCTGAAACCTCTACACTGTGAAGAGCCCAAGATAGCCAGTTCCATCTCTTTCTATCTGAGAGGGACTAGAAAACAAAATCTGTCATGGCTAGGACAGCATTTTGTAGAAGTACAGAACAGTCTGGGTTGGAAAGGACCTTCAAAGATCATCTTGTCCAAATCCACTGCCATGTGCAGGAACACCATCCACTAGATCAGGTTGCTCAAAGCTCCATCCAACCTGTGAATGCTGCCAGTGATGGGGCATTCATAACTTCTCTGGGCAACATGGTCCAGTGTCTCACCATCCTTAACATAAAAAACTTCCTCCTTGTATCCAAACTAAACCTACACTTTTCCAATTTAAAACCACTGCTCCTTGTCCTGTTACTAGAAGCCTTTCTAAAAAGTCTCTCTCTTTCTTGTACGCTTCCTTTATATATTGAAAGGCCACAGTAATGTCTAGGGCTTTCTCCAGGCTGAACAACCCTAACTCTCTCACCCTTTTCCTCATAGCAGAGATGTTCCAGCCTTCTGACCATTTTCATGGCCCTCCCTCCTCCAGATCTGCTGTAAGGGGTCCGTGTCCTCCTGGTACTGGGGACCCCACTGCTGGGGCAGTTTCATGCTGCACGCCGCGGCAGTGCTCAGGGCTCCCTGCTTTCCCCACGTGCCCCAGAGACAGAGGCTCTTGGAAAGCAAATGCAGGAACTGACCCCATTCAGAACAAGCTTGACTGTTTTTTTTCTTCTTGGTCAAATTTTGTTCAAGTCAGTGTTTTGATCTAGGTCACTGCAGGATTGTGCGAACCCTCGCACCAACACCAGGAATGGGCTGGGAACCAATTTGGGAGAGGAAAGTCAGCAGGATCAGCCCTATTGGCATCAGCAGACTCACACCAGATAAAAAGAGCCATGTAATCACGGCCTTGGACACTTGCTCTTGGCACTAACCATCAACCTCTGAATAAAACCGATTCCTTCATGTGAGTACAGGCTCTGGATGGAGCCAGCCATTTAGAAATAAAATCAGGCCAACTTATTCTCTCCTGAATCCTCAAACCCTCCAACTCATTTTCTTTATTTACATACTCTTCTCTCTCTTTTTTTTTTTTTTAAACATAGCATTGAGAAGGGCCTCCCTGGAGCACCAACTCCATCTGAATCCACCCCAGGCAAGCACATAGTCCTGCCCAGAAACCAGCCAAACACCTCGCTCCCACCATTCTTATTAAAAAGCTTCTCCAAAACATCTCTTCTGCTATGATCAGAAACTTTCTCCTAATTTCCAGCCTAAGAACAGTCATGCCAGGTGACATCCCTTTGCTCCTGAACCAACAGCATCCTTCAGCTTCAACAGGGCACCACTTCTCTGTCACTCCTGGACTGGACAGAGCAGACCATGATGCTCCAGGCATTCCCCTCCCAGCTCTCCCTATTCGAATTTGTCTGGAGGACACAAGATCTGGACCCAGGTGGGATTGCCCTCCCAAGACAGGCTCTTGACTGGATCCAGTTCTTGTCTCCCTTCCTTTTTTAGGTGCACAGCTGCTGCTCCAAGAGCTTTATAGGAGAGTCTTTCACTCTGGGTTTTGGGCTTTTTTTTTTGTGGTCTTGTCCTTTTTTTTTTTTTTTTTTGAGCTGTAGGATCAAAATTGCATACGCCTTTTAAATGCCTAAATATATATTTCATAGGAAATCAGTATAAAGGGGAAGATGGGGAAAAACCGCCACATCTTACTGTCAAAATGCAAATAAAGTGCTGAGTAGCAATGGAACCGACCACAGCTGTAATCTAGCCCTAGCAGTGCTTTTGCAGCACGTGTGATATAAAATTAGACACAGATTAGCAGATTCCTGCAAAAGAAAAGACCATTTTGCCAGCTATAAATAATTTTTAGTGAAAAAAAAAGAAGAGAAGCCTTCAGACTCAAAGCAATTGAAAACTTGGTCCAACACAGCATTTAGCCTATCCAGGAAAAAAACAAAACAAAACAACAATAAAATCAATAATTACCTATGTAGCAACTTATCACAGCTCTACACATTTCCATCTGTAAATAAATGCGGTGGTATTACAAAGCTGGTCCATCTGTATTATGACACAAAGGCAAGCAAATGCACACTGACAGCTTCAGACCGAGGCTCCGGAATTTACAGAAGCGAGGAAAAGAAAAAAAAAAATCAACAGGGGCTTTGCCTGAATAAAGACTGCTGGTTTAAGCATACATGGCTTGCTCCCGTGTTCAGTGAACAAGCTTGGCTTGCATGCGTGTGTGCACAGTTAAAGATAACTATCACAATATATTCATATCAAAGAGGGAAAGGAAAAACAAAAATATATATATATCTCTCGCATGCAAAATGTGGTGACGTTCACACAGATCTGGCAGATCTGTTGGCAACTGAGCGATGCTCTCACAAGAGGTCACAGCTCTGGAGTTGATAACCCCTCTGACGTGGCTATTTTCTGAAAGGCGAGCTCATTTGGCTGCCCCGCGACTTCTCTACACACCACTGGTCCAAAAGTCATAGTGAGGATGCAGTGAGGTGATACAGCACTGTGGTCATCCAGCTCTTTATTTTCTACAATCTGGAGAACATTTTTGGGTCCCTTATTTTACGGTTGGCAGTTTGGAGACTGAACTCTTAAGAAAAATGTGTGAAAACAGTCATCTCTTAACCACTAATGTATCCACTTGTTTATATAGTACCTTTATCTTGGAATTGGTGAAGGGTTTGTGTTTTTTATGGAGCGAAGTCGCAGCCACCAGTGGCATGTAAGAGAACTGCAGCTCAGCATCACTCAACCTACTCCTGGTTTCATCACTCAGCTCCATCCAGCTGTTCCAAGTGCACCTCCCAGTCCCTACAGTAAGTACTACTTCTTGTTGTACACTGGGGTGTAAATATAGCCATCATCTCAGATGTTTGCAGCAATTAATTAAATTTCCTGCTTTCAGTGAAGAGAGATGCTATCTCTCTTCGAAAGCAGAAGCCTTGACTCAGCATATGGTGGAGAGGGAGAGACTATGCTTCTTCACTTTCTTCAAAGGTCAGCCAGGCAACACCCCGGAAACACGAATAGTAACACCTCGTCCTCAACCAAGGTATAGGAACTGTATTTAGGCAGCTGCTTGATCACAAGAGCTACAAGGACACGTGTCTGCTCACCAACAACCATCTCGAAATACGGATGCCTTTTATTAGCCACCCTTGCGTTCAGCTTTGCTCAGAAGAGCACACTGCTCCGCTGGTGGCACCAGCAGTGTATGGAAGAGCAGTCATTAGTGAGGCTAATTACAACCATTGTGGCTACCTAAGTGGCCTAAAAATAGCATCAATGTATTAATAGATGGAGTGCAAAACTGGGACAAGGAAGATGAAGATTCTGATTGTGAGCATGGCAACATCCTACATGATCTCGGGTAGATCTCTTCATCAGCCTGTTTCGTTTTCACAGTTTACAAAGCAGGCAGAAAAATCCCTTCTCAGAAAGGCTGCAAGGCTGAATTCCTCAATGCCTGGGAGCACCAAAAGGTCTTCTCCTGCATCTCCACACAAATGGAAAATACTCCCTTATCAGCCGGATTGGCTCTCTGACAATAATTTCACACCATTTATGTGTCAACTCAGGTGGCAGTTCCCAGAAAGCTGTAAAATTTACCTTAAATAGCTGCATTCACCAGTCGGTGATCAAAGGAACGCAGGCTTTAGAAATGGTTTTCAGTTGACCCAGAACTGCTGGAGCAGAGCAGCAAGCGAAGCCCACGGCACACTGGCTCACACCCAGCACTGATCTGCAGGCAGGAAGACCATGGTGAAGGGGGAAATGTCTGACTCATTTACTTCATGCAAACTTTAGCCAATTAAAAAATTTTATGATTTGCATCTAGCTAATGATCAGAGAAACACAGACTTGTAAAGATATTATAAACCCCTCTGCCTCCCCACCAGACAAGCAGAGTCTCAGCCCAGTGCCTGAGAACAGACATGAGAAATCAAGCCCCCTTCCTTCCCCTACTCTGCAACTTCTCAGACTCCTCACAAAAGCAAACAAGCCCCTGACCATGCTTTCAGGCTGGACAAATGCCACCACCATGCTGGAGGGCATCTGCTAATCACTGGCCTGGCAGCAGGAGACCACACCAGCCACCAGAAGAAGAAAAGAAATGTGGACCCACAGCTCCTTTCTCAAATACACAATGTCTCAGAGAAGGTCCAGTGCTCCAGCCCTGAGCAGCCTGACAGGGGTACCAAGGCACCCTTGCCCTGCTCAGGCAGTCATCTCCCCGCTTTCGGGCCAGTCCTAAAACTTCACAGCACTGATGGCTACGTGCAGGGTAGCCAGATGTGTGCAACCTCTGGTCAAGCTGTGCAAGTTGCAGTTGTGTGGATGAAATCCTGGCACTCACCCAGGATGCTAAATAACCCCTCTACATCTATCCTGCTGATGCAGCTGTTTGTTCAGAAGAATAAAAAAAAAAATCTGTCTTTAATGCTGGTGTGACTGCTGTGCTGTAAGAGACCTGCCTCCTAATAACTATAATGCAACATGCACTAGCGAGTAAGAAAAAGGAGTGCAAAATTAATGTGCTCCAGCACATTTGCAGAGGGCCGCTTCTGTTTATTTAAAATTAAGAGAACCCGAGTCTAAAAATGAGACGACGCGATCCCACAGTGAATGACAGTGGTTATCCTACCTTTGTAGTGATGTAGAAGAGATAAAACTCTGCCCTTGAGTGTTCTGTTACCTTCTGCTCAAGGGTTCAAGATGATAAAAAAACAACCAGCAAAAACATACAAAAGCCACAAACCATACCAGTTTCATAACAAACAAACAGGGATGTTTTCTTTAGCCATTTCTACTGTGGCAGGAGCGAGATAAGCAGACCTTTCATATGAGTATTGTGAAAATAGCTGCAGGAAGATAACAAAAATTGAAATATATGTTAGATGTAACTGTCAGCCACTGTCATCTCAGGCTGCAACTGTTCCCACGCTTCATGCGTAAGACGAGCAAACAAAAACACCTAAGCAGGGAAGAGACATAGGAAGGAGGAGCAGCAGCCTCCTTCCTCCCCCATGTTTCCCTCGTGATACCAAATTCCTCAAGGCTTCTGACAACCACCATATTTTCTAGTGGACATAAAGTCCTTTACCACACTCAGGAGCAGACACTCAGAGAAACCCCAAGTTGCTTCAAGAGCCAAGGGTGGCCCAAGGCTGCCCAAGTTCCTCACTGAACTCCAGTGGTCCCAGAAGACCCGGCTTGAAGCTGAGGTGCTGGGACATCCTGGGGTCACAGTGCTTCAAGCCACAGCTTTACCATGCAGTAACCCTGAGTTTGGGCTAGATGTCTGATCTCCCGCTGGACTCTGCAGTGGAAAGGGGGATAACCCCTCTCTTCCGTACTTTGCTCATCACAGTAATTCAGCTGTAGGACCATTACAGCCCAGGACCTCAGCAGATGTGCAGCACAGCATCTCCCTGATGTTGATGTGGACTCAGGGGTGGTAGTCTGCAAACCACCAATGGGAACATGAAAAGAAAGCAGCACCAAGTTACAGCCCTGGAAAGAAACAAGGGACATGCCTGATGCATGCTTCTTTCTCCTTTTTCAAGCAGAAGGAACAATTTCAAACCTATGACCTAAACTTTTCTAAAATATCCCTTTATGTTGGGATAAAAAAAATTCACTGAGATGGAGATGCTCTCCAAAGCAGACATCCATTGCACCTCAGATGGACCAAAGACTTTGTTATCTACTTAAAGGCAGAACAAGATCCATCAAAGTGGAAAAAAAAAAAAAGCCAAAACAACCCAAACCAAAAAGCCGGTCCAAAAAGTTATTTTTTTTTTTTTTTTCCTGTTTTGAAAGAATCACCTAACTCATAAGTGAAATTAAATTAAGGGACACTTTAGAAAGATATTGGGAAGCATTTAACAGCTTCACAATCTTCCTGTTGGGAAAAGCTTCCCAGGAGAAGGTCAGCAGCAGGGGAGTGCAGTCAGTACCAGCTTCCCAGCCCAGGGCTGCCTAACCCAGTGCTGGCAGCATCGTGAGCACTGGATGCGGTGGGTCCTTCCTGGCTCGCCTGATGCAGGACGGAGTTCGGCTGACTTCATCGGAAGCAAATTCCCCCCCGCTTCCCTCCTCCCCCTCCATCCCCCCATTCATGTTGGGAAGGAGCCTGGCAAACCCTGGGGAGATTACAAGGCAGGGGAAGCAGGAGGTTAAAGCACTCTGAGGCCCCTTTCAGTCTAAAAGACAAAGTAATCGTGAAGCTAAAACAGATGCTTTGCTGAAAATAAAGAGTAGTTTACACAAGTCTCAAAGAGAAGCCAAAAAAATGAAAATACCGTAGTCCCAGGAAACCATGAGCATCCTGCTCTTATAAATAACTATAATACTTGAGTCTACAATAATATTATTGCAATATATTGAAACGGTGCTGAAAGATTACACATGTTGTTTGAAGGATAAATTTCAGATGGCACTTAAAGGAGACTGTGCTGCATCTGATGTAATGAAAGCTCTGAGTTTAAAAATACATATATTTACAATTTACCTCCATGAGCAACACCAGGAAAACTGACAAGAAAAACCAACCAGGCACAGTGATGAGCAATCGTTCATTTCAATGAGCTCTCAACAACCAGAGCAAGAGACAGCAAGAGGAAGCACCAAGGAGAGATAAGCCAGCGAATGCCACTTTCCAATGTAATTATACTCGACTCCTGTCCCATTTGGTGAGCTGGCCTGTTTCCCCCCAGACCCAGAGAGCAATGATATTCTAAGGAAGTATTTCTCTGGTCTTACGGATGTTGGTCTATCCATGGTGCTTTAACCCAGCTCACCTGTGCAGATGAAAGAATGCTCAGGCTCATCCACTCCTCTACCTTTCTGATAAACCTGCCACCACCAAGTCACAGAAGCTGCTGCTGGTGGTTTCTTGGTGGGAGAGCACACCTCTGCTGCTGAACAGACTGAAACAGCCGTGTTTTCTCCCTCTTAGTTAAGGCAAATGGATCAATTGCAATAGGGGATCAAAGCTTGCAGGCTTTAATGAATCACTGTCACAGAATGGTCTCGGTTAGAAAGGAACCTTCAAAGATCATTGTCGTGGTTTAACCTCTGCTGGCAGCTAAACACCATGCAGCTGCTCACCCACTGCTTCCCACCACCCCGCTACACTCTCTTCTGTGGGATGGGAAGGAGAATCAGAATGAAGAAAGAAAAAAAAGTGTCAGACCCCAGGGGTTGAGATAAGGACATTTTAATAAAACAGCACAAAGAGAGAAGAAAGCAACAGTACTAACGGTGGCGCCCATGAAATGACAGACAAAGCAAGTAATAGATTCTACCTGTGCCCAAGATCCAGCTTCCCCTGCTCCAGCCACACTGGAGCTACACACTGAAAGAAGTTGAAAACAGCCACCCTTCCCTTATATAGGGGCCTGGCTCAGGATGGTATCAAGCACCTGCTGCCTGGTTCAGTTGTTTATCCTGGCTCTGACCCCTCCCAACTGCTTGGGCCAGCAGCTGCTTGTGATAATTAACCCAAACCAAACCCAGGACAATCATCTAGAACATCTCCCCCCCACCATGGGCAGGGACATTTTCCACTAGACCAGGTTGCTCAAAGCTCTATCCAACTTGGCCTTGAACACTTCCAGTGATGGGGCATCCACAGCTTCTCTGGATAACCTGTTCCAGTGCCTCACCACCTGCATTGCAAAAAGCTTCTTCTTTAAGTCCAGTCTAAACCAACCCCCTTTCAGTTTAAAATCATTGCCCATTGTCCTGCCACTACAGGACCTGGTAAAAAGTGTCTCTCCATCTTTCTTATAAGTTCTTTTTTATATATTGAAATGCCACCATTAAGGTCTCCCTGGAGCCTTCTTATCTTCAGGCTGAACAACCCCAACACCCTAAGCCTTTTTTCATAGGAGAGGTGTTCCACTGGGGCACTGGGGTAGATAAAGTCAGATCTCCTGGAGGTGAGGTCACCCTTAACATTGAGCTTTATTTATTTTATCTCTCTGATGAACACCTCTGGCTGCTGCACTTGCTAACCCACCCTTCTGAACAGGGGAAGAACTGCATCGTCTTCCCCAAATCTCAGGAGCCGGAGGTGAGGAACAAGTCTGCCAAGTGTGGGAGCAGCACAACTATCAAGATTTGGCTCTACAATGTGCTCCTTTCCAGAGAGCCTGTGCTACCTGTGCATCTGCCCTGGGACCTGGCAGGTAAACTCTGCTCCAGCTGCACTGCCGGTATTCACACCAGACCACGTCTCGTGGGTTTCACATTCATTGGCTACTTATATACACTGAATTCAAAGATGGAGAAAAATCTTCCTGCCTACTGCCCACCTCAAGACATCTCTCACTCTGCTGTCAGTGCGGCTTTCCACAGACTTGTGTATCGACAGGTGACTTTTCATCCTAAGCTCAAACAAGATCTCTACACAAGTGACAACCCCTTTTCGGTTCTTCTGTGGCCAAAATACCTGCAGTTCAATTACAGGCTGAAAACTCCTACTATGGCCCAGCAAAAAGAGCTGCCAATTTTTCCCACGCAGAATATAGCTGCAAACACTGGCGAAAAGGGAAAAACAGAAGGGGAAACAAAAAGGGAGGAGGGATGAAAAAAAGGAGGAGAAAAGGGAAAATAAGGAGAGGAAAAAAAGGAGACACAGAGAAAAGGACAGAAAGAACAAAATGACCAGGTGGGCTGACTTTAGCAAGGCTCAGGTACCAATCCAGCACTTGTTCACCTGGCATTCTGCCCATGAACAGGCACTGCATTAGGCAGCAGGTCCCCCGCACACTGCCGGCCTCAGGCTTTAGCCTTCCTCCTGCGCAGACGGCCCCATGATCATGTTTCGATCCTTATAAATTATTTACACCAGATATGAGGAAGCGGAGACATTAGAGATGGAAAAGATGTACCAGCCCACCCCTGGGGAAGAGAGCTGAATCCTTCCCAGTGTCACATGAGCAAAGCAGTGATGCTCTGTCTCTCCTTGGGAAGATGTTTTGCTGCTCAATGCCCTCACTAGTCTGAATTTCTTCATGATATTGTGGTATAATTTGTTTTGACCTCTGATCTCTTCCTGGCCAGCATTATCAGCTGCCTGCATCCCATACAGTCCTCTGGAGTCTCATGGCATCACTGGGACACTTCCCTCTCTTAAAATTTTCAAAAGACATGAATCACTCTGCAAAGTCCAGTGAAGGATAGCTCTAAAGGTATAATCCAGAGATCAAGAGTTGGAAAAAAATAAATAAAAATAAAATCAGACTACTTTTGAAAACTAAGAACTTCAGCTAGAACTTTGCTTTTCCTGCCTTCACCTCCCAGAGGGGGAGGGAGTCGCTAGCTAGGGGTGCGGTCAGCAGAAAAATATTTCCTGAGCTTTGTAAAGTTACTCCTGCAGCACCAAAGGAAAGGAGTGACTCCAGCACAGTTTCATCCTGCATCCCGTGATGCTCAGGCAGCTGGAGTTCATGGGACGGGCCAGCACCCACCCTCCTGAAAGCTTGGCAAAGTTCAGAAAGCACAAAACAACCCTGTCCTCATCCTTAGCATCACTTTTCAGAGCTAGCTCCCTCCTGACAGCTGAGATAGAGTACATAAAGGAGCATGTCACGCTTTGAACTCCACAGCAATTCACCTCCTTGCCAGGATTTGCACATTCTTTCTGTTGGCTCCAAGAGTTGTCAGTGCTTCCTTCACTTACACAGAGCTTCATGAAGATGAAAGACTCCCGCTGTGAATTGTCAAGATTTACTGTAATTTTGGTTCAGATCAGGAAAGCACTTACATGCGTGCTTAAATCACCGCAGAAGTCAAGGGCACCTGGTAGCACGCTCCCAGACTCTGAAGCAATCAAGATCAACCCCCTTTTTTTTCCCTTTAAGATAAAAGGGCATCTAGAATCTTAATTAAAGCTTGAAGGCAACACCTAAATGAGCTGTTTGTCACTGTAAGAAATCAAGTGGGAAGATGATCAAGCACATTTTGAATGTGAGGACAGAAACTGGATGGGGAAAAACTGTCACTGAGAGTTTGGCCGAGCAAGCAAAGGATGCAGGACACAGCGTTTGTCCTCAGCACCTTTGAGAACAGCCTCTGTGTTTTCGAGACAACAAAGCTACAAAGGAGAGGTTCCCAGCTAATTTTCACTGAAGATCTCCATCCTAACAGATGTTTGCTGACCTGCTTAAAATGAGAGGGACCATACTCATTTGTTTTGCCCCCACAGGGTAATGCATTTCTGCTGGCTTGTCCTGCTTCGCACGCACGAGCCTATGGTGGTACTACTGGGAAGCCCTGAGCATGGAGCAGGTACTTTGGAGGCTCTTCTAGACTCAGTGACTCTTACCTGCCTGGCTGGCAGCTGTGCTGAACACATTTGGGGATTCAAGTATTTGGGAATATTTGGCAGTTCAGCCCTTCCAGCCCCCATTCCCACACTCCCAGAGATCACATGGGATGGCTACCTGCCACGGTCAACCATGGCCCCAACAGGTTGTTCCGTAGGTCTCTGCTGCAACGTCAACCGAGGCACCAGAGCAGGACTAAAACTGGGCACCAGCAACGTCCCAGCCACTCACTGAAATCACGTCAACCTTCCCCCTGTGAGAACGCAAGCCTAACCCAGAAAACGTTTTTTATCAAGAGCACTGTTGGTTCCAGGTTGACTGTGTCCTGGTGGTGTCTAGAGAAAAAGTACCTCAGCTGACATGTAAAATGACAGGTTTGTTGGTTTGTTTGTTTTTTCCCAACTGCAAACGCAGTCTGGGAACTGAAAGCAAGGATGTGAGCTGTCCTTGTCACTTCAAGCACTGCTATCTGGCGTGTAACTTTGACGTGCTTGAGATACACGTGCTATAGGTACACTGGATGCATGCCGTGGGGATGGGGGGTACATGCCACAGTGCCACGGGTGTGTGGGTTGCATGCCATGGGTGTAAGGGGTGCATGCTGGGGGTAGGCAGGATACTTGCTATGAGTGGGTAAGATGCATACTCAAGTATTTAGGGTGTGCACCATGGGTATATGGGGTACACGCTGTGGGTACGCTGCTTGAGTCCAACTCAACCAAGGTTGTCTGCAACAATTCAGAGCCACAGCGAGACTCAGTGCCGGAGACAATGGACAGACAGCACATGGTTGGCAGGTAGAGGGAAAGCCCTCTTCTTCTTTTAACAAATCCAACAGGGTCCTGCAACAGACTGGAAAGCAGGTGCCCAGCAAGACAAACCAGGCTGGCTCGGCTGAGAGTGACCTGGCTACGCTGGCTGGTGGCCCCAGCCAGCCACCAGCCCTGAGCAAGGCACTTCCTCGTGACCACCTGCAATCCACCCTCAGGCAACCAGCCGCTTCCAGGGGATGGGACACTGCTGCACCCAACAGCAGATGGGAGATGGACCGCTCAGCAGGAGCTGGGTAACAGGAAAAACCTGACTGTGGGGCGATGTTGTGCAGACCCAGCCAGGGAGCAAAGCCCAAGGGCCCGCTGGTCATCCACCACCTCAGAGAACTCCATCCCAGCATGATCTCAGGGCACGGGCATTTGGGCAGCAGTTGCTCAACTGGTGGCACAGGGCCAGGGGCTGGCAGGCTGGCCCGAGGTCACTGTGGCGAGGCCAGGGTGACTCAGCACAACTCAGGGAGGAAAATGGTGAAGAGAGAAAGTCTGAAGGAAGGGGGCCTCAGTCAGCATGTGACAGCACCTTGAGGAGCTTGGGATCCCCATGCTGTGCGCTGTGATGGCTGCTGGGCTGCAGCAGGTACAGAAAGCAGTAGGTACAACATGGAAAAGAATCAGAATCAGGCTGCAGACTTTGTTTCAGGAGATGGAGTTTTGTTCTTCGAAACAAAGAGGTCCTCTCCAGACAGCAGCAGTCCAAGACCCATCCCTATGCACATGCCAGTGCTAAGCCAGCAAGAGTGCTCGCGACGGGACCTTCAGCTGCAGTGTCCTCACCATACCTGGTGTGGCTGTCAACCTTATACTGTCCTAAAGAATGTCTCTTGCTGGACACCTGGGACTTGACCTGCTGTGCATTACATAGCTGTCACAGGCCAGCTTGAAGATATGTGCAGTTAAAGGGTGAGCGAAGTAACTTGGAATGGTCAAAGGAAAACTGAAAAACCGACTTAAGACCATTTAGCAGAAGAAACCCACCATGCACATTCAGACAGTTTCTCTCCATGGAAGAGGAAATTTTACCAGATTTATTCTGAGCTGAGAAGACGACCCTGCCCTATCCTCAGCACAACACTGTAACAGGAGTACTGACCTTGCGAAGACACTCTCCTGTGAGGAGAAAACAAACTAATTCAGAGCTGCCTTTTCCAGGTGCCTTTTACGGAGAGTGTGACCACGCTTGGGTGGTTGGTGGTTGCTTTCTGCCCAGGAAGGCTCCTAAGGACAAACCTGCCTTTGTGGAGAGAGTCCAGATGGAGAAAAGGACAATGCATCAGCAGGTCCCTCCATTCTCCACCGAGAGCTCTGCCCAGACGTGTTGCAGAGGCTGAGCACCCCACGCTTTCAGTTCCGCACCGCAAAGGAGGCAAGGAGAACGCAAAGTGCTGTGAAGGAAGAAGCTGTAAGGAAGAGCAGTGGCTTCTCCCTGTCTCTCTCCTACCTCCTAAACACCCAGAGAACACCTCAAATCATTGTCAGCTACCAGATACACTTCAAAGCACATAAAAGAAAAAGGGATAGTGAGTAAGGGAAGGAGCCTGCCCATCAAAGAGGTGGGAGGATGTGGAGACAAAGCTTTATGCAGCCTGTGACTAAGTCTGGAGAAAAGCTACAGCTGCTGGTGGGAGGGGATGGTTATTCACATCACTGCATTGGAAGCAAAGCCTTCACAGACACTGGGAGAAGGGGGTTCCTGGTCCCTACTGGCTGTGAAGCCTGAAGTTATCAGTCGTGCGTACAAGGGCTTCCAAGTGAAGATGCATTTGCACGGCTGTAGGCCCCTCCATTTTAGTTAAGCCAACAGCTTCACTTCTCCTTCATCCCGCGTCCTCCCGGGCACACAGTCAACCCTCAGATCTGCAACAAAACCTTGACGCAAGTGTCTCTGACCTACAGACACAAATTCATTTATCGCCAGGCCAGGAGGCTGCATAAAGAGGAGCGGTGTCTCAGAGCTAGGTGCCAGGGCCCTCTCTGATTCAGCAAAGCCCTTGATAAGAAATGTCATCCTCCATTGAGTAATTTTAGCCTGCAAGATAAGAATCTCTATCAGGCTCAAACATATGGCTGGCTGCAGAGCACGCAGCAAAATGAGACAGGTAATTTATTTGCCTGTGCTAAGAGCTCTCTCAGACTCAGAAAAGCTGATGCAATGAAATAATAAGTGCCAAATTACACTCTATTCCTCTTTGGAGACGTGGAAGAGGCTCCTGAGAGATACAAGAGGTTGTACGTCTCTCCTCTGAGCATCAAGCCA
This sequence comes from Todiramphus chloris collaris, assembly GCA_025345505.1. Classification (NCBI taxonomy): domain Eukaryota; kingdom Metazoa; phylum Chordata; class Aves; order Coraciiformes; family Alcedinidae; genus Todiramphus; species Todiramphus chloris. Next base: position 661,684 of record JANVCC010000041.1, read on the forward strand.
CCAAGGAGACAACATTACTACACAACTAATGAAGACAGGGCTGCAAAGGAATTTCTAAGATCTGTTCCTCTCGTTAAATCCTCCTTATATCCTCCAAAAATACTTGTTACCCAGGAACCTACACCCACAGATATGACCAGTGCTCTATATGAAGTGCAAGTAGATTCTTTCCAGGGGAGGAAGCAGAGGGGTTAAGTGACAGGATTACATGGGACTGGGGCTGAACTCCAGTCTCCTGAAATAAGCCCTAGTCATTAAAGCAGGACCTCTAGTCTACTCAGTGCTGCAACGTTCCCCTGCCAAGTCCCTCTTAGCACCTCTGATTTAGGTGACCTGGGCTAATCCATACAAACATGATATTGGAACAGACGTTGCATGTCTTGGGTTACTCAGAGCACTGAACTCTCAAACCTGAGCTGCGACAGAAGCATGCGATCCATGGGGACAACTCAAGGACACTCCCAAGAATCACTTGGCACATTTAACCACTGGTTGCTGGAAGGATCTGCTGAGTAGGGCTCATTCCTAGAGAGCTCTTCCTTATACTCTTTCCTGTCTTGTTTATCATCAAGGGAGATATTAAACTAGATGGTCTTACTCTGTACAGCCACTTCTATTCCTCTTGTCTTCAACAGCACAGCTGCTGTTCAATGTATATCACACACACCCTACCCCCTGCTTTAAATGCTGGGATTTCACTCTCAAACTGAAGATTAACACCCGAACACCCACTGTGAAACAGAAACTCATGCTTAACCTGCAAACATTCTGATTTGGTGCATCCAATGAACTGGGCCAGACCAAGACTTTGAAAGTGCCCTTCCTCTCTCTGATTCAAACCGGCTGTAGAAATGTAGTAGCTACATACTTGGTCATAGATAGTCTCTTCATTGATGTGAAATCAATGTTGCTTCCTGGCCCGTGGTATCTTCACATCACCAGATCTACCCATGTCATTTGTGTTCTCAGGGAAAATATCAGCAGTTAAACCAATGACTGAATGAGTCACAGAGATTAAAAACTTCTTGCCAGTACTAAGAGAACGTCCTTTCATCTCAGTACTGAGACATGGGGGTGATGTGGAGTGGGGAAACCTCTTATCTGCAAAAAATGAAGGGATTTTCATCTCAGTGGAGTTCAATTCAGCACTGTTCATTTTTGTCAAACTTATTACGGGATGTGAATATGACAACAACAGGTCTACATGCACACGCTGGCATGGTCTTCCTGCAACATCACACATAAGTACCTCAGAGGAAGAGTCTCATGAATCCTTTCTACCCTCAGCACCACAGAGTCTTCACACGAACTAGCCAGGTTGCACAAAGTGCAGCAGAGGAAAGCCACATGTCCCTCATGCCTATTGAGTTGCATTGCTAAAACAGACCAAGCTTAAGACACCCGTTTGCCATCCTGGTCAGACTTCCACTCTGATGAATGCTTCCAGTGCTCCAAAGCCCAGGGCACAGCAAGTAAGAAGCCACATATGCTTGAGGAAAAAGATTTGCAGGAGGAGAAAAGCTAAAAAATAAATTAAGCTTCAACTCTTTTCTGCAACCAATGTTTTTCAATTCTCCAAAGGTGGTAAATTGAAACCTGGTGACTCTGCTCTATTTTTTCCAGCTCCTGCCTTTCTCCTCTTGTGGCTCTGGATGAGGCAATGTGATAAGCCCATTTATTTCAGCTCTCTGTTTCTCATTAGTTTGGAATATACATCACTGCCATGCTCTGGAGCTGGAGCTGCAAACAGTGCAGATGAGTGTGAGGGACTTGTCATCCTCACTTCCAAAAAAAAAGAAGCAAGTTCCTCCTTGTACTTTTTTAGTAAAGGCACTAAGCTTCCTCCAGAAGCATTATATTTAATGTGTGTATGTGAGCACACATGCTTGAAAAATTACGTCTTAGACACGTGGACAAGTGAGACTGCAGAGAGCTGCTGATCATCTTCACATGAAGCCTGCTCAAGTGTCTGCTGGCCCCTGATGCGCTCCGCAGAGCAAGGCATGGGTAACACAGGACATGGGAAGTGGGCAAGGGAACACAGGAGGGAGGTTGGGGCCAGTAGAAGAAACTACTCAATCAAAAAACAATGCCTGGATTCATCCTACTTCTTGTCTGATGGATGTTTGAGTGAGGTGGGAAGGAGGGAAAATGTTTGGCCGGTTTGGGGTTTCTTTTACCTTGCTATGAAGCTTCAGTCCCACTCTGGAGGTCAGGAACCTGGTTTGTAGCATCACCTCTCCTCCTTCCTCCTGTATCTTCCCTTGTGCATCCTCCTTCCAGGCAAAATCCATCTCTAAAATGAGAGCTATACTCCAGGTTTTTCTCCTTTTGAGCACTCCCAACAGCCACAAAGCTTTAATTTTAGTTACTTGTGCAAAGCAGCCAAATTCATTCTTTCTCCTTGTGTAATATTGGAGATACAAATTGAAGGTCCCCTGTCCCCAGAGTCTAGAGAGAGGGTTGCCTGGCAAGTTCAAAAAGGTCTTCTGCAATATTGTAATCCAAACCAAATGGCAAGTCGTCAAGCTTCAGCATTCAAACAGTGGATGCATCTATAAAGAAAACACAATTTTAGTATCCACATCTGGACAGATCGACAAACTTTAAGGTTTTATATGTGATTTCTGTTAGTATTAAAAGTGAATGATGTCTGGTTCACCCCTCAGGGGATACCTGGACCCTGCAGCACTGACAGAAGAACACCTTGTTCTTGCCTGCAAATTCAGCTGACAAAAGGTACCACTCAAACAGAGATGAACAAGGAATGTCAAAGAAAGCACAAAAAACCACCCAATTCTATCAACCTTGGAGGGTTTCAAGATCTATTGTTTTTTTCTCATTCTAAATGAATGAAAAAAAGAATAATATAAAAGTCTAGTAATTTTGAAGGTTGCTGAATTGAAATTCATTCTGATTTGAAGCACTTTGTTCCAACAGATGGAAAATTTCCCTTCAGCGCCATAAACTTTTACACTTTTCATTATAACTTGCATTAGAAACAAAGAATCACTTGAAATACAAACCAAAACACAAATACAGCCAAAAAAAGTTTAGATGTGCTGTCAGAAGCCAACACTCTCCAAAATTTTACTATACTTTTCCTAATAAGGAGAATCTATTGAAGCTGGCTCTCTCCTGAGGGTGCATTCAACTTCAACTCAGTGGCAGAAGAGTGAAAAATTCCCAGCCAGCTCAAACGCCGACAAAGGAAATATCAAGTTACTTTAATCGAATTACATGGATTTTAATGCACAATGCAGCACGGCTAGTTTTACATGTAAATTCTATCCTAAAACAATTTCAGTGCTCAACTACAGATGCACAGAGACTGACAAACACCGTGTGTTGATTAATACTAATGCAGACACTGCGTACATAAACACTGGGCTATAAATATACTGGTCCAATGAGGATGCAGGGAAAACACCAAAAAAAAAGAGATTTAGATTAAGTTCTAAGTTTTGTCAAAAAGAGAAGGGCTTTTTTTGTTGTTGTTGTAGAGAGAAACAGACAATATCTAGGTACTTCATCAGGAACTACAGATTTTCAGAATGTCCAGGAGCATCTCCCACAGACGCTTGCAAGACACAAGCAGCTCAGAGTTACAGTCCTGAGAAAGAAATAACAAACCTTCAGGGAACATGTGAAAGAGAAGGAAACAATGTAGATGTCTACAAGATTTCTTTGGATGGCAAGAGCTGCTGAAGAAGGAACTGGCAGCCCCATCTCATTAGGAATGAACTGGAAAAAAATTCCAGCCCAGGAATACAGGAGGACTGTCAGGGCAGGTTCTAGTTCAGGAGGTAACCGGGAATAGCTTGTAATCTAGCCTCATGAAAGATCTCTTTCAGCAATGGACATTTAGTCCAGATTTACTGTTCTTAGTTACGGAGACCCGCAGTGATGTGACAGGCTTGCAGGAGAAGCATGAGGACTGCTCTATACTGCTGAAGAAAACCCTTCCTTGGGCACAGAAGGTGTAAAGCCACCAAAGCTCAAACGTAATTTTGCTAGGGAAGGTGAGAGGTTTGGATCACCTCACTGTCAGAGGACACGAGATCATAACTGGTGTGGTGGAAGCAAATGGCACTGCCTGGCAGCACGGGAAGGACAGCGAGAAGATGGGAACTGGAAACAGCACTCAAGCCATGAGAGTGGCAATACCATCCACAACTCCAGAGGTGGGTCTCTCTCACCATCTCTTGCTGCCTTCTGTATTTATGTGTCAAGTGTTTACATGCCACACTGTCTCTCGTGCTCCAAGACCTGCTGCACTGTTCTGGGGGCATAGCTCGCTGAAAGTCCCACACATCAAGCTGCTGCAGGCTCCTCTTGGGTTGTACAAGGCTATTTACTGCATCCAGCTCCATCCTGTGAATCACTGGGTCAGGTCTGCTCCCTGCCACGTAACCAAACACACATGATGGCCCATCCTTGGCTGGGTCATGACACTGTGTCACACATTAGGGGAAAAAACATAAATAGGATGAGATCTACACCTCTGGGCCATCCATCTCACATGCTGCTACCACATCAATGTCTCCTGCTCACTGAAGTGCTTTGCCACACCCCAACCACAGGCTTCCACCTTCTTCCTCCATTTTAACCTGCACAACCCTCCAATGTCACCTTACCACCCCTGGAAGGAGGTGACACGGTAGCCCTAATTTTGGGTGATGAGATTCCTTTTTTTTTATTCAAAGATCTTGTGGCTGCCGAGCACCTTTCAAGACCAAAAGTCCACGTCAATGTTTTCCAATAAGCATCACAAACTGGTCTGCTCTGAAGACACACTCTCTGTGAGACTGAAAATTAACCACCAGCAGAAGTCACTGAGGAACAGGGAGAAAGAGCAGTGAGGTGTGAAGTGCTCCAGCACATACTAGAGGGAAGGGCTGTGACTGTAAACGGAGGGTTTGCAATGTGCAGCCTAGAAAGAGCCTGCATGGCTCAGGGCATCTGGAATTAGGGAGTGTTATCCTCAGGCTGCCAGCAATATTCCCCTGCGCAGGGCATGACGCTGACACAGTGACATTAAAAGTACAGCTTCCAGTAGCATCCTGGCCGCCTAAAGCCCTGGCATGAGGTAGCCAAGCTGTCCCAAATCTGACCCTCCCCAGGAGGAACACTGAATGCTGACAATCCTGGCACAGGGATTAGCAAGGCAGTGTTGAAGTGCTAAACACATACAACCAGGGAGCAAAAGAGCTTCCTGCGAATCAGGGGACAGGCAGGAATATCTTCTCACGCATCAGCTGCTGCACAAGTAGAGCTTGCCCTGTTCTCGGCTGAAGTCAGTGTTCAGACGGACAAATGTCTTGCCTACAAGGCTGAGCTGCAACAGCACAGGTACACAGCAACCTGTAACCAGGCAAACCTGGGGCACAGTACTTACAGCAATTACACGCTGGACTACCTCCAAACACCCTACTCAAATGGTAAAAGCAAGAATAATTTGGGCTACGGTCTGGTTTGCCTTCCTCTCCCACGCTTTCTTAACAGCTGGTTGTCCCTCCTTCTATTGCTGTCTAAATTTCCCCCTCCTCCATTCCTGCATTATTAATACATTAGCATCACACACAGCAGCAGCAGGCAGTAAAATGCACCAGCAGGGCTGCTGAAGGCACCGACTCCAACAGTGGTTTAAACAGATGTTCTAAGGAAACATCTGGATGTTATTACCAAAAGGCTCTCTAGGTTCTCCCATCAGATCAACACCTCTGTTTCCTCTGAGTCATTATACATAGGAAACAACATAAAACTGATAATAAAAGCATCCCAGTTGGAAATACAGTCAGCCCTCTGTGTCTGACATCTAGAAACGCACCAGCACTGACCCAAACCCTCAGTGGAGACAGCCAGCCCAAGCAAGGAGCTCGGTGCTACACTCTGTAGCCAGCAACGACAGGTTTGGCTGGCACGGGGCTTGCAGGTTAACCACCTCCACCATTAATCTCCACGCAACCCATCAAGAGCTGAAGAGGTTAAAAAACTGTGCAGGATTCTGGAGCCCAGTGGCACACAGTCTGTCCTGTCCCACCACGTGCTGCAGATACATCTCAGTGCTATTTGGCTCTTGTGAACCGCTTTCCTTCCCCCAACTCTGTAAAGTATGTTCCTAGCAGCTCTCAGCTATATAAAGATTTTTGACATCTGGCTGGCACAGTAAGAAAGGCTGGCCGAAAACTCCTTACAGAATACCAACTAAGAAAAAAATACATCAAAAAGACTAATGAGACGCTTGCTGCATTAAAGAAATGGCTACATGGAAACTTTTCAAACATACAAGACCTACAGGACTGGCTGAGGTAAGAGGCATAATTAGCCCAACGTGAGCTCACGAGGCAGGTCCACAACACCTGGATGCACAAATGAGGAATGTCACGTACCAGCAGAGAGGCCTTGTTATCTCTGGGCCTTGGGTTGCTGCAGTCAATGGGAGTGCAAGGTTTAATACCTGTACCCACGCTTCAAGAGTAATGCTGGAAAAACTGGAGAGAGTTCAGATGACAGTCGTAAGAACAAAACTAGGCTTGTACCAAGGAGCTCAAGGAAGTAAATCAAAGAGAAGGTTAAAAGGTACCTCGCAGCCTGTAAGTACCTGTCAGGAAGAGTGCTTTTCAGTCTACCAGGCAAAGGCATAACAAGACCAGAGGTTGAAAGTTGAAGCTTGACAGAATACAAACCAGAAATAAAAATACCATTTTTCAACACTGCAGGTAATTAAGAGAGGGAAAAGTCCTCCAACTGGCATGGCCAACAACCCAGCACTGGCCAGTTTTAAAGTAAGATGGGTTTCCACCTTGCCTCTCTTTGCTCTCCCCAAAATGCACATCTGTGTCGATCCACAACTGCTGAACCCAGAGTGTAGACTAATTCAAGGAATGCCTGTTATGAAGCAGGTTGGACTCAACAAGCACCATGACCTTAAAACCTAGAAATCAGTGAGCTACATAGACAAGATACCCAATTATTGATGGTTGGGCCTCTCCAGCCCCAGAGATCCCTGCCACATCTGCAGGTCCTCTGCACCCCACCACTACCAAGATTTTGCTGAAAAGCACAAAAAGCACCCGATCCCCACCATAAGCAGCAAAGTCAGATGTCAGAAACCACAGCAAATTATTTTTTTTCCAGCTAAGGATTAGGTAAAAATCACAACTAGACAGAAGCAAGTCAGAAAATTATACCAACAGGGCAGATAAATCATGCAATAAAGCATGAAAAGAAGTAAGTTTTTTACAGTGAGAACAGTTATTAACTAGAACAACCTCCCCAGGAACATGGTGGCGTCCCCATCACTGGAGCTTTTCAAGATGGAACTGGAGAAGGTGCTGTATGATCTTATCTAGGCTCTCTTTCCCATGAAAGGTTGGAACAGGTGATCTCTCAAGGTCCATTCCAACCTGGGCTGGTCTGTTACTCTATGAAAGGCACACAAAATTTAATTTAAACTCTGAGAGAAGGGGATTTAGATTCTCTTTCACAGTCAGAAATATTTTTTTCCTCAAGTTGTTTCCCAGCACACATAGTTACTTCCCCTCCCCAAGAGCTGAGGAGATGGGATAATCACAGCTCTCCAGCGCTGGCCATCAGTTGAAGGGAAGTCCCTTTAATTAGCTTTCTGGCAGAACTGGCCACGGACATTTGGCAGACAGATTCAGCCGTGGACACGGAAATGGAAATAAAATCGAGAAAGGAATAACTTCCCCCAGATGTTTACACCAGAAATCCCTGTCATGGAGCACAGTCCTCCCATGCCGGTGGGAAGAAGGCAGGGATGCCTCTGCAGGTGTCACACTGCAGCAGGCAAGAGGACAGCCACTTAACAGACCAGGGTGACTTTCTGAGCTCTTTAAAACAGCAGTTAAGAGCAGTGGAGACCAGCTGTGTTTTGACAGCGTTCCTTAATTCCTGCTTTTGAGATTTCAGTGATTATTGGTAGTTTTTCCAGACAAGTTACCCGGGAGCTGCTGGGTTTCTCTGCTTTGGATGTAGCTAATGTGTTTTCCCAGGCACAGTTGTGATTTGGCCTGGAGCTGTGACGCCTGCAGACTGGCACTGCAACCTAATGTACAACATGCTGGACCAGGAGCCTTTTTCTCTCCTTCCCGGTGGTCCAGCTTATGGCAGTAGCAATTCAATTAGCCTGTGCTTCAGTGCCCCATCTGCTAATGGTTTGCTCTCTCACGAAGAGGCCACCACGAGGATAAATATCCAATCATACCTCCAGGCTAGAGACAATGTTCAGGAGGATCATACAGAAGAGCACAGGCAATAAGGCAGACTGTCCATTGCTTAAAAACTGGTTAGCAGAACCATGTCATATCAGCATATCTGTGGCTCCCTAAAACTCAGAGATGGCAAGGAGATAGTTTGGAGATCCCACGCTGGTATCTCTGATGCTCCTAAATCATGGGTCAGCAGAAAAAGTCAGAGGAGCAGCGCCAGCCATGACTGAGATGTGAATCACAGCTGGGTGCATTTGTAAAAGCAGCTGTTAAAGAAACCCCATTCATTTCTGCTGATCCATGTTCCTTCAAGCTAGTTTTACATTACATTAGTCCAGGTGTTTTGAAGTCACTGAGCTCAAATGCTGTGAAGCACATGGAATTACAGAACTGTTTCTCTGGCATCTGGCATTAGAAAGGCTCTAAATATTTTAATAAGGAGATTTATTTCTGTCCACGCTTGGTCTTAATGGCTTAGGGAGAGGGTGGGGAAGAAAAGGTGGAAGTGGGAGAACTAATTAACCTATACAAAAAATGGAGACAGGCCAAAACTGTCTTGAGCAGCAGCAGTAATGACACATCATCCTCATCATCCTCATCACCATCAAAAGGCAAACCACCACAATCCCCATCAATGTTATGATTAGGCTGGTGGGAGGCCAGTTTGGAATCTGAGTGATGCAGGCAATCACAATGACCTGATCCCCACACAACTGTTTGGAGGAGAAAAAGAACCTACTCTCCCCTGAAGCAAGGACACAGATCTACTTAAAACATGGGTAGCACAACACACAGCACATAGGGTTTCACCAGCTCTGACAGTGGAGAGGACTGTGTTGTCTCTGGTTTCTCTCTTTATTTCAACATGAACCTTACCAAATAACACTGTAAAACTTCATACAGACTGACAATGTCTCTCTAGATTTGATGCACTTCTCAAAAGCTGTAGCTTCTGGAGTCATGTGAAAATATAAACATCAAAAATATGCCTTTCTTTCTAAGTGGGAGAGACCATTTAAATTGTATGGATTGGGAAATGTTTATAAATCACCAAAAAATACTTAAAAGTCACAGATATGTGAAAGTACTCCTAAATATCTAGCTTTATGTTCACACGCATATTATGCACAGCCACATACCTTTTAAATTTGTTGTCTTTTTGTACCTTGTTGATGGTTTGCTTCTATTATTGTCACACAATAATAGAGGAGATGGGATAATCACATGCCCACAGACTAACTGCACTTGAGCTAAAGGAACAAAGCTCTCAACTCTGACAACTCCAAAACACCCATTGATGTTCATCATATTTAGGCTTCCAGGTTCCCTTTGTTCTTTTCGACTCCAGGATTTTCACATCTATCGATTTCCTCCAAGCCCCAAAAACATGTCCTAGGACATGGTCCCTCACTGCACTCTCTCCTAGAAAGCTGAAAAGCTCTAGGCCCTGGTCGAGCTCTTCTTGCAAACAGAAAGCAAATCTCAGCTCCTGGCTGGTTTGTAAGAAGTTTTCATCATCATCCCGTTGGTTCATGGTTGTGCATTTGCCATACCTTCCCTCACCCCTGTCTCTTCTTCCTTCAGAGCTTAAAATGTGTGGCCCCACTGCGACAATGCCAGGATTAAGAAAGCCAGCTATCCTGTGGCACAAAACTCAAGGAGCTGCTATCACTCACTAAGAAACCTGGAAGCTGCAGTCAAAATCCACCCTCCTCCAGCCCTCCACCTGAACGTGGTAGCTGGAAATTATGGAGGGAGCTAGGGATGGGGATGAACTTCTGGGGCTGCAAAGCACGGGAATCGCTTTCTAAGGCTTTAAGGACCACTGGATCAGCCAGGCTGAATGCTGCAAAAAGGAGGTCACAAGTTTCCCTCCCTCACCTTTGATTTGAGCTGTATTGCTAGTGTTTGCCTAAGCCCCACCTTCCAGGGAGGCATTCAGGCTCCATGCAAAGATCTCAAGATAGGATGGTAACTCACCTTTTTGATGTCTGGCTCAAATACTTGAAAGCCTTTGGTATTTAAAAAAGGCACCTTAACTGTGATTTATCTGCCTTGCATTTGCAGCTCTAGGTGCCTGTGATATAGCTGCTGGCTCTGGGAGGTGCTTTGCCTGGTGATTTCCTCAGCTTTTCACAAAACCCATCTCCAGGAGAAAACCTGGGGCCCCTCTGCTCCCGTCCCCTGCAGACAGGCTGTCTTCTGCCCCTGCCCTTTTTATTTCTTTCTAATCGCCAAAGGAAAAGAGGAGCTTTCAAAGGATTTAGCACAAGTGACTGGCAGGGAATCGCTTCTTTGGGTTGCTGGGGGTGACACCGCTGTAAGAAGGAGAGAAGAATGCAAAGGAAGGGCAGAGCAAACGCTTTCATCCCCATTGTTCCTATTCCAAGGTGAATCCACGTACCTCTCCACACCCACTTTTCCACACCCGCTTTTTTCCTGGGTTTCCAAGCACCTCCTGCTCTCTAGCAGCTTTTCCATATACTCACACATATAAGGATGCCCTTCCCCAAGTACCCTCCTCAGATGCCTCATGACCACAAACTCCTGTGACCCCATGCCATTCTCTCACAGGCTCTCATTAATAATAATTATTACCCAAGTTACTAAACTTACTCTTCAGTGCTCACATCTAAAAGGGCAATTCTAACCTGGCTGGCTAAGCAGCACTCAACCACCAAGCAGGGAAACCTGAGTGAAAGATGTTGCTCATGGTCACACCAAATACTTCCAGTAGAATCAGGGATCTCATTCCAGCATCCAGAGCAGCATTCATACAGCACACTCCTCCCGCCAAGCCCAGCTGCCATCTGCAGCATCTCCATCCCACTTGCAAAGGCACAGGTTTTGAGAGCCTTGTACTGATGCTTCAGTGGTTCCACAGAAAACACTCTTTGGTATTCAAAAAGTTTATTTTAAAAATGCATTTCTTTATCTCTTAAGCACAGATTCTTTTCCAATTTATGTCAGCAAAATAAAAACCAAAATGCAAAACAAATAGAGAAAAAAGAGCCTGTCTGACTTGGAAGACTAAAAATAGACTGGCGTATCTGAACTGTCAGGTAAAGGCTGTGGATTGAAGGTTCAGATGAATAATGTGTTTGTTTTTCCTGCTTCAATACTTTCCTGCTGTTATCATTGTACAAATAAGTCAGCGCACGCTAATTACTCTGATGGCAATTTCCTGGGAGCTGGTACTTAAGTATCAGGTCAAATTTATTCCCGAGCATCACAGACTAGTCCTCCCCATGCACTCCCAAACAAATAAACAGCCCCGCTGCCAAATTGCACTGGCATTTTTTTTTTCTTGCCTCAGACCCAGCACTGCCAGTGTGGTCCCACTCCTGACTCCAACCCAGCTGCAGGATCTGCCCCAGGAGACCTCATCCTGGTGAAAGCCAAGCTACTAACATAGGTGAGTCCAGCAGCACCTGAACCTAGACTTATCCCCTTTGAGGAGTTTAGTGTATGTACAAATTTGGGATCCCACGCAGTATTCGTGCAGTAAAAAGGGCTTAATCTTGGGAACCAAAAGAACAAGTCTTTTCTGCAAGGCACATGCATTATGATAGAAAGGATGGGAAGGAAAACGTCTATGAAATGTTTTTATAAGGCACCCAACAAACCAGTCTCAAGCCCCTTTTTGCCCAAAGCCATCCCACAAGGCTCACAGATTTTATATTCATGAGTGAACTACATCAAAGAACCACCTAAACAATGCCTGTGGTTTCTGCTAGGGTTTTTTTTCCCCCATTTGGTATTTATACAGCCACAGATTTGCACTGTAATTTGGTCGAGCGCATTAGAGCAAAGATGAAGGGAGAAGAGAGGAGAGGAAAAAAGCACTGTTACCTGCATGACATCCCAAATGGCATTGAATTTCTGTATAAACACGTGGTGCAACACCACCCCAGATACAGGCTGTTTGCTGAACAGGCACAAACAAACCCAGCATCCTCCTTTGTGGGTTTTTTTTTCAGCCTTTCAGGGTCTTTTTTGGGGGATGATTGGATTGCTCTGGATTTATTGTATTATCATTCCTTTCTGCTTTCACTGCACGGCAAAGAGTTAAGCGACCTTTCAGATCCTCCCTGGATGGAACTTCATGCATAACAAGAAAGCTTCCAGCCCAGTGAAAACAACTTTGAAAGAAGGGCAGTGACCCAGCCACAGGCTTAAGTTTCGGGTCACAACACCCCTGCTCAAAACCATCAGTCTTCCTCTGGCCACAAGTTTGCAGTGAGTCACTTCCCATTAGAGTGATTCATCTCCAGGATTTACAGGAAAACACCTTTTTGGGACCTAGCTGTTGTTAGCATCCTCTCTTGCACCAAGGATGAGAGCTGTGAGATAGCAAGGGACACAGCAGGTGCACGCTGATGCAGCATCCCCTTGCATCCAGTAGCAAGTACTAAAACCACTTAAAAAAAAACTTTAAAAACCCCCCAAAAACACACCAGAAATGTGCAGTAGTGAGCTTTGGCTTCATTTACTCTCAAGTTCTGCAAGGCAAACTTTGCAAGGGAAGGCGTGTTTATAAGCCCTGTCAGCCTGGACACGTGCACGCCACATTGCACGGCAGAATCAAAGCCATTTGGCCAGCACGGGAGCATCACGCCGCTCCACTAAAGGCTCTGGATCAAAGAAAAGAGAGGGTTTGGTGTTACTGCACACTGTGTCAGGGGGAACAGCTCATGTCAGAAATGCCACGCACCGGATGAAGGCTGAGGAGGGGAAGGATATGTTCCCTCTCCCCTTTTCCAAAACAAGGTCCCTAAGGTTGGTTAGAAATAATCACCTGCTGGACCACAGTACTGGGGATCACAGAATGGCTTGGGTTGGAAGGAACCTTTAAAAGTCAGCTAGTCCAAACCCACTGCAACGAGCAGAGACATCAGTGGGTCTATCTCTGTGCTTCAGTGAGGACGCTGGCAAGCAACCCACTGCTGAGAAAACAGGCAGTAAAAGGTTCAAAACCCAGCTCCACACTAGCTGTACAGAAACATGGCTGTTGGGAAGGGCATTTTGACTCATTTGGGGCAAAAGGACAAAAAAGGCCAGTGTGGGCATCCAGCCCCAAGCCTGGCACTCAGCACAGCTTCTCCCAACCTCACACCTAGTAGGGGTGGTCTTACTCTGGACCAATGCCAAGAGAGTATCAGGAGGGGATGCAAATATGAAAAAAGATGAGGATGTGAAAAGAAATATTGAAAACTCTCCTGACCTCTACCATTTCATGTTGTTAACTCTAAAAGCAAGAGTGCAAGTACTTGGGTGTGGAGATTTATCATCCCAACATCATCAACCAAATGGCCCTGGGGAGCAGGACAGAGTGGAGAGGCAGAAAGCCTGAGGAGGTTCCTGGTTCAGATTCAACTCACAAGGTTTCAATGTGCTTATGCCTGTGACTCTCCCTCACAAGATTTTTGGCACCAGGACCAACCCAGGCTGTTTTTTCCATTCATTCCTCCCACTCAGCCATGCCAGCACATGCTGGTTTACCATGCAAGATCATGAACTGGATCGGGGAACTGATTCTACAAAATAACAACCCAGGGGAGAGAAAAACTAGCGTCGTATCAGCTGGATGGGTTTGCCATTGTGAGTGGGTTCAGTGACATCCTTTGCTGTTGGCAGCCTGCAACCATTTCAGCTGCAGCAGTGCAGAAGGATGCCCACATGCCACAATAACACTGCTCGGCTGCCGAAGGGATGAGCCACCAAACGTGGCCACGAGCTTTTATTTTTAGTAACTAGCCACATTTCTGTGCACTATCCAAAAACTGGACTGAATTTGGCTAAGTGATCCCATTTTGCAGCTGACTGGCTTACTGTACGAGCCCGCAGCCCAGCAGAACCAGCTAGAAGTATCAGCTGCAAATCCACGGCAAGCTATTTCTGACTAGGTGCTGAAGAGTGAAACCCACAGCTGAAGCTTGGTATATACTGGGGACTATGCAGCATGAGCTAAAACACCATCAAAGGGCATGATGACTTCACCAGTTTCCCTGACTAACAAGCAGTGCAGGAGTAGCGAGACGCTGGTCTCTTTGAGTGCATTTATATTGTACAGCCTTGTGTATGCTCACATGGGACAGATATGTGTATTTATTTTATTATTTGCTGAAAGTATTCACACTATGTCCCAAAAAATGCAGAGATGTCCTTCAGTGATCAGAAAGGCATATTCTGTGGGAAGATGCAAAAAAAAAAAAGAAAAAAGCCCAGTGCTTTGCCTCTGCAGCCAGCTCTGAGACTGATGTATCCTGCCTTCGAAAAGAAGGCGCAGGTAGGGTCTGCATTAATTAGCAATGGCCTTTAAAAAGTCCCTGACCCATTTGGGGAGGAATTTGAGGCTGAACAACCTGAGCTCAGACCTCCCCTTCCGGCACACGACCATCGCTTTGCTGCCATGCCAGCACATGCTGGGTCAGCCTCTGTCCTCCACTGCTGCCATTTCATGCCGAGGCCCAGGGGATTCCCTGCACCCCACCTCCCCCTTGCGTTAGCCAGGCTGGGGGTTGCCCTCATATTCAACTGCATCAGGTTGCTCAGAGCCCCGTTCAAGCTCACCTTGAATGTTTCCAGGAACAGAGCATCTACCACCACTCTGGGAAGCCTGTTCCTCCTTCTCCAAGGAGATGAGTGAGCAACACACACACCCTACCTCCTAAAAGTGCTCGTGCTGCTCCAGCTGCTGTACTCTGATGGCCCTGAAGCATGAGTGTTGACAGAGGCCAGCGGGAAGAACTGAGGACAGGACCACGACATTACACCTAGTAATCCAGTAACGCTGGGATTCCCCAAACTGGGAACTATATCCAGGGAGCTTCTGAAACCTAGCTCCCTCCATTGGGCTTGGAGCGGGCAGAACAAGTCACTCCTTGACTCAAGCGCTCATCACCACCCCTCTTTTTCTAGCAAAGCACCCAGTTTGGGTTCCTGAGCCAGCTCTGGAAGGACCCTGGAGGACAGCAGCACCAGAACTGAGGGCCATGACCCTGGAGAGGTCTTTCACCACCAGAGCCCACAAGGGACTCTTGTGGGAAGAGGCAAGACCTTCACCCCAAACCCCTGAGCAGCTCCAGCGGGGCACGCACCCAGAGGTCCAGCAGCACAGCCCAGCCCAGCACGCGCAGGAAGGGCTTGGCCGCCCAGGGCATCGCTGCCGTGCCCGGCGTCCATCGCCACGCACTCCGCGCCGGTCGGGGCGAGCAGCGGTGAGAACAAGCCCTGGGGAAGAAACCCAGCTCTTCGCCCTGGCTCTGCAGCCCGGCTGCTGAGCGGAGGAACAAAGCGAGAGGCACAGCTCACCCTCTGCGAAGCACACGCCCTTCCTAATGAGAGTCCACCCAGGAGCGATGCGGCAGTCGCGCCCGTTCCCAGGCAGGCTTCAGCGCCACCGAGAGCCAACGCTGGAGCCAGGAAGCTTCCGAGAAAAGAGACCTGCGCTGGGTATTTTACTTTGATGCCGGCTCACCAACCAGCCCCGGCACCGTCGGAAGGAGGAAGGATTGCTGGTGCTCGCCCCTCTCCCTTGCGTGTGAGTACACGTGGGGTGAGCTCAGTCAGCGGAGATCCCAGGAGGGAGATGCCAACAACCGCTGGGCAAGTGTGGAGTCACCAGCTGTGCCCTGCCCGACTGGGCAATGCACAGCTGGCACAGCCCGAGCCCCAGAGTGGCAGCCAACCACCCGCTGTTGGACAAGAAAGCCTATGGAGGAAGGCTGGCATGGCACGGAGGCTATGAGAGGACCGGGTCGTATGACTGTGCATCATCCTAAGATATCGGTAGGAAAAACTCTGTTATCTGCAGCTAAATCTGGGCAGAGCGTAGTGCCAGGACCTCTTCTCATTCTGAAGAGGTTACATTACAGGAGACACAAATGTATTTTATCAGCCTTGCCGCTGCTGCTAGCACAGCAAAGATGTCAAGCGTCACCCAGCAGCAACAGTGAGGTTCAGGGCCTTTCATTAACAAGGTCTTGATCTAGCTCTAGAAGAGCCGGTAGCAATGGGAGCAGAATAAATGCCAAGCTGATAGGATGAAAAAAGTTTCCCAATTAAATTCCTGACACTTGCATCCCTTCACTTCCCCCACTCCCTCCTGTATCTCTTTTAATTCACTTCCATAGATCTCCAAGCACTTAAAAGACAACTTAAGCACTGCTAACTTCATCATCCCAATGGAGAAACTGCAATTCAGAAAGGTTGAGTAACCCATCTAACGTTGCCCAAGAACCCGCTGAGACAGGAGAGGGCAGGACTGGTTTAGCACAAGTCTATCAATCCCCCCACGCTGCCCTGCCGCAGGGTACGAGCTACTGGCAGGTGAGCTGGGGAGGTTACACAGCACTGTCAGATTTCCCAGAGCGGGGTGTGCCCCATCGTCACGCCAGGTGGAAAGCAGTGCCCACTGTCCCTGCTGAGAGGACAGTGTGAAATATATCCCGTTTCTTCTCATTTTTCCCCCACCAGAAATGAGCTGGTTTTAAAAGTGAGGAATGCTGACCTTCTAGAGAGAGCACAGGATGTCTGAGAAGGTGACAGGATTGCCTCAGTTTCCCCATCCATGAAATAAGATGGTTGCCAATGGATGTTTGCAAGCAAAAACCCACCAAAAAGCACTGAGGATTCTGTTCTGCTACCACTCTCCAGCCTCAAACCCTCTCTGTCCAAGGTCCCGGTCAAACAACTATGCACCAGGGTGACCGGGAGAGGGCATTTCAGAGAAGCATGAGCTAGGCAGTGTGGAGTGGACCTCCCCACACAGAGTCCCTGTCAAGTCACACAGAACCTTAGTGTTGCCCAAAGGCTGAAAAGCTAAATCTTTCCAGCAGCCACCACCACAAAGCTAGGAGCTGTGATGGTGCTCAACTGTTTGAGCCACTGGTACAGGTGCCCATGGAGAACACCTCATTGTCAGCAGGTCCACCCTGACTGGAGGACCACCAAGATATAAAGACAAAGCAAAGTATTTCCATTTGTCATCTGCATGCTTCAGCATGCTATCAAGGAACTGCTTCTTCTCAGTCCAAGGCTGGGAATGTGACAGGTGGAAAGAGCAGCCAGAAAAGTCTCTCACCTTGCCACAGACTGATTTGTTTTGCTTTAATTCCTCCACTTGATCTAGTGACCCCATCTTGTCCAACCCATCTTCTCACCTTCCTCATATTAATTAATTTGGCCTTCTTGTAACCTCTTAAATTACCATGCAAATGAACAATTAAAAGATTATCATCATAACGACTAAGGATGATGTGTCCAAAGGTCACACCTCCAGAGAAGTCTACCAAATTGAACAAGAGGAGACTGGACAGGAACTATCTACCAGTGATACCCATGACCAAAAAGGAGCCTGATACAGAACATGGAAGACCACCTCTGCTCTAGCTCTCACTGTATAGCTATGGACCACGGGCATGAAGCAGTTCAGTGGCTTGGTCTATAATTCAGAAGTTGGGTACCAAGGGGCTGGACCTGGGCATCCAGAACATGAGACTGCTATGCAAACCTCTTTACCACTCAACTCTCCATCACCCAAGCCTGACAGGAAAGATGGCTTAACTAAAATTTCACAGTACAAGTAGTGCAATTTGACAGACTCTGTCCAAATGCATCCCAGCTGCTGAAGCACGACTAATCTCATCTCATCTTTTAGGCACAGGCTGTCTCCTCTTTGGCGCTGTGCAGCACAAGAAACCTTGAGGTCCCCAGCTAATGGCTGGTCCTCAGCTAATTGACTCAATTAGGCCGCTTCCATTCTCATTAAAGATCCTTCAAAATAGCGACCTTTAAACACAGACCTTAATGCTACCTTCAATAAAACCTTCTACGTGTCCCCATGGCTTAATTTCAGCTGTACCGGCTTCTGTCGGGTGGGCAGTGCTACCCTACCCGTGCCAGCAAACTCTCCAGCTGCCCAGCCCGTGCACCCACCGCCAGCACACAACACTCTCTGCGCCTTACAGATCCAGCATTACCAGTTTCCCCAACTTCCCAGGGCCTTTATGTGAAAGTCCAGCAGCGGGGCTGGAGCTGCGACGGTGACGGCAGCAGCTGCCGCCAGCAGCTGGGTCAGGCAGAGCAGCGCATTCCTCCCCCGGGAACGGGCCGCGCGAATAAACCTAAAATCCCATTTTATTGCATCTCAAATTCTTAACGAGCCAACAAAAATTGCTGCTGCCTCCTGTTTTATTTATTTCCCGTTTTTAGAGTGACAAGGCTTTTAAAATCAATAGTTTATTTTTAAACGCCAGGATATTGTTAGATGCATCTGGGGATGGTTAATCAGAGACACTAAAGAAATAATAATGATAATAAAGAAGGAAAAATAAATTCCCCAGCAGGATACATATCAGTTAGGGAGCAACTGTCCTCCTCCTCCTTGCTCCCATGAAGCAAAAGAGCATCCAGGAATCCCGCTGCCCATGCTAGTACTGGGGCAGAGCTATACAGGCAGGCTAGCCCATAGCCTGCAGGACAGGCGTTTTGGGAAGGCAGTGGGAGCCATTCAAACCTCAGCTGAAGCCATTTTCAAGGCTAAGGAGGCTCCTGCAGGTTTGCCCTCCCTGGCAGAGCTAGTACCAGGAGAAGCACAAAAGCCTTTTCAGAAGCAGGCAGCTGCCCGTGGCAGAGGAGCCTGGGAAGAGGTCCGAGTGGGGCAGATGCAGGGCGGGATGCAGGGCAGGATGCATCCCAGTGGGAAGGACAGCCCTGCTCCAAAGCCTCAACCTAAGCTCTTTCCCGGCTCCAGCCTTCCTTCCCAGCACTGTGCCACACACATCTGCGCGGGGAGGGCCGGCGTGGCGTGGAGCCAACTCAGCAACTCAAGAGGTGCAATTATCATTAAAGCCAAGCAGGCTGGAGCAGGGGAGAGGAGATGCCTCCCCATCAAATGAATAGGTTTAACGCTGTTCGCATTCCTGCATTCCTCTGCTGCAGCGTAATGAATAAACCCTCACAAACTGCTAAAAACGAGGTGGTTTTGGTTAAGCCGTGTGAGCAGGCGAGTGTGTATTTTGTAACCTTACACCTCTGCAGACAGAGCCCTGTTATGTTTGTAATCTAGGATCTGAGGTTTTCCAGAACCAGCTTGTGTAACCAGGCGGAGACGTCAGCACATGCCTGTTGTATGAGAATAGCATCCCCACCACGAGTGTGCGGAGATGGGACCGAAAGCGCGTGGAACAAGGCGAGACACCTTGCTGGCCTGGGGTGCAGCACGGGTCTCTGAACAGAATAGGACTAGACTAGTTCAGCTGGAAGGGACCTACAACAATCATCTAGTCCAACTGCCTGACCACTTCAGGGCTGACCAAAAACTAAGAGCATTTTGTTAAGGGCACTGTCCACATGCCTCTCAAACACTGACAGGCTTGGGGCACTGACCACCTCTCTAGGAAGCCTATTCCAGTATTTGACCACACCCAGTAAAGAAATGCTTACTACCGTCCAGTCTGAACCTCCCATGGAACAGCTTTGAACGATTCCCAGGTGTCCTGTCACTGGGTAACAGGGAGAAGAGACCAGCACCTCCCTCTCTGCATCCCCTTCTCAGGAATTTATAGGTAGCAATGAGGTTGTCCCTCAGACTCATTTTCTGTAAACTAGACAAACCCAGAGTCCTTAACTGCCCCTCACGGGACATTCCTTCCAGCCCTGTCACCAGCTCTGTTGCCCTCCTCTGGACACATCCACGGACTTTAACATCCTTCTCCAACTGGGGGGCCCGGAACCGCACACAGTATCCAAGGTGAGACGGCACCAACACTGAACACAGCAGGATAATGACCTCATTGACTGGCTGGTTATGCCGTGTTTGATGCATCCAAGGATGATGTTACGCCCAAAGCTTTTCACTATCTGCACCAGTTTATCTGCAGAGGATATTGTCTGGGTCTGGAAGTAATAATATTATTATTTCATTATTTTACTGAAAAATTTAGTGGCTCCTTAGCCAAAGGTCAGAATCCACATGTCCCTCTGCTTAGCCTTGAATCCTCAAGCCTGCCTCTGACAGTACCATCTCTTATCTCTCCCCTCCTATCTCTTCATGATCCTCCAGTTGAACTTCAGGCCTCCCTCCCCATAGGGTCTGTAGTTCCCATGGTCCCCCCCATCTTTCCTTATCTCCCCTTCACCTCTATCAGAAACACACATCCAGATCTATTCCACACAAATTCTCCTCTCTACTTCAGACTGGTATCCTTATGTCCAGAATGAAGTCTCAGGACATTGTCTGAATGATGCTCATTCATCCAGCATCCAAATCTGCCATTGTGATTAGAGCTCTTACTTTGCCACATCACAGCCAACACAACCACCCTTCCCTGAGAAACCTAACTTCTCCTGACCAAAGAGTATGCCACAACATAGATCATGTTTTCTATCCCACTTCACCTTCTCAAGCATCTCCCCTTTCCCTGTCTTATCACACAAGAGCGCTCTAACTTTCAATGCTTATCTCATGCCCTGCAGTACTCAATATCTGCTGTTGACTCTTCTAGTGTTGACTTCTACTTAGGAAGGTGATGTCCTGCGCCAAGCAGTGAAAAATTGGCTAGATATTGAACTGTATTTTGCCCCTTCCTGACCCCTTCTTGTCTGGTGGGAACTCTTCCTTAAGAACTGACAAACCACCTCATCGACTTCATCAAAACTCTCCTTCACCATGACATTTACAAGAAAACTCAGCAATGGTGAGGATGCTGATGTTCTGAGACACATGTGTCAAGAAGATCAATAGCGTCCTGGAATTTTTATTTTACTCCCCCATCCGCATGTATGCAACCACAACCTTCCATCATTGATCTACACTGTAAGTTCCCTGGAGGATGGACAGCCTTTGATTCAACATTTGCACAAAGAGCAATAGGTTCTGGGGCATAGTTAGTGCTCCTAGTGTCACAGTGGTGTAAATAATATGTTTAAACACCCACCAAGGTCAAGATACCTGTTTACACTAAGTGTGATCCCCAGGTTTACAGTAGAGAACACAGCCAAGAAGTCCACTCGCATAATACTGCCCGGAAGCCGTAAGTTGCCCAAGGACATTTCACAGTGCACCAAGACTGAGGTGCCATGTTGTTGCATCTAGATACAGTAATATCCTATTTGTTCCCAAACAAAACACAGCACAAAGCATTCCCACCACTTGCTACTAACATCTCTTGACACACCACTCTTGATAGCACAGAAGGCATTCCACGATGATTTTTTGTACGTGTCAAAGAACACAGCATTATCCTTGCTTGCAAGCACAAGTTCCATGCTGACTACTGGACCATGACTGCACTTCAGTGATCTTCTCTCTACTAGACTGGAAATCAAGGAATCATAGAATAGGCTGTGTTGGAAGGGATCTTTAAAGGTCATCTAGTCCAACACCCCTACAGTGAACAGGGACATCTTCAAACAGATCAGGTTGGTCAGTGCCCTGTCCAACCTGACCTTGAATGTTTCCAGGGATGCAGAAACTATTACCCCTTGTCTTATGCCAACAGGCCCTACTAAGAAGCCCGTCTCATCTTTCTTATAGGCCCCCCTTTAAGTACTGAAAGGCTGCAATAAGGTCCTGCCCAGCGCCTTCTCTTCTCCAGGCTGAACAAACCCAACTCTCTCAGCCCATCCTCACCAGTGTCACTGTACTCCTGGGAGCTGGTCTGGATCTCTGAATCTTTGCCACCCCTCTACTTTTCTCATCCAGAGGTAACCATCATCAAGCAGCCCTTGCTGCCACCCAGCTCCAGAAGCAGCCCTGAGCAAGACCTCAGAGTGCTCTGGTCCAGATGCTTGCCCATAGCTCCAGGCCCCACTGGCATCCCTGCTATCAAATCAAGAAGATACCCAACTAGGAACATAACCTCTGAGTATGACAGCCCACACTCTGCATGGCTCTGTGGATGATGCTGAGCAGATTGAAAGACATTGTTTAAAAAAATTAAAAACAAAAACCAAGCAGCCCATGCAGAGATAACTTTCCCCCCTCTGTCCAGAAGAGGCTTGTAAGGCAAGTTCTTCCACCGTGCCCCAGGGCACTGCTGGCTCGCTGGCAGATGAGGACCCAGCAGCCACACGAGACCTGTACGCTGCAGCACAAAAACCAGCTGCACACACAGCAGAGATGGGTTTGTTTCCCCCTTTCTCACCCATTTTAGTTCATCTTGGCCTGAACTGATGCTGTAATGAGAGAAGCTAGGCACAAACCACAGGCCTTAGAGACCTTACACACCAAGTGAGAGGTCTCCTACCTCTTTTAGTGCTTCTCACCGGGGACGAGCCACATCTCTGCAGATCTGGGATTGATTTGGCCCATGCCGAGGGACACCATGGCATCTCCACTGCAAAAGGCATGCTCTGCCTTCCCTGGTGGGAAGCATTTCCCATGGCTCACATCAGTTTGCACACACATACATGAAAAAAAGCTTCTTGGGCAACAGTCTGCACCTATCACCCTGCAACCACCTGTCCTGTCGCTCATCTACCAGCATTTCTGATCGGGGTTTCTCCAAAGAGTGCAAGGCTGAAAACACTGTTCTCTGAGAAACAGCAAGATTCTGCCTGGTTGAACAGCTGAACACAAACAACTCCCTTTGTTCTTATTAACATTAACAATTTCACATTACAGGCATTTTTAAGGCTCGCTTTACGTTGTACATCCAGTGCTACACAGTTCAAGGGTACAGCCAAAGGCGAAAAGGTTCTTCTAAGACTCCAATGAGCAGGGATTTCACAAGATCCAAGAGGGATGTGTCTACTGAGACATGTGCAGACAGACCTGGGCTTGCTTCGCTTGTGCCCAAAGCTGACTGGGACTTAATCCATCTTAAGACAAAAGCCATGGAGCCACATTAATACAGCACTTTGCCCAAGCTCATATGCCCAAAGTGGGTGCCCTGGGCAAACACCAACCAGACCTTTGATTTTGTCATCCACAACAGTTATATGAGAACGGAAGGGTTATAAATCATCAACGACATGGAAAATTGCTAATAACCATAAATAGTAACTATTAGAAAGAAGAGAATTAAGTGACTAAGTGTACTACTCTGCCCTCTTTCAGTGGTGCCTTTCAACCCATTTGGTCCTTGGGGAACCACGTTCCATATTGTACAGGTCTGTGGAAAACAACACAGGAAATGCAACTCTATTGTCAGAAGACTTAAATTTCCTTTAAAGGATCCCATAAATATTTAGGAACCCACAAGGTAAGAAAGGTTTGGAGAACCAGTTAGAAGGTGCACAATGAATGGAAATCCATCCTTGGGTGGAAACAACTGCTTAAAAACCCAACCGAACCAAACAAAAACCCCACAACAGCAGGGACCTCATTGCTGTGGTTTGTGAGAAAAAGTTTATTCAACAAAAAGGAAATTGTTCACACGGAAGAAAGTGAGTTGAAATTCAGCCAATACAAAGGGAACACACAGAGAGGCTTTAAGATCCTGAGTGATCATCAAAAGGCACCTCCAATAATGTGTCTCTGTGGGAAAAATGCCATTTGCTGCATCACCAGCATCCTTGTGTACAGATGGCACCAGGTGCCTGATGTACCATCCAAGAAGCCACCATGCTCAACCATGTTTAGCTTGAATGTCTCAGTAAATACACGAGAAGAAAGCGTATTTCTAGACCTACGTAGGTGACAAGGCAACCACACTCTGAAACAAAAGGAGCTGGTGGTGTACAAGACTCTCCCCTTCTGCTGAAATAAAATTAGACCCTATGAAGTGTTTATCTATGGAGGGCTTGGATTAGTTTCAAAATAATTTAGAGGGAAAAAATCAATGACCTTCTACACCTCAGTGCTTTCAGGACTCTTGAAGCAGGTGACCTTTTTTGAGAGAAAAAAAAAAAAACCAAAACCAAACAAACACAAAACTTTCTATCTTATAAATCATGTGGATGCAACCTCAGAGGGTGAGGTGGACTGGGCTGAAACGCACCGTTCAGCTCCACAATGTGGTACGAGTCCAACACCTCATCACTGCCGAAAACCAGGTGCCCTTTCCCCACTTCCCCAGGGCCACGGCTGGCCCTAGTGCTCAACAAACTTCTCCAGAAGCTGATACAGCTCACCAACCAGC
Source organism: Todiramphus chloris collaris (assembly GCA_025345505.1). Classification (NCBI taxonomy): domain Eukaryota; kingdom Metazoa; phylum Chordata; class Aves; order Coraciiformes; family Alcedinidae; genus Todiramphus; species Todiramphus chloris. The sequence continues at coordinate 686,006 of JANVCC010000041.1, forward strand.
AGAAAGCTCACCCAGCATGGACACAAGCTCACTTTCTAACAGCACAGCAAGCTCTGGATGGATCAGTGCCAGAGCCAGCACAAGGGCTGAGGAGGGCTGGAGAAGTCAATGGTACCAACCCCATCGCTGGCAGGAATGGTGGCGGTCCAGCACCTTCCAGAACAGCCCATCACGTGGCCAACGAGCAGCAAAATGGAGAGGTGGATGAGGAGGAGGAAAAGGAAGGGAAGACAATAATATATAAAATGCTCATTTTGGTTTTGGGCAACTGCCTACAATTAAAACCCTAAATCAGATGCATATTTGGCAGCTGAAGAAAACGGTGCTGGGTTCTGTTTTGGTTTTGCTTGGGGTTTCTCAGTATGGTTGGCAGGACACCTGAAAGGAGGTTGTTGTGAGGTTGGTGCCAGCCTCTTCTCTCAAGTAAATGGCAGGACTAGAAGAAATGGCCTGAAGTTGTACCAGGGGAGGTTTAGGCTGGGTATTAGGAAGAATTTCTTTACTGAAAGAGTAGTCAGGCACTGGAACTGGCTGCCCAGGGAGGTGGTGGAGTCACCATCCCTGGAGGTGTTCAGAAAATGTGTAGATCAGGCACTTCAGGACATGCTCTAGTGGGATGGTGAGGTTTTTTGTTGTTTGTTTGTGGTTTTTTTGCACTGACAGTTGGACAGGGTGATCTCAGAGATAGTTTCAAACATGACAATTCTGAGATTCTATGACACTTGCAAGTAGTTCATCCTAAGGGAAATATCTGATTTTCCTTAAGAATTCCAAGCTGCTTCAAATAAACAGCAAAAACTATTCTCAGGTTTCACCCAGCCCCAGATTCCCTGACTAGACAAACACATTTATTTTATCTCTGAAAAATATTCTGCTCCCTGCCTCTGAATGAAGATACCAGCTAAGAAAAATGGGAAGACAACTGTTTAGTTCAGAAGAGAAACAGAATATGCACAGAATATGCTTTGAAAAGCACAAGAACACTCAAGTGGGAAAGAAAAGCAAGTGAACAGACAGGAAAGCTGTTCTTGTACCTGGTGCCCTTCATGTCATAGTACTGAGTATGGGAGCATGAAGCTCTGATCACTCCTAAAGATGCCTGTCGCTGGTAACTCCTCCGTGCAACCCGTGTATGTCCCATGCTAGGCTTTCTCTTCTGTTCACTGAAACCACACTGAAATGCCCTGTTTGAAGTGGTTTGCCAGAAAGGGCTCTGACAGATCTGAGGTGTATCTCCACCGCAGCTCCATCGATTCATATGAGGGATGTTGCCCTCTGGGCCATGATTTGTCTCCTGGCACAGGTGCTACTGCCTGTGAGCAGCACGGCCAAGAACCAGCTCTGTGAGCCATCTTCTCCAACAGATGATCTTGCCTTAATTTTCTTAATATATATAATTTCATTAAGGTCATTTATACTTGAACTAAATTCATCACAACTTGTCTATCAGCAGTAACACCCATGTGCACAAAAAAAACCACTGTACAATCAGGCTTTATGCCAGTTGAACCACTGCCTGTAAAGCTGCTACGATGGTGCCGTGCATCCCAACCCCAACCAAGCTGGACCACGTGTCCTTTGCACGATCAAGCTCAAAGGGACAATGCAGTAGCTGCAGATGTTGGGCACACACGTACCAGTGATGACACAGGCAAACCATACTCCATGCTGGGTTGTGGGGATGCAAGGACCGATGCATTTGTTGCTGACACAAGACCTGTGACTGACGTTCAGCAGGATGCTGGCATGGGCTCTGTAGCCCCTGCTGCCACTGCAGGACCTGTGAGAGGTGGGACAACGTGGTGATGCTTGGCCTGTCCACATCTGCTCAAAACCAGCATCAGGTAAAGTCACGTGAGGCAACATCCCACGTACCCCACTCATTTTGCACCCAAAGGAGCATCAGCTGTCCTCTTGCAGCTGGAGTGAAGCCAGCAAAAACATAGTAAGCCAATGCAACCTTCACTTGGTGAGTTCAGCCTGAGAGAGAAGCAACTGAATGCCCAGGGCTGATCTGGACCAAAGCCACACTGCTGGCTAACCCTGGGGTGTCAGCAACAGGCTGTAACCATCATGAAACCAGCACCTGAGAGGGGCACAGGAGCGGAAAACAGCACAGCACCCAGTTTTGCTTCCTGAGAGCAGGTTCACATGGAGAAGGAACAAGACAAGATGGTAGCTGCTGCTGTAGGTTTACAATCCGGAGCAGAAGGAAAGGCAGGTGTAAAAGAAATTGCATTACAGTTTTGTCACTTTTTACTGTTTTCAGCATAAAGCAAGTTTAAGTATCAAGAAAGAGCAGCCAAAAACTTAAAAAGAAACCAAAAACCAGACACACACACACAAAAACAAAAAACAAACCCCAACATGCAAAAATGATAAATGCCTCGTTTCAGAGAAACAGTGCTCCCAAAATAAGCCACATGCAGTCTCACTGCTAACTCAACTTTGCGGAGAATTATTTCAGCAACCAAAACCTAGAAGAAATGCTGTATTCCCTATACATCTTTTGCTCTTTGCTTTTCAATGAGACGCTGGCTCCAAAGACCAGCTGGAGCCATTTGAATGCTAATAACACGAAGCATCTGCAATCTAAGAAATAAACCACCGCAGTTTTAAACCGTATTCAACACGAACCAGCACACCCACCTAATCCATCCCCTCCTCTTGCTTTAGAAATTATTCCAGTGGGATCACAGCTGGCCTGTTTACTGCTTCACCCACCCAACAAAAGCACCGCTCCTCTCTGAAACCAACAATGCACATGGGACATCTCTGAAGACCCTCTTAGGGGCATGGCATTGAGCACATGAAGAGCCATCAAGCCTTCACATGTAGGGGAGAAGACAACTCACCACAGTCACCATTAGGATGACACTTCTTCTAGGAAGCCTCCACTGGGAGTACTGGAAACCCTCGCCCCACACACCTCCAACTCAGTACTTGTTGATCTTGCCTACAGAAGCAGCATCCTTCAAGCTGTGACTCCCTGGAGGAATGCTTTCCAAACATGATTTGGAAAAGCTTCAGACTTAACCTCAGCCAGCCTTCATGTGTAAATTCATGTCCAAAAGAGTTTCCACCTGGACAAGGTGATGCTCAGGCTTCAGAGGACTCTGTTGACCATCTCCGTGTCTCCGTGCACGGTGGGCAACACATCCAGTGAAAAAGGGTTGGGCTGAGAGGGGGTATCTATTGCTCTTGCCATCCCTCAGGGTATGACCGAGGGAAGTCAGTGTGGCAGCACAAGGCCAACAGTTTGCACTGAAGCCCACAACGCTCCCACACAGACCGTGTCAGCTGCAGAGCTGGGAAATGGAAAGCGATCTGGGAGAAGAGAGATCGCACAGGGAGGAAAGGTGCAGCAAGTGGTAAATTTGGACCTATTCCCAGTTTCCCAAGGAAGGGGCTCAGACAGACAAAGCACATATTTCCCCTGCAGAGCTTCCCCAAACCTTCTGGCCACTGCTGCTCATCCCCTCAAGGAGCTGCCGCTTTGATGCTCACCGCTGTGGCACCCGCGACAAGGCAGTGATGCCACCAGCTCGTGTGCACACTCTGGTGCTTGGCTTCGTTTCACCCAGGGAGCTCCAGCAGATGCTCCAGCCATGGAACATCCCTATCCCAACTCCAAGCTCCTGGAAAGACATCGACCTGTATAAGCGGAGTGTTGCAAAAACAAGCTCAGATCAGAGTCTTGTGAAAAAAGTCAAGCTCATCCAAGGAAGGCAAAGCCCATTTCGGTCCAGGAAGGCTCCCACCACATTTTTTCCATCACAGTCATGCATGGGGAGGCACCTGGGCACAGGGCTGGAGCATCAGCTCCTGTATGTATCCTCCATGGAGGAGCATTGGCTCAGCTCCAGCAGCTTGTTACACAACACCAGGCTGTTTATGTTTTCACCTAAAATGCTGAAAACAAGAGAGGTGAAAAAACAATCACTGCAAGCTAGCATATTAACCAGACAGAAGGGATGCATATGATGGCTGCCCCCTCCACACCATATAGTACCCCAACGTCCTGTCAAACCCACATGGTTTGGATTAGCAATGCACACTCTGGAGAAACAGCCCTGGTTTGGGATGCAGGTGGGGCACGGTGCTCCTCTTGAGCATGGCAGAGAAGGGCAAGCGCATCCCAGCTCCCCTCCCTTGCCTGCTGTCAGATGGGCACAGACCTGGGGAAAGCACAGGGTTGATGGGATATTATGGGAAGCCCTCCATTGGGGCACCCAAGCACCTCTGTACCATCTGGGTCACTTCATTTACCCACTGTGCAGTGCTGGCTACAGGCGTTTGAACTGCAACTCTGCAGCATCCAAGCTGGGATGGATGAGCCCTCTCTAGGCTCTACCACACTCAGAAAACAGCTCTGATCTAGCAAAACTCATCAGCCAAAAACTTGATCCAGGTCTCTATACTTTGCCCACAGATTTCTTTCCTCCTCTCTCAGACTGAAGCAAAAAGGCATGGGGTTAATTCAGCCTGGGATGCTCAGCCCTTGCAGATGGGCAGAGCAAGAGATGAGAAGGAGAGCATTTCTCTGGTTCACTTGAACCTAGAGAGCATGTCTGGCACTCCCCACTTCTGATCTCAACAACTTTATTCACCAACTGCAAGTAAACGTCCAGAGTGATTTCCAGCACTGATTCAGAGGCCTGGGAGATATTACCAAATTATTATTTTTTTTAAACACTGGCTGCGTATTTCTGGCTAAGTCAACAGATCCAAGTCACTGCTGTTACACATTGTCCTCAGCCTGAGATCTATTTTTCCTCATGGTAAAAGAAACTGCAGTTCTTTCTGATTTAACTCCACAGAAATGCCCATTACTCAGACAGGAGTCTGTAAAGCTGGCTTGAACTAATCATCAAATTAGTTTAAAACAATTACATTTTGAAGTTGAGCATCCTCTGGCATCCAAAATATCACTCTGGGGTTTTTATTCACTTTTAATGCTATTTCCTGTTTTACTGCCACCACCAGGTTAACCCCAGACCCAGCAGAAACACCAGCAAAACCAGCCAGCCCATCACGGTATGACCCAAAATAACACAATTAGTTTCTGTAACCAACTCCTCTACAGAAGCAACGTGTCCTATTCCAGCCTTGGCTCTGTACGTGCCTCCTGAGTCAGTTCTGAGGGGAAGAAGTCCACGAAGAAGCTGCACGTGTTAGTGCAAACCCCAAACTGCATCACGCAAAGGCAGCAAAGAGCTGAGCTCAAAGGCTCAGCAAGCACGGTGCTTCGGCTGGAGGCAAGCTCGCCCCAGCTCGCACAGCTGCTCGCTGCTGGTCCAGTACAGGGTAACTCATCCCTACAGCAGAAGGAATGGGTTTCAGCAAGTAAGAACACACTTCCTGACAGATGGACACAAAAAGATCCTAAGTGGGACTTAGAGAATCCAGGAAAAGCCAAGGCTGTCAAGCTGCAGAGTTCTGCAGTGCCCCGTTGCACAGCGTTCCCTCGAATTTGACGGCGTTAAGAAAAGGAGGCTGGCGGTGCTGCCACCATCAGCTGGGCTGGCACGGGAGCATGGTGCCTGTGCTGATGGTTTGAAGTTGACCCAGGGTCAGTGCAGCTCCCCAGTGGGGAAAGAACCCTGCAGGACTCCACACGCAGCACCGTGACCCTCTTCTCTCCTTTCCCTTTTGTTGAAGCATCACTTGAAGCAAAAGCCTGAAAATGCATTAACCAGGGAAGAAAAGCAACCGCATTATGAAGTGAGCACACAAAGCACACCATGACATTTACAAGTGAGGCTGGTCTTACTCATTTGTATTTCAAAGGCCAGGTTGACACAAGACATTTTTCTTCTTCTAGCTTCGTCTGTGAAGGGAATAATACATAATTTTGAGTGGTTTTGCCATGGTGTCAGGCAGTCTTCCTGCAGAGTCAGCTACAATGACATTCAACCTGCCTCACTCAGAAAACATAAGGACCAAGCTGGGAAAATCCCCCTTTGGCTGACACGACCCACACTGATTTCAAGAGGCTTGTTCATGCCCATATACTCACCAACCTGTCCTAAACTCTCTGTGGACTGAGCAAATAGTAAGTTAATCATTTGGAGTGTCTTCCCTCCTTCAGTAACTTCACACAACTGAAACCCTTCCATCTTCAGCACTCTTGTCAACATACAGTGACAAAACTCATACTCAACGTTTTAACACCTTTGTGGCCTCTATCACACTGCAAGGATGCCTCCTTTGCTGGAAGATAGTATTTTTGATCACACCACCAGTAACAACCCCCCCAGAGAAGATGGAGGACCACCACTACTGATCAGTCACAGCCCTCTTGGTGGCAAGCTGTGGTGCTCTTTAGACCAAGAGCTGCCTAGCCTTTCAAAACAACAACCTGATACAAAATTGAGCTGAAAGCTAGTTTACAATCTGCCCTGTCATACCAGACCCACCAAGACCTTGTCAAAGGTGACAATATCCTGTTCTGGTGTAGCACCAGCCTCAGCTGATGACCTCAAAACTGACAGTCAAGGTACACAGGACATTTATCTGTAATAATTTCAGTTTTGCATCCTCCTCCTAGTAAAAACCCATCTGTCCCAAAAGGGACAAACCATCCTCCCTACTCTACACCCCATACATTTTATGTGCCTGTTTTCAGGGCATCAATCTGGAAAATCCAGAGCTTCTTGGCAAATTTTACTTGACTACAACAAAGCCCATCACAATTCAGCTGCACTGTAATTTGTATCAGGCAAATATGTAAAACTGACGAAGTCACAACATGGTCTCCAGTTCTCAATCTCCTTAGTAGATAACATCAGACTATGCAGAGGCCTTGAAGAATTGCCTTGTAACAAAGGGCATGAATATTCATGCATTCAGAATGTCCTCTTCCCAGCAGGACCAAGAGATGGGCACATAAAGTGAGCATTGTGATACAAGGGTTCCTTCAAGTTGGAGTTGACCACAAGGCTTTACTCTTCCATCATGACTTGACCTCATGGTTTTGGCTCCTTTTCTGCCCCAAAGGCATGTTGGCATTGTTGGAGTCCTTCTACCCAGTTATCGAGTCTGTGCACATGGCCCTAGCAAGCACACTAGGAACACAAAGTAAACAAGGTAGCAAAGTATAGGTGTGTTAAGAAACAACAGGGAAAACAGCTTTCCCCAAGTAATGATCTCTCCATTCAAATCAGAATATTCCTTTCATGTTTGCCATCCAGTGCAAAGCTCCTCCCATACCCACCACCATGCAGTTCATCTCTACCCCAGCTGCTGTCTCCAGCCTTCATTCATGCCCGTCACACCCTAGTCACAGTCCAGCACGTTTCCCCTCCTCTTTCAGGGAATTTTTATCCCCATTTTTAAAGCCATTTTCCCCATAAATGCTTTGACCACATTTATGGACCCACACCCGTTTGCGCACACACAGCCAATGAGCATCTGTAACTCACAGAGATTTGGGGTCTTCCACCTGGAAAAACCCAGGCACCCCTCACCTACAGGCAACTGAAATGCTGCTGGATGGTTCAAGTCTTCTCTTGCCCAGGTGGAGCAATGGTCTTATTTGGGGATGAAGGGAAGCAAAGTGGGACTGGTCACCAAGACATCTGGCAATGCATTGGTTGGACCTGACACATCCCACCCAAGAGCCCACCACAAAAGTGTGAATGATTTCCTCCTGACAGCCCAGGCAAGGCAGACTGTATATAAATCACATACAGTAATGCATACAGGCACAGAGCTATATATAAGATATATATATAGAAGTACACACCAAAATAACACCAAAGAGTACAGATGCTAAGGCAGGGATAAAACCAGCTCATTACAGAAGTGGCAAAATCTTGTAAGATCATGGAAAAAACACTATTTTGAACAGTAATGACCATATATCAAAAACAGTGGATATTCTTGGCTTTCAGTCCTACATACCACAACAGACAATGATCAATTTGGATCTCATGAGAGAATTATCAGCTAGAAGGTCCATGGGAGACCTCTCAGGGAAAACAAGGATTGCACGCGTTAGGACGCGGCAGAAAAATTATTTCCTTGGCATCACAGAGTGCACCAGTGCGCTAAGCCAACCTGCTGCTGACACACGATTTTCTTTAAATCATGCAGCCCTGACATGACAAAAATCAGCAGAACCTCAAAAATAACGTTCCAAAATCCATTCCTTGAGGGTTAGTCCAACAAAAAGTAACGTTGACAGGGAACAGCAGGATGGCATCTTTGACATTTGCCCCACGTGAGGCAAAAAATGGCAATCATGTCAAATGGATATAAAGTTAGAATAGAATACTACTGAAGTTAGCTCACTGACTTCAAAACAGTCATGTTACAGTGCAAAACAAGACTGAATATGAATGAAAATGGGCCAGGGTTTTTTTATCGCAATTGGATAATGTGCCCAGGGGCATCAAAGGGGGCACGTGAGCATCCCCGGGCTGAAAAGCATTTAACAATTCCAGAAAGGTAAAACTAGTAAATACAAGGTAATACTAATCTGTAATAAAGCCTACAATAATGTTAAACAAGAATTAATCAAATGCAAATAAGGCAAAACTTACACTGAGCAGTAACAACTGCAAAACATAATCAGAATCACTGCAGCCCAATAAATAAGACCTACCACCAAGACAGGGTCAAGCATGGTGCACCTGAAGAGGCATGCTCCACGCCACACTTTATGGTCATCAGGACTGTTATTACAAAACCTTGGATAAAACCCCTCCCCAGAGCTTTCTGAAAATAAATCTGTGCCCAAGACATCAACGTGGCTCTGAGCATCGTTCGCCCAGATCAGCTTACAGCAAAAAGTTTTCCTAACTTTCCCATCCTTTTTGGTGCATTATTTGGTTGTGGGCACGAGGTTTGAAGTACAGGTGTGAGGTAACTCAATCCTTCTGTGCCCTGGAGGAGCTCTACTGGCAGCTTGAAGTGAGCTGCTGACCTTGGTTATCTTACCCGCTTTTTTGGTCCTGCAAGCGACCGCAACAGAAACCCCAAGTGAAATTGTCCTAATCTCTCCTGGAGATTCTGATTTCAGTCTGATGTGGGTGGTGGTTGAAGCTTCATGAAAGGAATATCTTAAATAAAAAGGTTTATGGTGGTGTGCAGCAGTAAAATTGCTTTCAAAGCCTTTACGCATCAGTTCATCAGGAGAAACTCAAACATGTTCATTAACTCCCGGCATCCTGGCAGTTTCAAAGATGCTGCTCATGGCCAAAATCAGGCTGTTATCCCAAATGCAAACATCCATCTGCTGCTGTAGCCAGGCAACAGCTCCAAATTTTGTATTTATCCTCTGGTTCAGGGAAACAAGGACAATATTAAGCTCATTTTACATACAAGCAATGGACATCAAGATATTAACAGGTAGGACTGCTCTCTCCCCAGCCTCAGCTGTCTACTAAGCCAACTGTCTGGAAGCTTTGCATGGTCTACAGAGGAACAGGCTGCTCTGAAGCATCATTTGTTCCCTCTCTTGCTACTGAATGCAAATGGAGCTTACACTAGAAAACAGGTATTTTAGATTTCACACCTAACCTCACTGACTCCACAGACATTCAGGAGCAGGGAAGTCCACCAAACAACAGCTCCAACTGGCACAGTCATGTTACTACTACATCTCCAAGTAGGCCAGCATTTTGGCTACCAAGTCACACTTTTGGTCCAGCTGTGTGACCTGTCCAATGTTGAATGGGAAGTATGTGGCAGCATCAGGACTGGGGTGCCTTACACTCAAGCCTGGTCTGTTCCCCATTTTCAAACATGAAACTGCTTTAAAAGCTTTCATTTGTTCTCTCAGAAAACACAAAAATTAATCCCAAGAAGCATCAAGACTTTTTTTTTTTTAGCACAACTGTTACAGAAACATGAAAATTCAATTCAGCATAGGTCTAAGGGGCTGCCCTGACCCGAAACCCACAAGGCTATCTATTTTCCCCCATCAACCAAGACAGCTGGATGTGAGGAATGCCCATTCTGCCCCATTCCCACTTAGGTCTGCTCATCTGGTCTGGCATCCCTGCCCACACCAGTGACACCATCATGGGCAAGAGCACAAGGAAAGGATTTGTAGCTTCAGCTGTTTATCCAAAATACCGAGGCATCTAGGAGTAACATCAAATAGCCAGAACCATCCACTTGCACTCTTTGGGACTATACCCAGACAGGAAATCTTCCGAGGAACAGACTATTTATAAAGCATGATCTATACGGTACGGTCTAATGAGTTAACCCCCATCGCAACACAGATCTGATGCCTTCCTTTGCGAGATCTCCCTTGAGCCCTGTCATGTTGTAGGAGACACCAATGGCCTGGGTGTTCCCCTGGGAATTCCCACCCCTCCGTCAGCCTCCAGGTCCCCACCGTGGACCACATTTGGATGATCTCCCTCAACTCCCCCTGTTACAACCTCAAGCTTCCCAGGAAACAGTGAACTCTCTGGGGAGACACCAAGGTCTGGGCAGCTCTGGGCATACTGAGGGAGGCAAAGGCATAGAGGGCTTGAGAAGACACAAAAAACCATACAGATGATTCAAATCACCTCTGAGAGCAGCTTTTTATATGCATGTGATTCAACCATCCATAGACACTGTTTAATAGGAAGCAGAACTGAGCAACCCACTGATGCAAAACCTAAAAAACAAGGCCAGAAAACAACCTGGTTCAACCAAATATACACAGTTTGATACTGGATCACCCTCATGAACACACAAGATCCACACAGCCACATACCCCACGTGATCTGTGAAGGCGACTGTACAGATCTGTGCCGAGTCCGTGCCTAGAGAGAGCTCGGCAATGTGCAACCACCAAACGTGGCAAGTCTCCGACCTGCCCAGAAAATGCCAGAAGCTGCTGATGAGAAGCAGCTGAATCCTGAAGAGGAAAATGCAGGGAGCTGAGGGAAGACCAGACTGAACACCATCACTGTTTTCTTGCTGGGTTTGGTTGGGTTTTTTTTTTTCCAGATTTATAGGAACAGCTCTGAAAGGATGTAATGCCTCAAAACCTTTGATCAACTATCTGGGTGTCCACATGGGCAAGCATGAAGCCTGCAGAGAGTGTGGGGCTGCCCAGTCTGCTGCTCCCCACCTCCCCACCCAGACATTCATGCACTCATCACCTCACAAAGCTACTTGAATGAACTAAAAATGCCTGAAATAGGAGACAGCTCAAACAGATTTTGATCATCTCATCCTGAACATATCAAGGGAAATTGGAGCAACCCACAAAACAAATAAGCATTTAGCATTTAACCCTTGTGATGAAAGAGTTGGTGTCTTGGCTTTGGGGGGGTGCTGAGGAAGTGCTCATTAACATCAGGAGAATTAGTGAAACTATCAATGAAATGAAGCAGGACGTGTCGCAGCACAGGAGAGGAAAGGTGAGAGATGGGGGAGGCCAAGCCATCTGCGGTCATGGCTGAGCTGATGGTGCCTGACAGGACACGTGTGCAGGTCCAAGTCACAGCACAAAATGTTAACTTCATTAAAAGCCCTAGTTGGATGTAAGCCCAGGTTGGCTGTAAAATTTGTCCATAGCAGAACTGGGGCAGGAAAAGCAAGAGCTCAGTGGGGCTCCCCACTGCACTCAGCATTGCCATGCTGGCCAAGAAGGGTCCTGGTGCCTTCACAGCTGTGCATCCACAGCAGTTTCGAGCTAAGGGATGTCATTGCTCCACCAATTACTCATCAAGCTGCAGCAACTGTTGAATTCGTGTACTGATACTGCATCAAACATGAGGCAAACACAGCCTAAACACCCTTCCAGGTAGATTTAAAACAACCAGTTTAATGTCATACTTGCAACACTCTAATGGGCAGCAGCTCAAGCAAGCTCTGCTGACCCAACGCTCCTCAGACTGCCTTCATCAAAGAAGCTGCTACCCACACTCCTATACTAGGTAGATCAATGTCGATTTAGCTGAATTGCTACAAAACCTGGAAGAAGCTTCACTGCTGGGACTGCACAAGTGCCCCACTGGGGCAGCAACACCACAGCCAAGATGTTTTGTGTCCCCTGTCCTGGCCTCTTGGCTTTCCCTGGTTTTTGCCTCTTTGCAACATCCTCAGGATCCTTAGGCTTCAGAGACTTCTCTTGTCATGTTGGACCCAACTGCCTTTTCTCAGGGCTGATCAACTTACGTCATGCAAATTTTACCCAGGGTGGAGGTAAACGTTAGTGGTAGAAAGGGGCATTCAGATGGTTCCTTTTATGTTTCACAGGTCATTTGCATCCCTATTCTCTGCCTTTAGGGTAACTCCGGGTTGACTGAACACCTGCTTTTAGCTGCTGGGAAGCAGATAACAAACCTCCTTCTCCACCCTCCCCCAATTCACACCTCTTCCAAATACTTAGCCCCTGTCAGTCTCAGGACTTGCAAACCTACTCAAGTGCAGACCTCCTCGCTTCAAGCAGGCTGCTCATTTCATCTTGGTCAAGATGGAGATGAGCTCATTCTCCTGCTTACTGAATCCCAAAGCATCCAAGCAAACCAAACCCAAGGAAAGCAGAGAGCCTCACCCCAGGTGTGACTTTCTCAGGGGGCAGCACCCCTGAGAATATATTGATGGTGTCAGCAGAAGCAAAAGCATACCAAAGGCCTTCCAGAGTTGCACCTGCTTAGGTACAAGCAGCTTGTACATCTGTCTTTAAACCTTTTCTACTCGATATTTATCCATGCTGCAATATGGACAAGCCAGCACAGGCTGAGCACAATGTTCTTGTCCCTCAAAACAAAAGCTTACGGTGAGGAGGTGGCCCAGCAAAAGCGGATGGATATCTGGGGGGGAATTTCCCCTGCACAGGAAATGCAGCGAAGCTCTGAGGGAGATGCTAATCTACAGAGCCCTGACACGCAGGTCTCAGCTCCTCACCTTACCGCACCTGCGGCTGCTGCACCACAACAGTTACTGGGATGTGGATGCTCCCACTACAGGTGTTAGGCTCCCACAGGGACAGCATCGCTCCAAACCTTCCCACAGCTGAAAAGCCACAAGCCAAACTACTCGAAAAGCCAGCAGCCAGGGAGGCTCCAGGGCTGGTTCCCAGGAGGTTCACAGGTAGCCTCAGCATCTCACTGGTTCTCAGTGCAGTGGCTCCTGGGACTGGAGTCATCTCACTGGTCCCCACTGGGACTGCAAAAGTCAGTGTGAGATGACCCATTTGGACTGAAATCTCTTTGGCGACCATACCCTGTTCTTCAGGAATGTATTTACACTGCCAGTCAGGGTGTACAAACACCTGAGAGCAGGCTCAGACAAGTGGTTCACAGATTTACCTTGTGTCCAAACCCTGCAGAAACTTTAAGGGCAGCTTAGGAGAGGCCCAAGAATTCATGCAGTGTACCTGGACACCCCAAGCCACAAGCAAACCCCTGAACTACAGCCCTCCTACACAGGGCTCAGACATTACACGTCCTGCAGACAATACATCCAAACAAGCTACCCCAACTGCTCTGGCAGCGCGGAGAGGCAGGTATTGTAGGGGATGGTTCAGCCCATGCAGATGCCTACACCAGGTCATGGTCAGGCACTTCCTAAAAATAACCATTTCCCTCCAGCGACTAAAAGGAGGCTGAGGGGGAGGGGACTGGTTTGGTGGCAGGTAATTGCAACAGAGGTCTCTAAATCTAGAGGAGCAAAGTCCCTTGCTGTGATGCCCAAATATAGCCAGAAGTAAGGTCTCACCATACTCAAGATAGTCTCCAGCCCTTCTGAGACCCCCAACCATGTAAGCAGTCTAAATTCCTCCCATTAGCCCTGAAGAGGAAAAATACATGGAAACCCAGAACAAAAATGAAGTCTGGAGACTCAAGAGAAGATGTCTCACCCAAAGGGTGCAGGGAAGCCCAGGAAGGCTTGTGTCTCCAGGATTACGAGTGCTGAAAGCCATCACTACTCACCTCATTTCCCAGGAAACCCTGGCAGGATCTGACCTCCCTTCCACATGCTCCTCCTCTCTCCTTTTCACAGTCAACCAAGACCTATATGACGTCACAACAGAAGAAATGTCAGCAAATCCCCTCCCTCCAACCGGAAAGCTTTATTTCCTCAGTTTTTCAAAATAAGGCTGCATTGGAAAGTAACTACATATGAACTGTGCCATATATACAGAGAGAATCATAAAATGGTTTGGGACTGAGATTATTTATTTATTTATTTATTTGCATTTTTAAAATATCTATATATTTATTTAATAGCTACATAAATCAGTTAGGGGATGGGAGCATCCCGGAGTGGCTGAGGCAGCAGAAAACAAACCATCACCAAGGATGAAGCCTTAGAGCCTGTGCCATGATTAACAGCCATACCAACTCAGCAGTGCGGCACCAGAGCAAGCACGATGAGGTCCTCCTGAGATGTTCACTGCCAGCTCTAAAGCAGTCCCTCAAATGCTCCTAAAGAGCAATGGGAGGAAACAGAGCCAGGAGAGCCAGGGAGCCTGAGATGATGAAGAAACACCCTTCTTGTGGTGTTCACCCAGGGCTGGACAAGTTCTTCAAGGAAAAGGGACAGAGGCCGTGAACTCCTGCTCCATGATCCAGAGCATCCCAGTAAAAACACGGAGGGAGAGGATGTGAGCTTTTCACCGTGGTGACTTCCAGGCCTTGGTGACACCTCAAGTTACAGCTTGAGGGTTACATGGGACAGCCAGACGGACATCAGGCTGTTGCTCAGGTCTCCCCTGCCATGCTGGGTGGTGGTCTTGGTAGGCTGCTTTGTTCCATCATCTAGGTCCCCATCTACTATATCCTCTCAGGCCATGGGACCCCTCTTTGGGGCAGCCATGTATCCCACAGATCTCGATGACACAGCTGCTCTGGCAGCTTGAGGCAGAAGAGGGTAAGGGGACCTTTCTTACCATCAGAATAGCCTCATCACTCAGCCTACTTAACCCAGCCACATTTGCACTGCTAAGTTTGGGAGAGTATGAGAAGCATTCCCTCAGAGCAGGAGGTGGGGGAGGGACATGCAGGCTTTTGGCCTCCTTTAACTACCTGCCAAGTGCTCTGTAATTCAAAGTCCATGTCAGGGATGCCACGTCAAGCTGCACAGAAATGGCCCAAATCCAGCTAACTTGGAGATCTGCTGCCTTAACCCCTTCGAGTCAGCATCTGGCCTTGGTTATTTTAAGAAAATTATTGAGTCGGGATTTCTGACACAGCTCCCACTTAAATAACAGGCTTCCAGGAGGAATGTGGGGGGAATTCCGGACATCTTCATGCAAGAAAGGAGGTACTCAATTCAGCTATTCAAGTCTGAAGACCCTGCCCTGAAGGGATGCAGTGCTCAGCCTGGTAACAGCTAGCAGCAATCCTTAAGTTCAAACTCATTTAAGAGCCTGTGAATGACTCTTTTGGAAGGCAAAACAGATTAAACACTCAGGAAAGACAGCATCAATACCTGCAGCAAGAAGGGGCCACCATCCTTGGCAGTACCTGGAAACATTGCCCTGACCTGCAGCACAAGCACCTAAAAACCTCTGATCTCCAGGCTTTGCTTTTGAAATCACAGAAGCAAATTAAAAGTCCCTCTCACTCTTGTTGCTGGTGGGTCAGGAAGGTAACTTTTCTGGGTCCATTTTCCACGAACACCATCAGCACCTGCACCCTCCTGCAGATGCCCAGAGAAATCTGCTCCTGGAAACCCAACCCATGAAACATCTTGGGGGGGGTGTTGCTGCCCACACCCAACAAATAAACACCTCGATTAATCCCAGAGGGTGCCAAGTCCAATGGAGTACAAGGTAAGCCAGAAATCTTCCCTGGCACCCACGCCTAGATGTTCAAGGGAGCTTTTGAGGAATCCAGGCATGAGCCTGGGCAACTGGCCACTGAGCTCCGGCTGCTCTACTGGGACCTTTCCCAAGCGATTCACATGCACACCAAAAAAATAAAAAACAACCTAGTCTTCTTTTCTGTAAAAGTGGGCATCAAACACTCTGACATCAAGAAGGATGATTAAAGACAGTTGAGTTACGACGAAGATTAAAGAACTAAATATGGCCAACTTGGCTAGGCAAGGAGTAAGAGGAGACGTGATAAAAGACTCCAGGCATCTGAATGAAGGGAGTGGCATGGCATTAAAGCACTGAATAAAATATCTTTCTGAGAAATGGATCCATCAATGATCTCCCAAGAGATAACGTGCAAGCCTCATTTTTTAGACATTTATAAAAGCAGTCTCTAGAACTGAGGTTTTTGAGGAGAAATCCACATTGCCCTGAAGGGAACATGCACCAAACCTTTTCATCTCCAGCAAAGGGTGCTGTGAACAAAGTACACGATGCCACAAGGGAGCACATGAAACTTGGGAAGTGGCAAGTATTTCATTTTGCCTCGCTCAAGAAACAGAGATATGCTTTTTCATTGTAAAATGAATTAAAAAAAATGCAACCCTGAGTTTCACTCCTTGTTTTTAATTCAGTAAACCTAATCCATAATGGTTTTGATTTAGAAAAAACAGAAAATAACCACCAGCCCATTCAAAATGAACAGGTCTGAGAGTCTTACAAGTAGTTGACTTTTTGCCCCAGAAATTAAAGATAGATGGAGTACTGCAGAGGCAAGAGCCTGGCTGGAGCTGGGCAATGGAGCTCCCAGGGACTGCGAGCCCAGCAGCTCTCAGACCCAGCCAGACCCAGCACACACACGGGCAAGGTGACAAAATCCTGTAAAGCATTTCAATACTTGGCTCTGCTGAGACTGTATCTCTCAAAGAAAGTATCCCCTGAAAAGCAAGGACCTGATATACTTTATAAAGATCAGAGGTAAGCCCAACACCCTGAGAAAACTGCCCAGGAACAGAGCTAAACCTGTTATTCTGGCTTTGCCCCCAAAATCCATGTATAATGCATGTAATGTACATACCTACCTAAATACCATCCCTGTGAAGCCAAAGCAGGGGATTTTGTGTAATTCCACATCATGTCCAGTCATATGAGGGTCTGCTGAACATCTCCTCCCAGCATGGACAGAGGGGTGTACCCAAAAAGGACCTTGATCTGGCCACCAGTCACATACTGAATACAAACACATGCAAGGTGAGGTTTCCACCAACACCAGCTTATCAGTTCGTCTGATGTGCCTGGGGATTGTAGTTAACCCCCAAATGTTCTTTCAGGTGCTTCTGCACTGATATTCTTGATGCAACTTGGCCATTGGGTCTGATTTACAAAGCTCAGCAGCAACATCTCGGATTTGCGTACCTGAGAGACTCCTTCATCCTCAACAAGGAAAAGCCAGAAGACATTTGTCAATGGTGCAATTTTAAATCACAGTTAAATTCACACACACAATGGCCATATATCACTAAGGAGGTGGTCCTGTGCCAGCTCCCCCTGTCTCCCTTGACATGGTGAAGCAGCACAGGGCGATCAAATGTAAGAGAAAACTGGCTAGGAAAAAACAAAAAGGTGAGCAATTTTCTTCTCATTAATTCCCTAAATCAGTTCTGTGGGGTTCGGGGAAGTACTAGAAATCTTCCCCCTTTTGGCATGAGCATGATCAGCTGCATGAGAACTGCAACATGTGACCACAATCCAAGGCAACCTTTGTTTGCAAGACCAAGAGTGGATTTTTTTTTTTTTTCTTCTCCCCTTTCCCACAGCAAGCTCTTAAGTCTGCAACTGCCTTTCTCCATGGGAACAAGAGATCCACCATTTACTGACTGGTGAGTTTTACTGCAGAGTTGAAACAGAATGTTCACAAAGAACTGTATTAAATATTTTTTTAATAAGTGGAGCATTTTAGTATGCAGTGAATCTTCTTGCTTTATGCTTGCTTGTCTCTTTGGGAGGCTGAAGCACAACACCAGGCTGCCAGATTCATTTTATATAGTCAAGAAACATGATTCTACCCTATTTGAAAACCAGGTCAACATAAAAAGACCCGTTCAAATTGGAGGAAACTCTGCAGTTACAGTTTGGGATGAAAAGGGGAAAATTAAAACATCTAAGAGAGATTATTATGGCTTCTATCAAACCTTCCCCTTCCCATACAGAATCAGCTGCTTCCATCACTGCAGCACTACTAATGCTCGAGATAACCAGGCTCAGGGTATCAGTATCACAAAGAATTAAAGGCTTGC
Source organism: Todiramphus chloris collaris (assembly GCA_025345505.1). Classification (NCBI taxonomy): domain Eukaryota; kingdom Metazoa; phylum Chordata; class Aves; order Coraciiformes; family Alcedinidae; genus Todiramphus; species Todiramphus chloris. The sequence goes on from JANVCC010000041.1 coordinate 704,084, forward strand.
AGGTTTCATTCAAGCAACTCCTTCCTTTTCATCTTAATTTGGGGTATCCCTGCTCAGGCCATGACTGCAGTTATCCTCTGCTCTCATCACACATTCAGACAGACAGACATACAGTACTTGCAGCCCTCACAGCTAGCGTGGCAGGAGGGTAAAGCCCCTCTCTGGCCCACAACTCATGCTTACTTAAATGGCTTTGGAGATTTGAAGAGGGAAATTTAGCATTCTGACTCGTGCAATTCCCACTGCAGGGAGTAAAGGTTATTTTTTCCCCCATCCAGCTAGTTAATAAGAAACAACCATCTCCCAAAACTAGACAAGCTCCAGCTATTCAGAACAGTGGCTTTGGATAATCCATGGGTTAAAAAGAGAACTGAGAGAATCCTGAAGGATCAGCAGGTCTTGGTGTGGCGTTATGTGTCCTGGAAATGCTGCAGCAAGGAGAGATGGAGAAAGGTGAGCCCAGCTGAGGTCTTGTGCACCTCCATCATAGGTGAAGGGGGGGAGGGGGGAAGGTGTAACCCAAAAACCAACCAACCAACCAAACAAAAAATCCCCAACACAAACAAAAAAAAAAACCCAAAACAAAACCAGAACCAACCAACCAAACAAAAAAACCCTAAACAACAAACCAAAAAAACTCAGCTGGATCCCTGTGGCTCCGCACCATATATGCAGATGCCCTGGTATCCGTGGGGACCGCAGCTCGCTCCTCCACTATGGAGCCCTGGCACCTCCGCAGAGACGGCAGGAAAACCACTCCTCGTCAGGAACAGTCCTGCTGCAAGCCAGGCGAGAGCTGTTCGTACAATTAATGATCTATAAAGAAACCCACTTGCTGTTACTCTTTTTTTACTTGCCAAGAGAGCAGAACCCCATCCTCCGTGCGCAGCTCGGCAGGGTGCAGATGCTTCGCCACACACACACCTGCCCAGCCTTCCGCTGCCAGCATCGGCACAGCAATTTCTGTATCCCCCCCCTTGCTGAACCAAGGTAGCGGGGTGCCTTTTGGTGCTTAGCAGAGGTGACTGCCAGCACAATCTCAGCATCTTGCTTTCTAACAGACTGAGCCTCAGGATACCTTTGGAGCTGCCTGGGAAAGACGAGCTCATGTATTCTGCATGTGGGCAGCAGGGTGACCTGGCTGGATAGGTAGGCGGGCAGGGAAAAGTATCTTCTGAGAGACGACAGAAAGAATAAAAAGCAGGAACTGGCAAGGACAGACTGTTCAGCACCGAGGCAAAAGACAAGCAGATCCAGAGGCGTCACACTGGGCTCAGGCAGGATGAGCCCCAGGAGGGGGATGTGTGCTGGGAAGTGTCCAGTTCCCCACGTCCTTCCCAAGAAATGCTTTCTCACCTTGACACATGCATTTTGGTACCCCAGTCAATCCCTGCTCCCACTGAGCAGAGCCTTTGCCAGCAGCCATTTATCCTGGGTATTTTCCAAACACTTATCCTCACTCTCACATGACAATTAACTGCTATTCTATTTTGGTCGAGATATGAAAAGGTGTAAGAAAGAAACGAGTGTTTTTCAGGTTTCAGGAAGATGGGCACCTCTGCCTGCACAGGCAGCTGCTCGGTTGCTGGGGAAGAAGGGATGCACCTGACATGTGCACAAATCTCTTGGAGAGGGAATGGAGTGGAGTCTAAGTACTTGGAACACATTTGTCAGCCTGGAAAGAGTTACCACAAGTCTTGGAGGATTTTTGCCCTCCCAACAATGCAGCCGGGGTGAAGAATGCAAGTGACGCAGCAGCATCCTGCTGGGAGAGAGGGGAAAAAAGTAGGAAAAGGGGGGAAAAAAAAAAAAAAAAAGCCCTAAAGCTCTTTGGATGAGGTTCAGGATGACTACACTTTTACTGTAAGTGTTTAGTAACTCAAGAGTCACACAAGCCTTCTCTGCCCACTTCGGGCCATGACACGCAGATTACACTGCAAAGAACGCTTCACACACACGCCCAGCTGAATCCCTCATTCGAAGGAGGAGAAAAATACCTTTAACAAATTAAGCTGCATTTCCTACTTAAGCAGAGCCCGATCGCTATTTATTTAACAATTTTAAAGTGTTATTCTAACCTTCCTGGTTTGTGTGTGTTGAAAGGCTGTTCCTGGGAAAGGAGCCAAAGTCGATTAGAGCAACCCAGCAGTCAGAGAGGGAGGGAAAAGCAGGGAGGAAGAACCAGGACAAGACTTCATTGCAGGGATTGTCACCAGCAGCCCCTAAATGTGGAGCTGGAGGAAGGCAAGTGGAAAAGCAGAGACAGCAATGCAGAGAGAGTACCTGGTCCATCACCATTCAGAGGTGGCTGGCAGAGGCTCCCTGCTTTCAGCACACTGTTGCCTTGCCCCGAGCAAGCGCACTGGGAGATGACCAGGTGAAAGCAAAACCAGAAGCATCCACTTCAGGAGGATGACACAGAGCTCTCTGCAGTGGGGATGCTCCACGCGGGTACCATCCAGGAGAGGTGCTGAACCTGCCTGAGAGATGCCCTAGCTGACAGCACCCAGGCATTGCTGTTTGCAGGAATATTCGGTTGCTGGTCAGGCAGATGCAGTCACCCAAGACAGAAGCCTCACAACTCCTGCTAGTCGCATTTTCTTTGATTTTTCTTTTAGTATGACACATGTGTTATTGCACAGAGAAAAACATGGAAAACACAGGGCAAGGAACATCCCTGTGCATGAAAAGAGTGAGCAGCAGGACACTGGCATCCTGCAGCGTCTCTGCAGGCAGCGAGTCTGCTCTGCATCTCAAGGCCAACATGCTCCACTCCAGACCTCATCACCACCTTGGAGCCAGAGGGCTCAGCACACTCTGGGTGCTTATTCTCCTTCGCTCTCCTTTTTGGGAAGTAACAGAGCATTTTCCAAAGGAAGTAACAGGTGGGAAAAGGAGCAGAAGGCAATCCTAGTCCAAAATCCATAGAGTGGCTGGGGAAGTGAGTGGCCAAAGGAGAGCAAGCAGAAGAGACTAAGGAAGACACAGCAAGCCCAGAGACATTGTTCTGCAAACTTGGAAGAAGCCATGGGAAGAAAAAGAAAGCTCAGCCTCAATGCTTGAGGCTCACCCTGCCCCTTCAGAGCACTTGAGAAAATAATGACCTTCAGCATCATCTAAACCACCCACTGCCTTTTACAGAAGATGGGTTCTCTCCGTGCCCAAAGACACATCGCCAAGATGCCACTACAATTTAGTGACTGTACTGAATTGCTCTGAAACTCTGGTATCAGCTGTCCTGCCACAAGCTTCCCAGCCACCAAACTTCACTTGGTGGTCACTCCTTTTGATATTACGTGGCGCACAGGAACTGCCTGGAGATTTGACTTCTTCCCAGTGTAAGCCCCAGCCTGTTAGCCTTGAAAAGATCATGAATAGCAAATTGCTTGTTTGCCTCCACTTTCTCTGTACCCTTTTTAAGACAAATTACCATGATTTGTTATTTTTTTAAGCAACCTGGATCAATACAAGCTACATTCAGTGCCAGCACATCACACATGTCACAAAAAGCATAGTAAGCTTTTTAATCTCCCCCTCCCCCCCCCAGGGGATTTTAGCATCAACTAAGCTAGAACTGAAGCCCAGATCTTCCTAGCAAGGCTCACACCTACATCCTCCCAAGACAGCAGGGGCACAGACACTGTACTCTGCTCTGTGCAGGGATGCAGCAAGGCAAGGGAACCTTGCAAACCACAGGGGAAAGCTCTGCAGCCTACAAAAAAAGACCAGGCTTATGCAGTAGGTCTGCCTATCTACGATCTTTCTCTTCAAGGTACTTTTATATCCTCCTGTGATTTTAAAACTCAGCACACAATTTCAGCTTTGATGCTATGCATTCTCATTATCATAACCAATACCAGAAAATCCTTTCTTCTTGAAGTAAAACCCCTCTTTTCCCTAGGAGGTATAGCTGGTAGGACAGAACAGACCAGGCTTTTAGCATTTAATCATAAGCACAAGTATCATCTTGAATCATCTAGGTTTGCATGGCTCCAGAACATTCCCACCAGCTGCAAACACCAGTCGAATAACATCACCATCAGACAGCAGTTGCAGGGGTATTTGGTTTAGCATCCGCAAGGGAGGAAATCATCAGCTTGCATCACAGCACAGAGTGACCAATTTGTGGTCAACCAAACTACTCCCAAGAGCCGAAAAACCAAGCGCAACGCAGTAATGTCGGAAATGTGGATTCAGATCATCAGAAGGTGTTGGGACACTCAGCCTCAGCAGGACTGACAGACGCAGAAGCCACACCAAAATCTGGATGCAAGGACTGCAGAAAGACTGGGCCAGAAGGGACATCAAACAACCACCCAGCCCTGAACCCTCTCTCAGCTTGTTTGTCTTCAAGCCACTCTCCAAGGCAACACTGGCGCAGCTCTGCCAAGAAGGAAGCAGGGCTCGGCTGTAGTTCCCAGCGATGAACACCACTCACCCCACCATCCGGGAAGGGCTGCTGTGCTGCTAACAAAGCGGTTTCTAACACTTTCTGGGCCAGCTCCAGCATCACTCATTCTCCTTCACCACCACCACCAGGAGCTGGAAGCTATGCTTTGAGAAATGCCAGCCTACCCCTCTGCTACCAGGCATGATGGAGACGATGCACTGGAAGACGGCAGCAAGAGAAGCGCTCCCCAGTATGCAGTTTTCTTCCAGTCCTGTCCTCAGACACAGAGACATCAAGTGCTGCACTCCCGACACCACCTTCCAGGATGTCTCAAATCTACTACATTCCTTTCAAGTCTCAACTCGACCAGGTGCTCAAGCACCTCTCCTATCCCTGCCCTCTTTCCTTTCTCCTGCATGCCATCTGTTGCTCAGGAAAAACTGCACAGCCACACTTTGAAACAATGCTGGGGACACTTTTCAGCTTTTTCTATATGACCAAGATTTTCTTGTCCTAGCTCACAATGTGGACATATCTCTGGCTACAGAACTGACCACATGATGAGCCACAGCACAGCCAACACCAGGAGAGCAGAGATACCTGGCTCCAAAATTACTGCTGAAGACAGCATCACACCAGACCATGGCAAGAACACCTGTGGCTTGTTTCTTCTTTTTTTTTCCCCTAGGTTTAACATATGCAAATTCCTCATAACTGAAGCTTCCCAAACAGAAGCTTCATCTTCCCAAGCCGCCTGCTTTCATATTAAAAATAGAGGGGTTGAGACTGGATGCTGTATTTCAAACAAGGTTTTATATGCCAACCAAGACTGAATTACTACTTTTGCCATTTTTCTGTGGGCTATTCAAGATGTATCTTTCTTGTAAGAGCATCTGACTGTCGATTCCTAACAGCTGCAGTGATTCACTGCAGTTCCCAGATCCCTTTCCGCAGTCAACCTGTTACTGCTCAGTTTGGGTACGTGCATCTGATTTCTACGAGCACTATTCTGCACTTGCCTTTACTGAATTTATTTTTCTTTTCTTTGAACCACCCCTGCTGCTCACTAAGACAACTGTAAGAGAAGATGCTATCATCTAAAGTACCTACAGTGTCTCTGGTTGAATTTCGTGTTCTGTATCCTCTGGAGTTTACCATCTAATCTCCTGCTGACCCTCAAAATGCCCTCCTGATCCAACAGTGAACCATTTCTTTAAGCTTCTTAAGTACCCACTCATGATGATTTCATCTTGAGCACATTTCCCGAGTTTGTTTATCAAGCTGTTGGGATTTCCTCAAGAACTTCTCAACAGCTCTCAGCACTTTTTTTTTTTTTTGGGTAAAGTCACTAAAATACTAGACTTGGTATGAGTTTGCCTGGTAGTTCTGTGAGTCCTTCATCCTTCAGAAGAACTTGCTACACCAGGAGGTATCACAGTTAAGAGCTGGCAACTCAGACGATACGAGTTCTGCAGTTATTTGAAATCTTTAAAGTCAGAATAGGCAGATCATTCATTCCACAATCAGGATCAGCATCAACGTTTCTCTTGAAGTCTCACCTATCCAGTTGTCTCTTCATTGCTACTTCCCTTGGCTGAGCTAGGACTTCAGGGCTGCAAAAGCTCACACCCAAAGGGTTAAGACTTACTCTTTCATGATCTTTAAATCATAAATACGATTTCCACTTGAAAAGGGAACACTTCATTTAACAGACACAGTGCTCTGAAGGGTAATGCAGGGCTTTGAAGGAAATTAAAAAAAAAAAAAAAAAAGGAAGCAAGAGGAGAAAGCAAAATAACACTTCCAGAAAGTTTTCCGAAGGAAATGAGTAACCACTTGTTATTAAATGATAAATCACAGTCCTTGAGAAGTGGCATTGTCTGTGGTCTATTTTTAATAAGAAAACACTCCTATCACTGGCAAAAGACTGAACGTACTGATGGGATGTGTCTGTGGACAGTGGGAGCAATCGCTGGGAGCCATCATCTCATTCCTGCCATTCCCATCATTTATCAGCAACCAAAACAGCACAAAAAGAAAGTGGCTTAGAGAAAAAAACCCAACGCAGTCAGGAGAGAAAACAAGGGCTACTGTTTTCTGAGGAGGGATGACAGGAAGAAACTAGAACTCGAGACCAAGCAGAGGAACCAGATCCCAAGTGCAGTCTTAGGTTTGCTTTTGTTCTCCACGTGTGAGGGATGCACACAAGACCACCAGGAAGCAAATCTGTGCTGACCAAAATGTCCCCATGGGGGTTTAGGTGACCTCCCACGTGCACTAGCATCCTGTGTCCCCAAGACAGGGACAGATTGGGAATGCAGCCACAGTAAACCCCTCAGCCTCTCTTCCCTGGAGTCTGACATCATCAAGACAGGGCTTTCTGGGGAAGAACCTGATGCTGCAGTTCAGCTGATGCTGAGCACTTCAAAGGTGTAATTAGCCTCACTTTACGCTGACAAATGAGTCTCAGATTTCTCTGGCAAAGTGACTTGACCACTGGGAATAGGCAGACAGTGTCAAGGGAAGGGATGAAAGTCAGCAGAGCTAGCTGGAGGCTCTGCTACACGCACAGCCTCAAAAACAAATCAGAGGGGATCACAAGTTCTCAGACACTCTGCCATCATGGAGGAATCCTCCTTGGACACCAGCAAAGGGACCGTTTCTGGCACCTTGCACCAAGCCCAACCATCTCCCAAGCCTCAACCAAGCATTGCTGAGCCCAAGTCACAGCATTCAGCACATCCCCCATGTGCTCAAGCCAACCTCAACCCAAAACCACATGTGCACCCACAAACTTTCCAAGCTGCACCAGCAACAAGCATCAACCTATCACCAACTCACTGAAACATGACCCACTATGCCTAATTTTACTCTGAGGGTAACCAAGAACTGTCACAACTTTCCCAGGAAGTTTTGCAGAGTCTCCATTCATAGTAATACTCCAAAGTCATCTAGACATGGTCCTAGGCAACTGGTTGTAGGTAGTCCTGATTGGGCTTGGAGGTTGGACCGGATGACCTCCAGAGCTCTCTTTCAGCTTCAACCATCCTGTGATTTTGTAATTGCAAAGACATAATGCCCTGCAATCCTGCAAGTCAAATTAGCTTTCACTGACCTGGTGCAAAAAAGACTGTAACTATTCAACTTTTCAACTATTTTTGACATTCTTTCCATAGATGAGGTTTAAGTCTATTTTTTTCCCCCCCCTTCCTTTTAATAGGAACACAACCTCACAGTTTGCAGGAGATTATATAACACACACACACACACACACTCTCACACACTCCACTCTTCCAAAACAGTGTCTGAAAGCGTTTGTTTGATGACTTTTCTTTTTTTTTTCCTCCCACCCATAAACCACCACCCTGCTGGTCTCATTCATTGTGTGGCATTTTGCAACGAAGCGTAAAAACGGCATTAATCATAGCCCTGAAAAAACACAAACTTCTCTGAGGTTTGAAGTAACCATTTGGAAGGAAAACTTCCAGGAGCCAGAGGGACTGACAAGGCTGGAGACTGAAGTCCTTCTTTTCAAAGGCCAAGTGTATCCCAATATATCCCTTGGACAGCTGCCCCGAGCCAAAGTTATAATACTTTATTCTTCAGTTCAAGTAGCAAGAAGGAGATCTGGTACAAAAACAGGACAAATACCCAAAGTGAACAGGGAGGCTTAGTGGGCAAATGTCTTGTAAATCTAACGGGATGCTTGAGCTGTAACCACAGCTTTGGTTAGGATCAGTGTCTGAAGCCCCAGCTGCCTCTCACCTCTAGGATGCTCCATGGATTAGGTTCAGAATGACCAGGTAAGGGCACCCATCCCTCGCAGGCAGAATACAAGCTTCCCGGGCTGAGCACTCACCCGCAGCACGGTGTTGCTTCAGCAACAGGCAGAAACATCTGCAAAGGCTATGCCAAAAAATAAAAATCATTATCATCTTTATGTTTTCTGGCTAAACACCATTGCAGAAAACTACCTTCTATATAAATCAAGTTGTTTGTCCACCTCCACAGATTTAGTGCTTCTTGTGAATACAAGGAGGGGCTTCTGTCAAAGGCAGAGTTGGGAAAAAGCATGAGGCTCTTTTCTATGTTAGATGCTTTAGCAGAGATTTGCCAAAGGCTTTGGAATCTCTCCACTTTGGAGGTAAAACATTAATAATTTAAACCCCTCCTTTTAAATTAGGAAGGGCACTAAAAGAAACTATTGAAAGAGAAAAACCATCAAGCTTGCCACCACCTCCAACTCAAACACTGACATTTTCTCTCAAATCCCAGAAGTGGTTTCAACAACCTGGCAAACAAGGAATTTACCTTTTTCTTACCCGTCCTTCCCCTGGATTTGCTCCTCTGCTCTTAACTTCCAGGCAAAACAGTCAACCATGGGGACAGGGCATGTCAAACATCCTGGTACAGAAAGCCCCACGATGCTGCAACTAGGGGCAGGGGTGTCGTGAACAACTGCAAAGCCTCTCATAGGGTATGCCAAATATTTTGGGTTTAACATTATACAAGTAGGATAGGATAGGATAGGATAGGATAGGATAGGATAGCATAGGATAGGATAGCATAGGATAGGATGGCTTAGTTGGAAGGAACCTACAACTGCCATCTAGTCTAACTGCACATACTTTGTATTAGAAGAGCAAGGGGAGAGAAAGAAAATAATCAATGATTGATCTTTTTTCTTCTTCTTAATCAATAACCCGAGACCCTTGTGCACAGTGAAGTTCCCTGCTTATTCAAAGTACGCATGCCTCTGCCCCTCTCGGCTATTGATACCATTCCTTATCAGCATGTTTCGTTCTTTCCCATTCTTGCAGGAGCTCTGCAAAGTGAAAAAAGAACATTATCTTCATATTTAAAGGGCAAAAAAGCCTGACAGGAATAGGTCTACCTTGCTATTGAGGCTTCTGCAAAAGCAGGAACAATGTGGCAGCCCAAGATTTAAACATCATCTACATAAGCCCCACCAGGTCAGCAGCCAACCTGGGTGCAACTTGCTGTCCTGGTACTGAGGTGGCCAGATAAAAGCACATGGCTTGGAGACACATGCCCATCTTTCACATACATACTCCAGAAGACCAGTCCAAATTCACAGAGAAAGATACGTAGGGCCAGGGAACATCACCCATTTACTCCATTCCTTGTCTCCTTTTGGGCATCCATCTGAACCAGCCAAGCTGAAGAAGACCTTTGCATTGATTTGAATCCCCAATGCAGCCATGCAAATACTGGAAGATTGTGACCTCATGTCTCTGTAAAGGATGCTTAAATACATCCTTTCTTCAGGAAAAAAGAAAGAGGTGAAATAGGTGTTCAAAACCTACATGCCAGCTGATCTGGTGACCAAGTGCCATCCTCTGATAGCTTTTTTAGAGAGTAATGAACTTTAAATTTATTTTGCCTCCTGCTCCCAGCAGCTCCTAAACAGTGAGAGCTAAATATTTACAGAAGAGTTACTGTTTAAGTTTCAATCCATATTAGCTAAGGTCCAATATACCCAGATCCTGAAATGACAGCTGATTACAGAAGAGCATGAAACACAGCAGAGGGGACCCTGATGCTTACCAGACCTTTCATCTGGACACTTTCTCCAGTGGTTGCTTTGGGGCACCTTTCCCAGTTTCTTTCAAAAGAAGAGGAACCGCAGCCCCCGCCAGCCAAGGTCCATGTTTCATTAGATGCTCTGGCACAGCTCTTCTCAATGCCACAAAGCCCCAGGTTTTGGGAAGCCCTTGGTGTGCTTTGGAGTCCACTCCTCCCAAACTCAAGGCAAGGCAGCTGGATTCCTTCTGGAAATGCCGCTGAAGCTCCTGAGCTGCTGTCGGTGCAGAATGCAGGGTGCAACACAGGGTGCAACCAACCTGCTGCAGCTGAGGCACAACACAGTGTCACTCTGGCTCAGCAAGTCCTACCCTGACCCATCCCTTCTGTCTTTTAGCTTCATTAGCTTTTCCAGTTTACCCTAGTGTCCACTCCAATGGCACAACAAAGTCCTCCCATGTCTTACAGGATAACTGAGGATACCCAAACTTTTTGGCTAACTGGACAACCTGTCAGAAGTTGACCTATATGTGCCCAAACACTTCTGCTATAAGCTAGTCAAGTCCAAAAAGTCACATGGCAGAGGATAACACCACCTTCTTACATGTGGTGTTGCACAGTTTCAGAGGTGGGCCAAGGAAAAAATTGAGACTGTGCTTCAGACCTGATTTCAATTTATTCATTCCATAAAGCCACTTGTGGGCCCAGTTAAACATGTCTCAAGTCTTCCATTTGGGATATAACTGGGGACTCACCACCGCAAAGGTGCACATGAGAGGGGAGGCTATCAAGCAGAGGGCTGTATCAACACATCTCAAAGGAGCATTTCATCCTGTAGATGCTCAGTGTCCAGCTTTGCAAGCTGACAGAAGAACAGTAGAGACACAACCCAAGCAAACATCTCAGTGTCTTTGGATGACCATCCAAGGCTAGTAACTCCCTTTTGTTTTTACGGTTTCACATAAAAATTTCTGCATGAGGAACTGAGTGGAAGGAAGGTGTCTATTCACCTCAGATGGGTGAAAAGTTGAGATATCTGCCCCAAGTCCAGCTACCTCAAGCCCAGTACTTGCTGTGAATGCCCCCCTGGATGAGTGCATGTTGCTGAAGAACTCAAATCCCCCACTGACAGCTATCGCTGTGCTCATCCCATAGACATAAACTCTTTATCAGCACTGCAGCCAGGTGAGACTCAGCAATGTTGCTCTGTCCTGGGGTTCTTGGGAGGATAACAGAATCCATTCTCTCCCCCATAGGGTATTTCACCCCAATAAAATAGAAAATGTGGAACTGAGCAAGAGGATGACTCCACCGATCACAAGGTCAGATGTACAGGAGTCTGGATACTCAGCACGAAGGCCCTTGCACGGATGAAGAAGCCAACTTTGCACATGGCCGTGTCAATGCCTTGTGCGCACACGCAACCCGCACTCCTCCTCACGCGTTTGCCCCGGGAGTGCCTATGCACATGCACATGGGAAAGCACCTGATCAGATGTTATGGATGTGCTCGTATGCACATGAATATGCACCAGTACAGAGGCCCACCGCAAGCAAGCCAGGCTTGCAGATGAGATGAAAGAGGAGACTGCAACACAGAGGCTGGAAATAATGACAAGTGCTTTCATCAGTAAAACCCCAATTACCCAGCCTGCACATAGCCTCTCATCTCTATGGAGCAAGCAGAACTACTTATTATAGAGACGCCCTTCCTGCAATGGGAATTTCAGAGAAAGGAGAGAAGCTGCCCTGGCTTTCTCATGTTTTATTTCCCCAAGTCTCGGGGGAGAGACGTTTTATGGGAAGTGAACGTCTCGCCATGCACATCAACGCAGCTGGTGGGTCCACTGGAGCCAACTGTAACCAGGAGACTGAAGGCACAAGCCCACGACCGAGGAGACTGTGAAACTGCAGCTGGTCTCCTCCAGCATCATCCACGTCGTTAATGCCATGGGGTTGGCTTTACCAGTGCTTCATGGAGACAGACATAGATGCTTCATGGAAGAAAGTAAAATCTTACTGGGTCGCTTTCCTATTTTAATTCACCTGGTCCTAAAAAGGACAAAATAAGGGGGGAAAAAAAAGCAGCATGTGCGTGTCCCCCCTCTCTTCCCTTTTACATAAATATTGGATCTGAGCACTTTATTCTTTTAAGAAGCTAAAAATAGGAAATAATATCAAGTCTATGTGCTGCATCTTTTATCAAAGCCTTTTATGAACATCAAAAACCAACTCCTCTGCACTCTTTTATACTTTCCTGCCGTCACTCACAATTCATAAAAGGGGACTACAGATATACAAAGGGTAAAGCACTTCCCAACACTGTCAAAGGGAGCCAGGGACAAAAAAAACCCAGCTTTTCCTCAAAGCTCCGAAAAATGAGAGCAATTTCATGATATAATGTCACTTTCAGCACAAGAGATGAATAATAGATATTAAAAATATAAGAATACTTTCCCAAGTAAACAATGCTTTGCAGTGTCAAAGCTTTTCAGCAGCACTGTCAAGCTTCTGCAGAAGGATCGACAGCAAAATCACCATAACAGCACCGGGAAGCAAACACTGCGAGGAAAAACACATGCTTAACTGAAAGGCAGGGTCTCTCTGGCCAAACTCCATCTGTGTTCTTTAGAGGGACATCCAGACCCCCTCTATGAAAAAGGGAGGTATGGAGATTAACAAGATAAACAAGAAACTCTTTACACATAAACTTGACTTTGACCCTGCCATGTCTCAGAGATAAGTGATAAATCCAAACGTCCTCCCCATGTGTGATGAGCAGTCTTACATTCACCTCCATTCAAGAGATAATGAGCATTAATTAACTGCAACATTAAATAAACCACATTTGGAAGATGGCAGATTTTAGAATATTCATGACTTTTACCCAGCCTGTTTCTATAACTGGATATGAAGCAAATCCCTTATGCAAACCACAGCAAACCTGAGAGCACCATTTAGCTGCTCAGCATCTTTTCCACAGAAGGCAAATTCCATACCTTGTGGTCACCACTATTTTTTTTCCTGTCTCGCATAGTAAGAGTTAGGAATTTGAAAAGAGGAAGTGATAAACCCGTGATAAAAAAAATTCCATTGAACTTTCATCGTTATCCTAACCAAAAAAGAATTTCCTCCTTAGTCATCCACAGGCCGGGTAAGCCAGCTCCCCCGTGAATTACAGAAGAGCAGGGAAAAAATTGCTTATCTGGGAGATTACTTCTCTTCCTAGTACCTTGGTATTTAATTTTTAAGCAGGGCAAAGGTCAAATGAAAACCACCTGATGCTGATGTAAATGCAGTCCTGCAAACCAAGCGACGGTGCCAGTGGGGAGGTGACAGCGTGCCAGCATCCACGTCCCACCAGGATGCTGTCAGCCAGCGGGAGGGCATATCCACGCTGTGAAGGCAGCTGAGATGAAGCCCCATAGCCTGCAAGGAGCCAGGGCAGCATGGGGGTCCCAGCATTGCACAGCATCCCAGTAAATGTCCCCAGCACTCCCTTTTGTCCAGGCAAAAAATGAGGTGTTGAGCCTGGGCTGGAGCCAGACCTCTCACCTGGATGGTGGGTAGGGATGCACCTTCCAGAGGCACCAGGGCTGAGATGTAACTGTGCCTCATCCCCTAACTTATCTACAATAACCTATATAATAACAATATATAGTGGTTTTTTATTACACAGCAGCAGAGCACATGTTCAGGTCCCCTTCTTGCTGCTGGAGCCTTGAACCTCTAATAAGACCTTCTGGCTGATGCTGCAAAGGTAAAAATGAGGCAGCACAAAGATGGTTTCCTGCTATAAGTAGAGCCAGCAAAACCACAGGATCCCCAAAACATTGCCAAGTACAGAAACGGGAGGATGGGTGCGAGCTTTGCTTGCAGCTCAAGAAACACCCTCAGAATAAAAGACTGCCCGAACCAGTATTTTGTATTTCAGCCCAGGGGTCCACGACACAGGATCAGAAGATTGGGCAGACATCCTCCCTTGGTGGCAGGCTAGCCCCATTGCATTCCTGCCTGCCAGTTTTTGTCTGCTGGACAAAATCAGCCACCAGACCAGGTTGGAGATCATTAAAACTTAATTACAGACTCTTCAGATCAAGTCCCATTCACAGCTTTGAGACAGTGCAAACCCTGCCACTTTCACCAACAGCCCCTCCAAGGGCCTCTCGCAGCTTTGGGATGCCAGCCAGCTTTGGAGGCTTTACATTTTCATGGCATGAGACAAATTTCACTATGAGTTCCTCAATATTAATCCACATAACACTGCCTAGCAGATGGGAGCCCAAGAAAACAGCCTGTCAACACCTTCAGCTCTGCAGAGCCCCTCAAACCAATGAAAAGGATTCAGGAGCCAAGCAGATACTCTGGCTTTGCTGGCTTTAGCAATGCTATGTCTTGTGATAGTTCACTGCTTCTTCTCAACCTGAAGCAGCACAGTAAGTCAGCAGATAGTTAAGTATTTACTGTGCATAGTTATTCAGCACCTGCAGGTGCAAGGTGCTCATGGAAAAAGCAAAGATCACACATTAAGAGAGATCTTTATTCTGAAAGTAAAGACTGCAATGCTTTAGTTAATATAAAGTGCCGAACAACATCCTGAAGTGATAAACAGAGGACAACTCAATACATACTAGCAGGATTACTCCATATATTTAATAATATATAAGTATTTATTTCCTTACAGAAATATGGCCTTCTGTGTCCCAAATTAAGACGCCCTGCAATGAGGGCACAAAGTTTGGGCACGAATGGAACACGCCAAGACACTGCTAGCGAGCACACTGCCTGGTGAGCAAAAGCCAACATCCTCCAAACCATGGTCCTGGGGTCAACAGCAGCAGGATGAGCACAGGTCCATCAGCATCCCTCAACCTGAGCATGCTCTCCTCCAAACCCCACCAGGCAGGACAGAGAAAAAAAGACTGAAGCAAAATTTCAGCATTAGTGGCTACAGCATTTTCCCCAAGCAGAGGAAGAAGCAAATCGAAAGATTCAGCTGTAAATATTCCAAACGTGGCAAATGGACTTTTGGCAGCCAAGACGAGAATCTCTAAAAGCACTTACTTGCATTTGCTGCCCCCAACCCTTGCAAATCCAGCCTGCTGAAGTGGTAAGGTAGGTTGCCCACAAACTGAAAGCTGAAACTTGTTTCAGCCCCAATTCCAGAGAACTGGGAGTAATTTTAGAAGCAGGAAACCATCAAGCAAGACAGCATCTGTAGATTAAATGCTCTTCCTCTGCCAGGCTTTGATGCATCAGGCTCAAAAAAAGCATAAAGAAAGCAAGACTCCCTAAAAAAAAAGCTTAATTGTCAAATTTATTTTAGTTGTAAGGCTATTTTTTTCCCCTTAAAACAATAAATACTCGCAATTCCTTCATTTGCTGCCAGTTGGTCAGAGATTTGAAAACTTTTGCAAACCCACAATTTCAGTGCTTGTCTGTGCTGGGCACAAAAAAATTCCTCTCCAATAAGAGTGAGAGAGGTTAGTCATCACAAGAACATTTCTGCAATGTGCCAGGGCTGCTTTTCACTGTCATGCAACCATCGTTAATACCGACTTAGCCGATCCACGATTTTTATAACCAGTTATGTGCTTTTGAAACACACACCTAAACACATTACCCTCACAAGCAGCCAAACTGAAGCTTTACGTATCTGATTTTTTTTTTTTTTAATTAATACCATGCATTTGTCCACAGACCTACTCCCTAAGGGACACTTTGACCCAGCACTGCATCCTGACTGCAAGGTTTTGCTACTTTCCCAGCAAGCGTTTTAAATGCTGCTGGAGTTCAGCTTCCAGCAGGCGTGCAGCTGGCAGCCCCCAGCCCAGATGCTCAGGCTGACCCAGAGGAAAGTCCCTACCTTCTTACCTTACACTCCCTCTGAAGCTGCCCCACGTCTGTGCAGGATGAGACCGGCTCTGAACAAAAGATTTTTCTTCCCCGTAAAAGACAGCTGTAAATTCTGCAAGGGAAGCATCATTCTTTGCCAAGCTCTGACTCTCCCACCCCCCCAGACACCAGCAGACTCTCAGGCCTTGGATGACTCCCTTTCCAAGTGGCAACGCAGAACACGAGATCTGGGGTACGTTTACCGCAGCTTTTCTCCTTGCTTGGTGTCAGCTCAGACTACTGCAACGCAGAGGGCAAGCACCACTAGGGCTGCTCCAGGTTGCCCAGGTAACAGGCAGGTTTAGTTTGGTCTCCACACAGCCATCTCCAGAAGCACCAAAACGACTGCACAGCTGATAGCCCGTTTTCTGTGGAGACATCGAGCACTGCTTGTACTCCAGAACTGTAACCCACACCTCCTCTCATGCTCAAGATCCACGAAGAACTCTGCGTACGAGCGGCGATAACACCTCCTCTGGCCTCTAAACAAGAGGAAACCCAAGGAATTGTCTCACACCAA
The DNA here is from genome assembly GCA_025345505.1 of Todiramphus chloris collaris. NCBI lineage: Eukaryota > Metazoa > Chordata > Aves > Coraciiformes > Alcedinidae > Todiramphus > Todiramphus chloris. Next base: position 720,432 of record JANVCC010000041.1, read on the forward strand.
ATCAGAGAGATGCTCTTCCTACAAGGCTGACCAGCAAGGGCTAGAGGAGACTAATAAGCACATTTTGCACATATGCTCCAAGTCTTCTAGAGGTATTCAGGGCTCTAATTAAAGTTTCCTTTGCCTGCAAGGAGGAAGCTCCTAAGAGCTTCCTTATCAAAAGATAAAGCTCATTCCACTGCAATGCGCTGCTGACAAAGGACCTTTCCACATCTTACAGGAACAAGTGGCAATCTGGTTTGCAATGTCTTTATCAAACAGCTGGCCGCAAAATAGACGTACTTTAGATATCGATGGTGTTTGCTTTAATTGTAGATAAAAAGCTCGCGCGCTCTCACTGATCCTTCTTTTGTAGTGCCTCAGAAGCTGTTAGAAGGTAGTCAATAAAACATCGGTAATTTTGGTGATGGGAAAGCTGTGTTCTGTATTCCAGAGAGAGAAAAACAGGCTGCAGAACTTTTCTGTTCAACCCATGAAAACTAGTTCAGGTTAAGCAAGGAAGGAAAACTTTGAATGAAGGGCTCACACCCAACCCAAAGACACAGCCAAATCCTGGATTTTCAGTAGATTCTTGGTGCACATAATCAGGAAGCTCTGAACAAAGGTACCCACCAGCGCTGCTTTATGGTGGCACCCACCAGCCTGCTCACCCAGGGCCAGATCACAGAATCATCATAGAATCATAGAATGTTAGGGGTTGGAAGGGACCTCTAGAGATCATCGAGTCCAACCCCTCTGCAAAAGCAGGATCACCTAGGGCATGTCAGTCAGGAATGCATCCAGACAGCTTTTGAAAATCTCCAGAGAAGAAGACTCCACAACCTCTCTGGGCAGCCTGTTCCAGTGCTCCGTCTCCCTCAGAGTAAAGAAGTTCCTCCTCATGTTGAGGTGGAACCTTCTATGCTCAAGTTTATACCCACTGTTCCTTGTCCTATTGCTGGGCACTACAGAAAAGAGATTGGCTCCTTCCATTTGACACCCAACCTTCAGATATTTATAGACATTAATAAGGTCCCCTTTTCTTCTCTCACGACTAAAAGCCCCAGTTCCCTCAGTCTTTCTTCACAGGGCAGATGCTCAAGTCCCTTAATCATCCTCGTAGCTCTCTGTAGGACTCTTTCCAGTAGATCCCTGTCTCTCTTAAACTGTGGAGCCCAAAACTGGACACAGTATTCCAGGTGTGGTCTCACAAGGACAGAGTAGAGGGGGAGGAGGACCTCCCTACACCTGCTGGACACAGTTTTCTAAATGCATCCCAGGATGCCATTGGCCTTTCTGGCTGCAAGGGCACACTGCTGTCCCACGGATAACTTCCTATCCTCTAGGACTCCAAGGTTTTTCTCTGTGGTGCTGCTGTCCAGCAGGACAACCCCTCATCTGTTCCGGTGCCTGGTGTTATTCTTCCCCAGATGCAGGGCTCTACATGTGTCCTTATTGAACCTCATGAGGTTCACCTTCACCCAGGTCTTCAGCCTGTCCAGATCTCATTGGATGGCAGCACAGTCTTCTGGTGTGTCAAAACAAAACTGGACCCAATACTGATCCTGGGAAACACCACTGGTTACAGGCCTCCAGCTTGACTCTGTGCTGCTGATCACAACCCTCTGAACTCTGTTGTTGAGCCAGTTTTCAATCCACCTCACAGAGCAATTGTCTATGTCACATTTCTTGAGTTTTTCTATGAGGATGTTATGGGAAACAGTATCAAAAACCTTACTGAAGTCAAGGTCAATGACATCTGCTGCTCTCCCTTCATCTACCCATTTGGTCATGGCTTCATAGAAGGGTATCAGACTAGTCAAGCAGGATTTCCCTTTAGTAAATCCATGTTGGATACTCATGATAACCTTTTCTTTCATGTGTTTAGACATGGCCTCCAGAATGAGCTGCTCCATCACCTTTCCAGGCATGGACAGGAGGCTGACTTGTCTGTAGTTGCCTGGGTCTTCCCTCTTACCCTTTTTGAAGACTATAGAGTGAAACTGGCTTTCTTCCAGACATCAGGCACCTCTCCTGTTCTCCACGATATTTAATAGAGAGTGGCTCAGCAACAGTATCGGCCAGCTCATCCTGCACAGACCAGCGATGCCCTCCCTCTGGCTCCACAAGCAGAAGACCCAGCAGGGCTGGGAGGACAGCAGGATCCCAGGATGTTCGAGCTATTGGAAAGCCCAGCCAGGGGCATCTCAGTGCATGATCCAGCTCTATTGCCCCATGTGCAGTAACATTCCAAACCCAAGTTGCAAACCAGCATTTTGCAGCAGATTAAACGAGAGCAGACTGTGGCTTGGTGAACCCAGGTGAATCTCAGCAACATTTATTCAAGTTTAGTAAATTATTTTTGTGTGCTGAAGGACAAAAAGCTAGGGGAGAAGGGAAAACCTAAATACCACTATACCTAATGCTGTCGCCTTTCACATGTGGACTCAGGTAAATAAACAAAATTATCTGGTGATTTCACCAGAGATACAGATGGAGTCTCTGGAGGGAGTGAGCTGCAGAATTTCCTAACTGCCCTTCTTCTCTCTCTTGGCCATCAGAGAAAGCTGTCATATGTACAGAAGAGGCTTCACGCAGAAGAAATACAGTAATTTTTCAGTGTATTTCCTATGTCACCTGAGCTGGACTGCAACATGTTTCAAGAGCAAAGGAGGCACACAATTCAGCAGGAGAAGTTAAATACTGGAATTCCTCTCTGCAGCAGAGCAGAAAGCCCATGCAAGCAATGCTGGGCATCTCCATCCTGCCTGACAGGTGAGATCTTGCAGAAGCTGCTGGGCTGAGCCTCTAGACAGTCATCCTGGAGAAGGTCCTGTCAGCACATGACCATGTCTCATGGGGATCTGACCATCATAATGGTTTAGGTTGAGTCTTCTCATGTGTGCTAGCAAACAGATCACTCCTTCTACAGGGTGGAGAAAAAGCTCTTTGAATCTAACTTACTTATTTTTAGTCTAGAAAGAGGAGGTGCTGAAGGGAAAGGGATGAAAGTGCTTTGCTGTACCATTTACTAAACCATCCCCACCAATTTGGCACAACGCTGCTTTTCAACTACTGTGTCCAAGTCCCTTGGTTAATTCTACCCTCTCTTACAGGCACAGCAAGTGTTTGATTTTCCTGCTCGTTAAAAGCAAAGAACCTTTTTATCCTCAGCCTTTGTCTACCATCTCCATTTGGCCTACAAGTCGCAGTCAAATTCAAGAGCGAGGTGACCGATTTTGTTTCCCCCTGCACATGCTCCACCCCCCCATTTCCTTCCTACATCTGATGAGAAATCAAGCTTACAAAGCAAGAAGGTGAAACTTTTTATGTTTCACAAATGCTGATGGGAATGCAGAATAAATGTACAGCAAAGCACTTTCAGCCCTTTCCCTTCAGCACCTCCTCTTTCTAGACTAAAAATAAGTAAGCTGGATGCAAAGAGCTTTTTCTCCACCCTGTAGAAGGGGCAATCTGTTCACTAGCACACGTGAGCAGATTCAACCTAAACCAGCACAACTGCCAAAACCTGATACCCACAGAGACCATCACAATGGTTCAGTTCTGGTATTAGAGAAAACAGAGAAGCACCAAAACAAAAACATTTAACTCACTGTAAATTATTATAAAAATGCAAATTTGGTTGTTATCACTACAGCTATTGAGTTATCCATAACTATATTTAACAGGAATAGTTTCAATTTTGAAATGTAAAGCCATCTTTTTTTTTTTTTTATGACATACATTATCTTCAGCAGAAACACTGTTCAATTAAGAAGAGGAAAAATGGATTAAACCCTCATGTAATCTCCTTTGAAACCAGATGACAAAGCCTGATAAGCTGATCTACACACAGCTGGTGCCAGCTGTGGGTCACAAACACAGCAGGTAGATGCCCAAGTGTCCAGGGCAATCCAGGATGAGGAATAAGGAGCTGCAGATACAAGAACCTCCGTCACCATCCTCAGATGTGAGGCTCAGATTAGGCATCAAAACCTCCAGGAGAAGATGACCCCACCACTCCACACAAACCTACATCTCAAATTGTGGCTGTGTCCTAATAAAATAAGGAGAAGCTCCCTTCAGAGCATGGCACCAAGGTCTCTGGAAGGTCTTACCTTTAGCAGAAGCTAGTAAGGGAACAAAATGACCCAACTCCTAAAGACCAGGAAAGCAAACTGGACAGTGAGTGAGGAAACCATTACATACCTGCTGGAAATGAGCGCTGCTGTACTGGAAAAGCTCTGAGAGAACAAAAATTATCCTTCTGCTGTGTAAAGCAATGGCTCCATCTTCAGAAAATGCAAGGGGAGGTATTCCAGTAAGTGACTCATTTGCTGTAATCCTCAGGACAGAGAGGCTTCCTTCCCAAATGACACGAGGTGACCCAGGAAAAATCAGGGTATGAAAACAGAGGAACTTCCAGATGCTTTTATCCACAGCCAATGTTCTCCAGAGAGTTTTGGGGGTCCAAAGATCCCATGATCCTAAAAATCCTTGGGAGCTACCGAAAGGACCATGCTTCCAAGCTCCTCCAAACATTACTCCAGATCGGTAGGAAGCATGGAGCTTGGACCTTCAGAGAGAGGAAAGGGACAGGCTGTTACACGACAGCTCTTACTACACGGTGTGAGGCTTATTCCCATGCAAACTCCTATCTTTTGACTCCTTTATGCACAGTTGGAAATTTTTATGTTTTTTCTCCCCCCCCCCCCCCTTTTTTTAATTTTATTTTTATTATTCCAATTTTCACCACTTATTTAGATAAATGTCACACCGAGTGTAGGCACATCATGGGGTAACCACCTCCAGATGCCTCATAAGTGCCGGGTGATGTGAGAGGAGGAGGAGGAGAACAGGGCAGCAGCTGATAAAAGTTCTCACCTAACCAACAAATCCTTCCAAAACCGTCTTCAAAATTTTTTTTGTCAGAGGAAAAGAAACAGTTTTCCTCCACTTTCCCTTTTTTCCATTCCTTCTAAACCTAATGAGGTGTTTTCTTCACCATGGAAGAGGACAGATAAGGGCTGTAAGGTGGCAGGTCAGCAGGACCACCTGCCTTCCTGATTTCAGATGGCAATGTCCATCCACCATCAGGAACATCACACTATCAGGAGCATCACACTGTCAGGAGCACGCCACCATCAGAAGGCCACACCAAGTTCTAGCCCAATCCATCAGCGGGATCCTACCCCTGACATCTCAGCAACATGCAGCTCTCGAGTACAACCACCCTCGTTGACCTCCTACCATGCAGAGCCACACTTCCCACCTCTGTTTCAAAGAAAATAAACACATCCCAGCAAAGTGGCTCAAAATACCCAGGGAATTAGTCATAAAGATTCTAGTATTTGATGTGTATAAAATCACCATAATCTTGGGTGGGTTTTTTTTTTTCATTGGTTTTTTTAATCTGATCTTAATAATTGTGCTGGGAATAAAGTTGCTAGGACTTCTGTTTGTTATTTTAAGATATAAAAACTGTTGCACAAACACAGGCAATTGCCAGGCCCGGAAATAATGCCCAGCAAACACTGAAAGGAAACTCAAATAACTCTCTGCCCAACATTGCTTTCTAGTTCATCTGTAATAAAAACAGCAGAGAGCAGCTCAGAGCCAAAAACAGGGGATTTTTTTGCTTTGTTTTAGCTCCAGCAGCTCAGGAAGGTGATATCATTGTGTAATGTAACCGAGCAAAGGAGTAATGAAAGTGCAAGCAAACAGATCAAATAGCACAGGGTTAAATGAAAGGTGTGATAATTTGTTTTGCTAATTGTGTCAATAAAGCCCTATGTACCCTCAAACAGCGGAAACGTCATCAGATAGATATATTAAAAAAAAATAATCAAGGGAATAATTAAACATACAAAAGACAATCATTTTTCCCTAGATGCTCTCTGTAAAGGGCTGATGAGAAGAATCACGTGTTTATTTTTAATAAAATTCCACTGACTTTGATCATATTTAAATCACCTCGAGTATGAAACCTGCTTTGAATCAAAACTTCTTCCTCCCTAAGGAAAACAACAATAAAATTGCCTTCTCTGCAGTAAAGATGCAGCCTTACCACAACCCGAGCTAACCTGGGTCACGATGTCACCACCAGAACTGGACAACACCATAATCAGGGAAATTTTGTGTCTTTGCAATGCGTTCTGTTTGTTAACCACAAACCTACCACGCGAGTCAGTACAAGGCAACTGCAAGTCAGTAGACAGGCTCACAGATGGAGTTGAAGTCCAGTAATTTAGGGAAAAAGAAACCTGAATTGCCTTGCCCTTGCTTCTAGTTTTTTTTTCCAGTTATGGGGAAAGTCAGGAATTAAAATATACCCTCCCCTCCCTCTACTAAATGAACCAAAGCTGAGGAAGGTCTGCCCCAAAAACCCTGAGCTGATGAAAACATTTTGTAAAAGGACTCACATCCCCCAAAATAACTCCCACCTCATCAACTACACAGCTAACCTCACTCCTTTTGATGACTATATGGCACTCAAAACGCCTGTAAAACCTATTTCTCTACTGCAAGAACACCTGCCTAAAATCCTTGAGCTAACGGTTTTCTCTTTAAACCAATTACCTGTAAAATATGAGCATGCAAACAGAGATAAACCTCTGTCACCAGAGAAATGAGACTTGCCCCATAGACGCAGCTACTTATCGTGCCATGCCCAGAGCAGCAGCAGGGCTTTTTGTCCTGGCTCCACCATGGATGTGTCAATATGTACTTTGCTCACTTCTCCTGGGAGACGAGCCCAGTGATCCTCACTGTCCAATGAGCAAAAATATCATTTTCTTGTTTTTTTCCTTTTGTTTCTCCACCCCCACCTCACATACACCACACCACTCCCATCACTCCCATCACCTGCCACCAAGCCCAGCTGGATGGCAGCAGGATCCAAGGGCTGTGGAAGAGCTCAGTGACCAGCATCTTGCACACACTGTGTTTTAACATCAACATATTGGCTTTTCTAGTCAGGCTATAAGAGCTGGGACAAGCGATAAACTGATGAGAGATGATATATGTTCAAGCATCTTCCTTCATGACATGGAGGAACCTTCCACCCCTGGAAGCACGGAGAGGATACTGGGACGCAGATTTAGTTCAAACTTGTGTACCCAGGAAAGATGCTTGAAAAGTCAACTTTCCAGTACCTTGGGCTCTACTCTTAACATGTGACAGGTCATTAAGGCTAAGCACTCTGCCTACTATGAAGATCCTACCTCCATCTCCAACTCACTGCACTCCTGGCTCTCAGTAGCCATCTGTTTCCCCCTCAAGCTGGAGGGTCTTCCTTGCAGACTGCCTATGAGTACTGCCTAACACCAGCAGTTTAGGTCTTGCCCTAGATGACTGGCTGAGAGTCATGTGGTAGGCTGGCAGCAAAGCCCTGAAGAACATCCAGATTTTGCAAGTCATAGGCCAGAACTTGTAAAACACATCCCCTGATGAGGAATGACTCCTGTTACTCATACACACAAGGGGTCTATCACCCACACAAAGAAACACGATGCGCTGAGCATCATCCAGCTCCACAAAAACAAGCCACCAGCCTCGACACAAGAGAGTAGCAGCACTCTGAGCCCAAGGCTCCTCTCCAAGAGCAGCGAGAACAAGTCAACATGAGCGGAAGGAAAATAGCAGCAAGCAAAGCATGCCCTGCTATGGAGAGCCCCTGAGTGATTAATAGCCACACACAAAAAGTTAAGAGACTCGGTGCTAATTAGTTAAGAAATAGGGGTGGAAAGAAAGAAGAATAAGGAGTGCCACCTGTTAAATTTTACCCTTCAAGAGTCCCAAGTGCAATGGCTCATTTTAAAAAAACAAAGGGGTTTTCTGTGCCTGTGTTTTTTGTTTAAAGGGCTGTTTTTCCACTTCAGCATGTTCATTACAACCCAGCCATGTGAGTTAAGTGCAGCAAGGGACCTGTTAAACCTCATGATCCACTGCAGTAAGCTCCAGCAGTGACTTTATTATGAGCAAAAATGCAACCAGGGGCATTTGCCTCCACTGCTCCATCCACCAGGCACAACGGGCTGCGTGTACTCGGTTTGCCAACATCAGAATCCCCTCCTAAACACAAAATTGTTTTGTTGCATGCCCACGCAGTAGAACATTTCCAGGCACAGAGACTGCTTATCAAAATCAATGCTACCCTGCAGAGGAAGGAAAGAAGAAAACCAACAGCAATCAACAACAACAAAAACAAACTCAAAAAAAAAAAAAAAAAAAAAAAAACCACTAGAAAAACAAACAAAAATAACCCCTACCAACTCTTCTAGCTTTCTATAAATGTGAGCTCATTTAAAGTGAACAGCTGCAGGTGTATTTGCTGAAAGGCAAGAGTTCACCTTAGCGGGTATTCCAGCTACCACGGGGGAATGGTTTTCTGCTGGTTTAGTGAGCCAAGGCAGGCTCAGCACCTGTGCCAGCGGAAGGAAGAGGGCAGGATCAAGCCCAGACTGTTCCCTGCAATGCATCCACCTGGTCAATCAGTTCAAGCCATCTCCAAAACCTCTGCTTAGCTGTTACCTCCCTGTTCATAGGCATGGAATTTTAAAGGAATCATAGACTGAACCTGACACAGCAGCAAGTGGCAAAACCAAGGATTTTTCAACAGACTTGTGTTTATTAACCATGAGGAAACATGAACTTTTTAGCTTTATGGAGTCACGTAAGAACACCAGTAACAGTCCCTTCTACCACAGGTCTATAATATCTACATCTTTATAACAGAGATCTAAATAAAACAATGAAAAAATTCTCTCCCGACCCAAAAGACCAAGGGGCTGTATTTTTACAGCTCAAGTTTTCCCCCAAAATGCAAGGCATGACTTTTCTATTTTCTCTTCACAAAATGACTCCAAATGAGGAACACAAGCAGGGATGCTATTATTTTAAAAGACTGCTTTGGATGGGGCAACCTGGCCTAGTGGGAGATGCCCCTGCCATAGCAGGGGGTTGGAACAAGATGATCTTTAAGGTCCCTTCCAATCCAAAGCATTCTGTGGTTCTGTGCTGAGATGCCTTACGATGAACCCTGTTCTTCTAATCCTTTCTGTTGTGAAGACAAAAAGCAAAATTTTAAGCAAATGTCCCACAATCTGACATTTTCAGCACCTAATGTCACCTTGGACCATTTTTGAAGTAAGATTTAACAACCTTGCACTCCTTCTGCACCAGCTGACATAGTTGTACTGCGAAAAAAACCCTTTAAGATGTTCCCTAATGAGGAGTGGAGGGAGACATCGCCCTATTAAATGGAAGACTGTTGCATAAGGAAAAAAAAAAAAAGAACAAACTGTAAGCTAAATACGGACAAGCCTTTTTATAGTATCCAAGAAAAGAATGATCCCCGACTTAGTAGGTGATAGTACCAAGAAAAAAACATTTTATTTCATGCTAACAAAATCACCTCTGCTATGGAAAACAGTGCTCCATACACTCTCCTCTTCACAAAAGGTGCCTTGCAATGAATTACAGAGTGTCATTATCGACAGATACTGAGCTGCCTCACCTGGAAAAATTAAAAGGTCACAAAGAAACCTCATCTATCAAGAATGGCTATTTCAGCCCTGAACCACTTCCAGCTCAGACAACAGCTATGCTCTGCTCCCTCTGAGATACAATCAGGCTCCTTGGGTAGGAGGAACATCACCCGACCACTCAGTGATGCCCCAAGAGCGTGGGTCACTCAATAATGAGCTGACTCATTAAACCAATCCTAGCTTCTTTTTTTTTTTTCCCCTTTCTTTCTTTTCTTCTTTCATTTCAGAACACCTGATCAAGACTGCAGCACAAACTGTCCCTGCCTTGCAGTTCTAACTTCAGCTGGGTGAGATCAAAGGAGATGTAGTCCCTGAGCTCTCCCTCCAGCTGCCCATTCCCACCAGGCAGCAGCACAAGGCACTGCAGGGTGGGGTACCCACTGCTGATCGCAGATGTCAGATGTTGCTGGCACAGGATGCACATGAGGGAAAATGAGTTCTGATGCAGAGGGATGTAAAACAAGGGGCAGCACTTCATGCCTCCTGCTCTCCCAGGACTGTGGATTCTGGCTTCAAAGCTGTTTGACAGCAATGCTGGTCCCCAGGCTATGTTGCAGAGATGAGCTGTGCCCCTTCAACTGCGGGAGGAAATGGATTTTTTGTTTTGCTTGTTTGATTGCTTTTTTTCAAAGAAGACTCTTATTCCAATCAATACTCTCTAGTCATCAACTTCAACTACCAAAAGAAAAGTCAATATCTGTGCATCAACATGAAAGGCAGGTTCCCACAGCTGGGTGGAGGAAAGGCACTTCCTGACAGTTCTGTTAAGTGAAGCCCATCAATTAGCCCAGGGAGGACCAATGTCACCACCTCAACCCCCATACCCAGTTCTGTTGCAAGAGCAAATGCAGATCTTTCCGTTCTCTCTTCAGCAGATCACACTCGCTGGGGGCTCTCCTGCCCTCCTGCAGTGTCTGTAAAGGGGACAGAGATGGGTCAGCACCTTGCCAGAAGCACAGTCACACTAGTGCAATCTACATCTGTCTACATCTACCTACACCTTTTATGCTTCACGTGGGCCTTGAGAGACAACAGGAAAGCACGTAACTGCTTGTGGGTTGCGTGGTGCTGCTGGATGGAGGCAGTGGAAAAGGCTGTGCCGAGGTGCCTTGCGCAACTCATCCCATCACAACTGGTTTTAGAAGGCATGAGAGTCAGGACATGCTTTTTGCAATAGCCCTCTGAAAACCCACAAGGGACAGCAAGCAGTGCCTGCCACAGGCAGAACAGGGACAAGGACTGCCATACTTTGTGGTACATTAGTCCCTATCCTCCAAGACTCCAGCGTGTTCAGCTTCACACTTCATCTCTACCTTTTCTTCCGCTCTTCCCATTCATTTTGGTCTTATATGCACCCAGAGGAGACCACATCTTAGGACAACCAAACTTCAGGGCTGTGTCTCTATCTTGACCTAGCTCCAACTAGTTGCCAGCACAGCTGGACCTCTTGCAAGCTTTCACCGGTCAAAAGTGTGAAGAAGTGTCTCATCACACCAACAGCACCAGAGACCTGTCAGGCAAGACTCATCACAGAGAGGATGCTTCACACAGCTCAACAAGTAGAATGCACAGCAGTGGAAAAAGCACTTCCCTGACAGCACCCCTGGGGCTATGTTTGGGCTTTTGCTGGCCCACCCTTCCTCTCAGGACATTTTTTTCAAGCATAATTGGATAAAAGCACTGCAAGACAAACCTCCAGAAGTCCTTGCTGGTACAGATATGCAAGCAAAGTCCTTCTGGCAACACCCTGAGCGGAAGGAGGTACTGGAAGCCACAAGCTTTCTGCTGCTACCCTTGCTGCTGGGGAGGGGGTTCAGCTCTGTCTTATGGGGGTGAAGTTTCCCATGACCTACACTGCTATAAACAGTTACATGATGGGTGTAAAATCAGCAAGCTCTTTTTCTTGGTAATCCCTCAACAACTGAACCAGGAGATGCCCACAGCAGATACAGATCAATGCTACCTGGTCACCAGCATACAGGGAGTGGTTCTCCTCCCCATTAAAAGGAATTAGAGGAGTTCATGTCTGTAAAGATTTTATGAAGGATCTAAAGGAATTTCAAAAAAAAAAAAGTCTACTTAAAATAGCTGAAGCTACTGAATGATTTCAACATCTACCTCCGTACTTGTTAGTGCCATCTCCTAAGGACAAGGGGGCAAGGCTGCCTGGGTCTGCACACTCAATAGCTGGACTAAAATGTCACACCAGCTCTTAAAAGTGCAGAAGAAAGGCAGGTGGGAACCCATGAGAGTCCTCCACAACTTCTGAAAAGCCCTTGGCAACTCCAGAGTTACTACAAGAGTGAAGAAGGCAACTACTAGCTGCAACAAAGACCTGAATGGGAGGTAAGAGATAATAAAGAGTTTGGTAGCAAAGAAAAGCCATTTTTAGCCATTTTTATGAGAACAATACTATAGGAGAGACCTCCCAACCACTACAAACATCCCAGCTTCCCAGAGAAAGACTCAGTCTGAAGCCTAAGGTCACTTTTTGGTACCTTTTATTTATGATTTTTAGTCTACAGCATTAGTTACCACTCTGCAATAAAAGGAAAAAAGTCACTAAACCAGCTACAAAAATTCCTCCTGCTCATGACATTTTCAGCTCTTTATCTCAAACCTGCTCTTTAAGCCTTCAGGGTCCAGGCTGTCACCAGGAAGGCTAAAAACACGCTTTACAGTCAAACAAATGCTGAAATTCTCACAAGACCACACCATTCCAGAAGCAACAGAGCTGTACTAAAATTATAAAAGTGGCTAACAGAAAGATGAATTAGATGCTATTAAAAAAAAAACCACCAAAAACACAAAAAACAAAACCCAAACCAACAAAAATAAAACCAACAAAAATTAACTAAATCAATAAAAACATAGAAGACACCAGTCCCTTACTTTTCAAAGATAAAATCAACCAACTCGAGGCATGCAGCTGCCATTTGCTTTCATCAAGCCCCCGCCACTACAGACTCCTGACATCTCTCTATTAAACTGGATTTGCCATTCTCATCCATACCACCACTGCTTCAACTGAACGTAGACGTGTGCCAGCCATCAGAGCTGGGATGGTGGGATTGGTCCTCTGAAGAAATCAGTGCGACAAAGACTGAGCAGAAGACGCCAGTGCTGGCAAAGTTTGATCACTGCAGCACTGGACCAACACACCTCCAGCCCCACAAGCACCGAATTATTTGCTGGCCAAAAGGGGACATTTCTGAGCCCACTGCTTCTCTCTGCTCCTCTGCACCAGCTCAACTCATCAACCCAAAGGATACCACACGCTGCTCTTGCTGAGAGTGTTTTCTGCAGGTAAGGCAAACCAGCCCAAAGCTAGATGAGAAGCAGTGAAGGGGTAAGGGCCAAGAAGGAAAAAGCCACTTTTGTAATGAGCATAAGTCACTCTTCGCATGGCTGACGCATTTTTAAGCTTAATATTTGATTCATTTAAAGTTGAATTCTTGGTGGCCGCCTCCTCCTCTGAGAACAGACAAGAGCCCAGTGGTAATGACTTTCTCTGTGAACTGTCACACTTGGCTTGAGGTCTGAGCATCCCTGCAGATCCCGGGAGAAGCCCCACGTGCTCCAGGGCTGGCACACGGCTCTGCAAAGGCAACCGAGGTGAAGATTTCAAAACATCTCTGGGAATAGCAGTGCAGAGACATTTCTGGCAGATTAGGCTCTGCCTTCCTGTTACTTTTTTTAAAGCTCCCACTTATTAAGGGCACATGTTCAATATTCCGTAAATAGTAACAGAAAGTGTTTGCCATTAAACTGGAGCCCATGGAATAATTCGACTCATTTCAGCTGGCAAATCCAAATGCCTGCCTGCCCTGCTGTTACAGGCAGCTTTCATGTGCAGCTCAGTGAAGTCAACGGGCACAAGCTCAGGACCTTCCTGAGGTGAAAAAAAAATATTATTATTAGGAAAGTTTTCAAAACAGTGTAGGATTAGGCTTCACCCAAACACAGATGTTGCATTGGTTGAACTAAATTCAGCATAGAAAAGTTTTGTTTATTGCATCATACAGTTACACTATGAAGTTGCAGACCAGGACTCATTTTTCTGCTGGTAACAAAAGGAAATCCCTTTTCTGCTGACACAAAGATTCCCACCAAGGACTGAGATACATATCTATCCTCCCTGTCCCATGCATTTGTGAAAGGATGTTTTGCTGCCTGTCTCATGCCCACAGAACACTCCCTACCATGCCCCACAGTTTTAATCCTCCTCGCCAAAATCAAATCAGTCCCACCCAATCTCCATTCCCATCACTCCACGTTTGCCTACATCATCTCCATCCTTTGTGAAGATTATTGCATCCACATCGAGGGGGGAGGGGGGCACAAAGCACAAAAATCAAGACCCCTGGAAAGATGTCCAGGATACATATGGTGAAGGAAGCCATGGTTAAAATATAAAAAAAAAAAAAGAAGAAAGGAGAGGACACTTAAACACATCAAGGGTATCATAGGAAGTGGCATACTAATAACTGAACTTAGCAATTCAGGGCTAACAAACATCAAAAAACAAACACCGTTTTAAAAATAATTTATTATAGGAGATGGAACTTCTCATTTTTCTTGTAAAGGTGACATCTCCTGCCCTCCTCTGACCCATGCAGTGCCGCTTACGTGGGAGTCAGGCTATCGGATTAGACACGTTTGTGGCTGATGCAACCCAGCAAGCCTAGCGCTGCGGCGTACCCGGGTGTACCCGGGTGTACCCGGGTGTACTTGGCCAGCGGCACGTGCTCCTGTCCCGACACGGCACACGCAGTCCCAGCGCTGCCCCGTGATCCCCGAGCTACCAGGCAGTGGGCAGCAGCTGCAGTGTGATGCAGAAAGGCTATAAAAAGCTGAGGACGCAGGCGGGAAAGCGTTGGCTGATCTGTGCCAGCAGCGTGCCAGCATCACCTTTCACCTACATCTGCCAAGCCGCTTTCCTGATAAAAGATTATCTTGGAAAAACAAGCCCCGTCATGGCTGCTTGCTCCAACAGGTCCCGGGATCACAGGTATGTCCTCTAGGACACAGGGAGCTAAGGGCGGGGGGGAGGCAGACCCCATGTCCAAAGCTATACCTAAAGCCAGGGAGATCAGAACAGGTTCTCCTGGGAAAAGGGAGCCCATCCTTATCCCCAGCGGCTCCTGCCATCCATCCCTCTGCAGAGGCTTCCCCCACACCGTGCTGCAAGCAACAGCCCCAGCAGCTTCACACACAAGACCAGAGGACTGATGCTCCCTTGCCAAAAGGGGCCATCAGGGAACAGTGCAGCAAGAAAAATCACCATCATGTTGAAAAGCCCTGATGGCTCTTCCAGCTCCAAGCTCCCAGCTCTCTGGCCAAGCGGCAGAACACAATGAGCACAGGACCTGAGAGCCAGCAACACAGATCTAGGAGACTGCCATGGTTTAGCCCCAGCTGGCAACTGAGCATCTGGCTCACTCCACCCCCTACTCCCAGTGGGATGGGGAGGAAAAGTGGAAAAAAGGGAAACTCCTGAGTTGAGATAAAAACATTTCAATAATTTAAATAAAATATTATAATAATATATAATAATATCATAATATCTAACAATAATAGCAACAGCGAGAAGAAAGACAAGAAAAAGGGAGAAATAAAACCCAAGACAGACAAGTGATGGACAGGGCAATTGCTCATCACCCACTGACAGATGTCTGAGCAGCAATACACCCCTCTCATGGCCATCTCCCCCCAGTTTATATACTGGGAATGATGTGCTCGTGTATGGAATATCCCTTTAGCTAGTATGGGTCAGCTGTCCTGGCTGAGCTCCCTCCCAGCTTCTTGTGCATTTCCTCACTGGCAGAGCATGGGAGACTGAAAAGTCCTTCACTCAGGATAAGCAGTTCTTAGCAACAACTAAAACATCAGTGTGTCGTCAACATTATTCTCATACTATATCCAAAACAGAGCTACTAGGAAGAAAATTAACTCCATCCCAGATGAACCTAGGACAGAGATCCAACTCAGGAGACTCACAGAGGGAAAACATACCGGAAGTACATCAGTACCAGAGAAATGAGTCAGGAATTACCACCAAGAGGATGTTTATATTGCTCATCTGATGTTGGTTATGTGAAAATACTCACACTGCCTCCTGTGCTGGACCAGACTGTTCATGCCTGGTCATAACCAGACTTCATTGTCCTCCGTGTCGTCCCTAGTGCCCAGCTGGCTGCGATGCCTGGCTCCCCTGGCTCCTGGGCACAGCACCACAAGGGTGATTCCAGCTAGGCAGACATGGATCTCTCTTTCCAGCTAAAATGATGTGCTCACAGGATGGACTTCTGAAATATCAGAAGTGATGAAGGCAACCAGAGAGACATCAGAAAACCCAAGATGAAATTATGTTAGCTTTTAATTGCTGCATTTTTTTGGTCTATCTGGGTTCACATTGATGACAATTTTTCATTTATTTACTTATTTATTTTGGTATCTATCTTTAAGTCTTTTTATACCCCTTGCAAGTCATCCACGTGCTGTCACTATATACACATCACCATACCCCAAAATACTAACGTCTTGATTATATATAAAAGCACAAAACCAAATGTTTTTCCCCAATGGGTGAACAGATGTATCAAAGGAAAAGAGCCTCTGACAATACAGCAACAGGGCTGCAAACACAAGACTGACAGAAGAGTCAGGACTCCTTTAGAACACACTTTCAGGAAGAGAGTGGAAAGTTCCGGGTAGATACTACTATTTTTTCCTACCTCAAAAGCAGCATGGATTAAGAAAGCCAATGAAAATGACCTGGAAATCTATACTGGAGAGCCTTGGCCTTGATTCTGATCTCAAAATAACCTGGCCCAAGCTCAAGAATCATTTTTAATGTTTATTTTTAGAATGCATTACCTTCAAACTCCAGGCCTGCCCTTTAAATAGTTCGACACGTTAGTTCCACTTTTTTCCATGAGGCTGAAAACACGACCTGTGAAGTCACATTTATCAAGAGAGACTTGTCCATCATCGCTATCTCGTAAGTACTTTTCCAAGGAAAGCAGGGTTCATTTTGCAGCAGATGCAGGCTTTCCCACCACCCACCACCAGGAAATGCATCCTCTCAATATCCGGACGTGCCAAAGCCAGCCTGCTCTTTCCACTGCTACACCAAAGTTCTGGCCTTGAGTGGACAAAGCCTACCTTAGCTAGCAACTCCTATTCTCACTAACGTGAGCCAACCTGTGCAAGACCTCTCAGGACAGTATTTTCTCACAGCTGCCAACCTTGGTCCGCCTGGCTACTCAAGTTAGATGCCACGGGCTTGTTGCAAGCAAGACAGAAGTATGTGCAGCAACTTTGAGCACGTTCCTACTTTAGGTCTGTGCACTCTGAGCCAGGTTCGGGAACACGCACAGCTGGCACGCAGTGCCCCGTGCACTTCACGTACCTGCACCACCACCAACTGGGATGGGAAAACAAGGGAAAGTGCTAGTGTGCCCTTCACTGAAACAGTCATCTTGGCAGAGGTCTGCATGAATGTACTGAAGCCAATATGAGACCATTCCATCTTCCTGTCTTCTCACGAGCTTTATAAACAGCACAAAGCCATTGAAGACTGCAAGTGGGACTGGAAGGGATGGTGGGAGTCTGTTCTCTGACTCTAACACAGCGTAACAGAACACTGTAAACAGCCCCACTCGTGGGACACTAGGAGATGAGAGACCTTGTGATCCTCAACTGCCTTAATCACCACTTCCTGCCACCCTCCTCTGTGTGGCTGCCCAGAAAGAGACCTCTTTGAAATTGTCTTCTAAATCCACACCCCCAAGCACCCCCATGGACTCACGACCAGGACACCTGCAGTAGTTTATTGTATGTTATTTTAAGTGGTTCAGTTGTGTTAATGAAGTCCTGTTCATTAGGATGCCCTGAAGCGCATCAGGCTGTAATACCTAAAGATCACAGCTCTGCTAAAGGGGCCAGAAATAACTCCAAAGAATGTGAACCCTCCAGAGACCATGTGATAAGCCTTCCAGTGAAAAGGATGGCTTTTAAAAACAGTGACACAGGAATCACCAGATGGGATCAAAAATCTACCACCACTCTTACTCAGCATCCGGCCTCCAGACATTTTGGAGAGCAGACCTACGTAGCTGGCAAGCTTGAGAGGATGATCCCACCAGCAACCACCACTGGCATGAACAAAGACTTGCTGCATTGTCCAGCTTAATTAAATCAATAGTTTCAACTAATTCCTCAGCTGTGACTGGTAGCAGCTGAGGGGCTGACACAATTCCCCTTCTGCCACCCATGGCAAATGTGGCAGCCTCCAGAAAGCAGAGCGGACAGCTGACAGAGATGACAACATCTACCACAGGGGTTGCATCACTGGGAGACCACCTGCCACAACCCCTAGAGGTCCATTTAACCACAAGGTCACTGCTTAAACCAAACACGCGCTTCCATGCAGACATATAGATATGTATTTTTTTATCTCAGATAGCTTTCTTGTTGTGTTTTTGTCCCATCAGACCTATTCTGACTCTCACTGGGGTGTAATGTCTGGCAGGGGACAAGGGTGCAGGATCCCTCACCCAGATGAGTGAGGACAGCTCAGGAATTTACTACCCGCCTCCATCCACTTCACTCCGTCTATAGGAGAGCACAGAGAACCAACAGCAACCTATTTCAGGAGACTTTAATGTGCCAGGTTACAAGGCATGACAATGCTTGAGCTGCCTCATGTAGTGGTCTCCATTCCTATGTGTCCCCAAACAGGCTCCAGGAGAAGTGGTGTGGGTTTGCAAGTGCTTCAGCCACCTCAGTTGAACCTCCTGCAAGTCAAAACCTTGCATACTGTGACACCGTTGTTACGTGGCATCCTGATCTCAACTCCCCAGTTTGGTAGTGCAGGTCCTGGCTCTACAGTGAGCAGTTCCAATGACCTTCTTGTACCAACAAACCTTCACAAAGGCAGAGCCTCCCAACACACTGGGAAGCAGGGAGCAAAGGCAGGTTCTGCACTCCATTAAACATGGGTACATCATGCTTCAAGGACTCACCAAGGCAAGGCACCAGGTCTTGAGAATGGTCCTTCCTGTTGCCAAGACTGAGAAAAGCTGGATGAGGAACTGAGGTGAAAAATAAAACCAATGTCCACCACATCACATCATGGGTCATTTGTTGTTTCAAACAGCTGCTGCAAAAATTCTGCTTTTGTTTCTGCTGGCTTTTCTCTTTTTTCCCCTTTCCTTCCCCACAAATGAAATGAAGCGTGGAAAGCAAGGGCCCTGTCAGCACCTGTCCTGCACCAACTGTTCATTCCCAAAGGCCAACCAGGGAGATGGTCCTCACATCACAACCAGCACAACTACAACTGGACAGATAAAGCTCTCCCAGAGATAAACCCCTTATTTACAGCGGAGTACACATCCACTTCAAACTGCACTGCTGAAAAAGCATCTTTGTCCATCCACAGCAGGAGCTTGTCCTGACTTCACTGCATGAGTAGCTGGAGTTGCAGTAAACCCACAGTGCAGAGGAGGACCTTTTGAAAGCCAAGTGAACCATGGCACTGCCTAAAAGCTTTAGTGCTTCACTTCAGCTCCTATGACCCCCATTTAAAAAGATGAGAATGGTTTCACCAAAGAACTACAGCACCTGAAGTCTGCAGAAAATTGGATGTAGAAATTTCATCCTAGCAGTAGAAAGTCTCCTATGAACAAAACCATTACAGAATTACAACTGTATCATCTTAGTCACAGATGACACTATTACAACCAAAAATAAGTCTGCCATCATATTACATGTATTTTTTATACTCCATATTGCCAAACAATCCTGGTAAAAAAGACCCGGTCATGAAAAATAGAGTTTCCCTTGTTGCTCTTTCTAAGTACTGCGGTTTTTCACAGAGATGCCAAGCTTGGGGTTGATGCCAAAGTTGGGTGAAGGTCAGTTTTAGTTAAGGCTGGTCCCACTAGAAATTTCATCCCTCTCTGCAGGTGAGTGCAGGAGAGCTGCAGACAACCTCGCAGCAGGGCTTCAAGGGCAAGCTGACTCTGGAGAACGCTGGAGAGCAAAGTATTTCTGGCAGATCTCACGAAGATGGAAAGCTACACTAGTAAAAGCAGGATACGCAGTCTCCGAGATGCTGTGTCCCACCTGGGAGCTTACATTCAAGAAGGATGCATTTGAACAGAGCTCAATAAAGGATCAAGCTGCTAGGAGCGGGAGGGGAATGACGAGTTCCTCTCAGATGAGAGGACAGAGCATGCATGGCTCAGAGGGTATGACATTGCTGTCTGCATCACAGAAGGAGCGATTTACGCTAAAGGACAACCAAGTGAGTATCAGCTGGCTATGAACAACTTCAGGCTGCAGCAAGAAGGTCTCCAGCCATGCCCAGCTCTGGATGCCTTCCAGCAGGCAGCCCAGGGCAGGCAGCCCAATTAGTCTTAAAATACAGCTTGATAAATTTATTAATGAGATTATACCCCTTGGCTGCTCATGAGGGTAAGGAAGAGACCTTTGCGATTCCAGCAGCATTACGCACTCCTGTGTTCCTCCTTTCATTAGCAGCATTTCTTAATTGGCTGCTGCTTATCCTCTACCACCTAGACGCAACAACTCTGAAAACCTTCTCTGATGGGAACCCATTCTGGACTTGTAACAGGACTCTCTGGAAACCCAGGGATTTAAAAGCTTACTGCAGAGAAAAGAATTATCATTTACCCCATTTTAGAAGTGCAGCAACAAACACAGGAGGAACCTGCTTCCACACCACAGGGAAGCACTTCTCAGCACTGGGCTATGTTTCACCAACATGAATATAAACCAAGCCCAAACTACCACCAAGGATAAAACCACACCACGACAGAGAGTGACTCCTCCAAGGAGAAGAACTCACAAAGGTTTCAACCGAGTTTGTTCTGTCTGAGTTTTGTTACCCTTGGCCAGCACTTAAATGACAAGCAAGGCTCTACCACCCTGGTCTACCACTGCAAGCTCTTCATACGCATGTTACAATAAATCCCATTTGATCTTTTCTACTTTACTACATTTTAAGAGTGGGGTTGTCACTACCACCTCCCACTGTGTCACAATCTCACTGCCCAGCAGTCCCCCTGCTACAGTACTCTGGTTTCTTATCCCCCAGATACTTCCATTACTTTTTTGGGATGTCTTTGGAGATTACTGCTCAGTTTTCTTCTAAGCCATTTGTTTTCAAAGGCACCCAGATACTTTGCCTGTACGTTTGATAGGTTTCCAGCTTTCAGATCCATATGTTTAGATAAAAATTACTTTAAAGTTCAAAATTCATAGTTTATCTTTTCAGATGTATAGTTTAGTCTTTCAGCTGCACGTTTTCAATGACCAAATCTCAGTTAAGCCAGTAAATGCAGGCGCTGCGTTGCCAACGCGTGACACCATTTCCTTCCGGACATCCCCTGTGGCTCCAGTACAACTACCAGGATACGCAAACGGACTAATTTCTTGTCTTCCACTGCCTTCTAATGTAAGGTCTGACTTGGGAGCTGCGAGGGTTTTCATGAGGCCAGTGGGTTTGTGCCAGCTAGGATAACCTCACCTCCCTACGCGTCTGGAAGGTCTCTACTTGTGCATCTGCTGAGCAGCTCCATAGTCTCCACAGAGCACAGTGAACTTGAGATCCCAGGTCTCCCTTCAAACCCTCAGCCACGTGAATGGGAAAGCCTGGCTGTAACAGCCACGGATGCAGCACAGGATTTACCTAAGCTGGAATACATCTCACTGGTACTGAGGACACAGGGAAAAACCTGAGCACAGTTCTCCAGGCTCGATAAAGCTATAGGCAACCAGCTGGAGACAAATATGAAGCCACCCCAGCACAACGAACCACAGGATACATTCCCCTGAATGCTCCAGCCACAGCTGCTCAGGAATAACCAGAGTTTTGCTTTTTATCTAGAGAAAGGTAGCACCCAAGCTTACTCTGGAATATAACAAGCCTGAGTTTAGACAGGTCCCGCTGTGCACGGCTAAGTTGTCCCAGACACTGGTGGCTGGGTGCCAATCTCTTGGAGGAGCTTCACCTTCAGCAAAACCACATCTAGCATGAAACCTCCCCACCCTTCAAGACAAGAAACTACAGCCACGGACAGCCCAAAGCTGCTGAGGATTACTTAACGTTTGGACAACCATTTGCAATGAGGAGTCCCGTGAAAGCATGAGGAATTATGCAAATATAAAGCAAGGAGGAACCCTTGGCATCTTATAAAAGTTTCCCCACATTCTATCAAAGCCTCACAGCAGTAATGCATCCCCGTCCCCCCAGTAAAGCTGCTGGGATCGTGACACCTGCTTTAATGCACACATCTCTGGCCTCTCCCACATGTCTCGAGTGCATGAATTTAATTTGTTTCTCTGTTTTATTTAGATTCAGTATAAGGGGAGGGGATGTTTGCAAAGGGAATCCACTTCTCAATTCAGAGCCTTGGCCAAGCTGATCTGGATGGCTATTTATTTAATACATTACCACCCTCCCTGCCTACTGCTATGCCAGGGGTTGGTACCATCGTTGCATCAGAGGTCACAGCACCTCAGCAGGCAAGGCTGACCTGGGCAGGCTGGCCGAGGCAGTGACTGAAGGCAGCACACAGGCAGACTGGGAGAGTGATCACACATTAAGGTGCTGTATTTGACTGGGAAAAGGTCTGTCTGCATTCTAGGTCAGCAAAGCACACAAGAGCACTTACTCCAACATCTGCATCACCATAGATAAAGTGGCTACTAAAAAAATAAAGAATTAAATACCAAATCAGGTTTTGCATACAGGCAAATGCTTCAGCATTTAAAAAACCAAAAATTTCACTTTACTATCCAAAGACTTCCTTTCCCCCTTAAATCTCATACACACGGGAAGAAAAAAAATAATCCATATCCAGAGACTTGCAAATTACCCATCCTCACACCCAAAAGCATATTAACTCCTTTCCACAGACAAGAAACCAAGGCATCTCACATTTGCCTTGGCTTGATCCGTACTTAAGATGTGCCAGGAACCTGTAAAATGACGAACAAGAAAATTAAAAGGAAATTCAGACTACAGCCCCAGCCCCAACCAGTGTAGTTATACCAACAAAATGCAATCGATTGAGAAATAGCTCTATGGAGACAGCAAGGCAGGAAAAAGAGAAAAAGGCCTTTTTATTCCTCTCCCCCTCCCCCCAAGAAGATTTTTTTTTTTTTCTGGGAGCTGGTTTCATCTGCAGAAGAGCTGGATGCAGAAGAGTGGGTAACATCACCTGTCATAGGTGACATCTGCATCACCCAAACGTGTATTGCCCTCCTAAAACGCTGCCTCCTCTTTTCCTACAGGGAGGTAATAAAAGTCATCAGGAAACTGAAAATAACCTTCCACAAGGGGCATAAAAACCAAAGCAACCTATAAAATTCCTAATGTGGATCATCACTCCATCTGAACAGTTTCAGGAACAGGAAAACCAAGGGGCAGTGAAACTCAGATCCAGCGCCAGAACTCCGAGCTGCTGGGATGCTACCAGCTTTTCTCTGGGGAGTAATGTTTGTCCTATCATTAATACCTTTAGTAACGAAAAATTAACAGCATTGTAAGGCAAAAGAACAGTCTCATATCCCATCAGAACTCCTTGATCGCTGAAGTTTAAATCACTCACATCATTTTAATGTGTGTGTGCTACTACGGGTGAGCTTCCATGCATTAGTTTTTCAATTCTTCAAGCGTTAAGCAAAGGAAATATTAAAGAATATTTTTAAATGCACAGAGTCTAAACCAGCAGCTTGTATTGGTAATATAACATAATGTCAGTCACTTCATGCAGGAAATAAATCTAATCAGTTAGAATAACAAGACAGACAAACTTGGCTCCCAAGGCAGAAGCTGCCCTTTCTAGGGTGATGAGCTCTGCCACCCACAACTTAACACCCTGAAACCACCACTGTCTCTTGGTCACATTTCTGGAGATGTCCACTGCCTCTTAATGCTGCTCCCCCTGCAAACAGGACCAGTGCTGGGGACCCAGTTTGATACTCCATCTCTAGCCCTACTGCGGTGCACGCAAAGTGCTAGGGGCAGGTGTGTTTTATTAAATCAGTATTGGTATTATGTACATCTTTTGGGGAGGGAGATCTAATCCAAAGGAATTTAACAGAGCAGGAATCACAGTGCAGTCTGACTCTTAAAGCACCATGAGAGCTGACTGACAGAACAAAATGCCAAAAATCAGATGCCCCGTAAAAATATACAGGTTTCAAGCTCCTCAGAATCTTAGGCTCAGATTGCTGTAGGAACATCTCCAGTCAGATGACAGCTAGCTCACTTCAGCGAATTTGTAGCACCAAGCTGTGGGTGCTGGGTGGCTGTCACCACACTAAACCCCTTTGCAAAACATTCTGAGATGCTCAAAGAGCAGGTGCTGGTTGCAAAAACAGGGGCACCCACTGCCCAGGGGCGGCAGAGCCACATGGGCACAAGCAGCTGCTGCTGTGTGCTCCTCCCCCAGCACATCCCCTTCGCAGGAAAACCAGCACCCACCCTCCTGCCACTGGCATTTGGGGGGTTTTGAGGAGGGGGAGCGGTGCCTCTGCAGGGCTCAGGCTCAGCCGGGAGCCGGGTACCATGCTTGGGTAAGCTGTGGAGATGAGGAAGAGGGAGACAGGGCTGCATTCTTCGTGGATGAAACAGCAGAGAAAGGGCTCTCGCTGCTTCTCTGTGCATTAGTCAGCATGCACAAACATACACACACGGAGAAAAAATAAACCAAACAAATCCGCTCTGTAGTGTTAGGGATTATGACTCAGATGTATTCCCCGCCCCGGTGATTCAGCCGGTGCAGCCTCATAGCGCAGATTCAGAGAAGCCTCGCCGTTTTGGGCTCTCTCTGCCCAAAATCCCACTGAATAATTGCCTTTTGTAGTCAGCGGCAAAGAATTGAGGGGATTTTTTCTGCCCCTGCGGGCCGGAGCAGGGGCCGAAGGGGCGAGCACTGCCTGCCAGGACCACGTGCCCGTGCGGATGCTCAGCGCCAGCAACGCCGGCACAGCCCCGTGGGAGCCTCGTGCCCAGCCGTGGGCACAGGCGGAAGATAAACGGGGTGTTGTCCATGGCACAAGGGACAGAGCAGAGGAAAACACCAGGAGGGGAGCGCAACTTCAGAGAGGTGGCACTCACCTGCCGGTGACAGGAAGCATCCCGTGGAACAGTGGCAACTGGACCAGGGGAAAGGACCCAGTTGAGGTCCCGGGATGGGTTAAAGTTTGCTGGAGAGGAATCCAGAAGCAGACGGTGGGGCTGCATGAGGTTTCTAGCTAGGGAGACCATCCTCTGCCTGCTCTGCACCGTCTGCCTTGCTGGTGATGAAGGGAACCAGACCTCCAGAAGCAACCCATGCAGCTGGCCACCACACTCACAGTTTTTTAGAGGAAACGGAGCTGTAGCTGCAGGACAGACTGCTGTAGAATAAGGAGAAAAACATCATTTTGCAGAGGACGGGGTCTGGGCAGCGCCATCCCCAGCTGGGAACCCCAGCACAAAAGTGATCCGGGCTGGACTGAACCAAACAAAAAGTCTCGTGGCCCCTCTGCATTGGAATAATTATAGCAGCAGATAAATTCCACATTTCAAACAAGGGTAAGATATTAAACAGAGCCTCTGTAGAGAGATTAGGTGGAATAAGAAAAGCAATAAATCCTTATGTTCTCGGACTTGAACTGTTTGGCAGCAAAAGCCAGGGAGTGGGGCCTCCTTTCACGCGATACCACCACGGTGCCCTGCACAACCCAGTGCACCAGGGCTCAACAGCTTGCCCAAAGGACAAGGGCTGCAAAGCATGGACTACAGAAATATCTGAGACACCTTCCTCCAGGTCCACTCACAAAATCACTGTCTTCCCACACTGCCACGCATCTGTGAGGTCCCTGCTCATGCTACCCCACTCTTCCCAGAAAGACCATGTAAGGGCACTCAAGCAAGCCTGAGATGCCAGGCGAGAAGCACCTCACCTTCTCCAGCATAAGAGGCTGGGCAATCAGGGCAACAATAAGACATAGCGAAGAAGTAGCAAATAAATTGTCTTCCCTTATAGAGCTGTAAGGGGAGAAATTATAAAAGCATTAACCCTTTTCAAGGCTCCTACAGGTGGGATTTTTGAGTCTAAAAGCCAGAAACAAAGCCAGTAAATGCAGGAAGAATCTCTTATTGAGATTCCTTTTATTTACTTCAGGCTATTTCTGCTCTGCATGGTCTAGAGGAAGCCACTACCTCAAAGTACAGTTTTCATCCTTTCCACATACCACTTAGAATCTGCAGTTTCTATCTCCTGACCTAATGTGGAGGCATCTCACACTTTTTCCCCCCTCACCTCCCAGGGCCTTACTCTGCATGAGGCAGATAAATAAGCCAAAATGATGAATATCAACAATTAAGATTCCATCTAGATACTCTCTTCTTTAATAAATAGCTTTTAGTTTAATGATTTAAGACAACTAAGTTCAAAGACTGAATTTTCTATATAGAGGCCAACCCAAGCTCTGCAGATGGATGCTGATGTCCTTCAAGGCAGTAAGTAAGCTAAGAGACACATTTTCATGTTTAAAACCACACCCTGGAAACTGTGCTTCTGCTGCATGGAGGGGGAGGGGAAAAAAAAAAAAGTAAAAGGACAAAACAAAACACACTTTAATAATTTAAGGATCCAGTAAAACTAATTGGTGCAGATGGACTCGCATTATATGCAAAGGGAAACCTACCCTGTCACAACTACATTGTCAGTTAACATTGCCTCCTTTTACTCTGCTGCAATATTGCATCTTATCGTGGGGGGACAAGCACACCTAACATCAGGGTTGTTCATGCTTCCAGTTATCCTTGACAGTACAATAAAGAACATTAATCTGAGCAACATTTGCTAGAAAGAGCTCTCAAATGTGCTTAAGAGTTTCTAAACCTTATTTCCTTACCTGGATTACCACATCCCTTACGTAAGTGCTGGTGACAATGCAAGTTAAGTCACCTGCCCAGAAAAAAAGACACCTCACCCTTACACAGCTACGGGTCACCTACACCAAGGGGGAAAGCTGCTGGAGCTACTGACTAGAGGACAAACACTGACTCCAAAAGGAGAAGCAAGAGCTGGGAAAAGACAGGTAGCAAATAATGAAAGGAGAGAAGGTATTAATGAGTGTGAATCACACACTTTCCCAGACATCCTTCCATTAACGATTAATATCATAATTCCCCTAAATAATGCAAGGAAAATTTGTTTAATGATTTAAAGGCATCATCAGTAATAAATAGGTCAGCTCTAGATGCTAACCTCATCATTCCTCCCTGCTCAGGGACTCTTTTTAAGGAAAATACTAAGATTGCTGTCACTTTTTAATTTTGGCAAGATGCTTCAGTATCAGAGTCAGGAGAATGAGGGAACTACTGGAGACCAAGGAATGGAAATGTAAGTGTGTGCAGACCCTGTGCAGTGTATCACCATCCCCATGTGATAAAGCAGCAATGAAAATACAGTTCTTGCCTACTCAGGTGAAGTGCATAGAAGCAGAAGTATGCACCGAGATGGCCAGGGCCAGTGAAGAGGAGAGCCCAACCCACCTACCAGCAGAAGGTCCCCCACCAAGGACCAGCAAGGATAAGGAAGAGGCTGTGCCAGAGGCAGAGAATCCGTCACCTGCAACACAGCAGGCACAAGGGCGATGGGAGGGTACCCAACTGCCATGCCAGCACTAAGACCAGCATCTGGATGAGAAGAAGAAGGTGAAAATGATGCCTTTCTGTACTGGATTTCTCAGTAAAGAAGAGCAAAAGGAGATTTAAGAGCTCTGAGCTTCCTGCCTGCAATGCTGCCTGCAATACGCAGCAGGCATCCAGGAGAATCCTCTACAGCACCAGAAAACCAGGACGGGTTTCCCAGCTCATCCTGACATGTGCTGACTCCTCAGAGCCACCGGCCATCTCGTTAGCTAACGAGTCACACCCTCCTTGACATATGTGCTGTCTCGACATCATGCTGCGTCGAGATGAAATTATAATGCCAAGGGATGCTGCTGCCATGGCAATCCCAGACACTGAAAATGAAGGTGAGGGATAAACTGTGCAGGACCAGTGGGAAGAGCTACAGGCCTGTTTAGGGATGTCCTACTTGAAGTAAGGGAAGAGGAAAATAAAAGAGGTCAAAACTCAAAATCATGTGGATACTATGTCTCCAAAATGCTGACACATTTTCCAGAAAAGCATTTTTCATGCAAATACAGGAGGGATGCATGAAGCAGGGGAATAAATCTGCATAAAACTGGCAGAGTTTTGCCTTTCAAAATAATTTTCTGGCATCCCTACAATACAGGGCAGTGATCATGGGCAGAGAAGATGGAAACCCAACTTGTGCAAAGCAATCTCAAGCATGCAGTATCTCAGAGCGAGGAAGCCCAACCTGCTGCCACTGCCAAATTTCTATCAGGGGTTGAGGTGGGACAAAAGGTTTGTGCCACCAACCCACGATTTGCATTGTTTCCATTTTTCTCTTTTCCTTTGGAGTCACTCTTCTGATTCAGAATCTGTACTATTTTAAGCAACTCTGGTAGAAAGAAAAAAAAAAGAAAAAAGAAAAAAAAAAAGTATTTAATGCCTGTTTGGGCCACCCATAAAAATCTTTTCCACTGGAACAAAGATTTAAACCTGTGACTCAAAATAAGTTTACAATGGGGGGCTGATTATCAAGAGGACCAGAATATCCTCTTATTAGAAAAATGTTCACCAGGCTTTCCTGAACTTTACATGATGGTATTAACTTAAGGGCTTGTTTAATTGCATGTAGGCAATGGTGCCTGTCTCTGACACTGGGAAAAAAATACATATATTTTATAATACAGAAAAAGAGCAAGTATATGTGTGTGAATGTGTAGTATGTGCATCCATACCTGCAAATACATGTGTGAACACACATATCCTTATGATTATTGTCAAAAAAAGAGATACAGGAAACATGAAATCACAAAAATCAACAGGTGGAAAGGATCAAAGGATGCACTCCACCTGCTTGCCTCCAGTAAAACAAGCCTAATTTAAGACACTTTTTTTCAATTATTATTATTTGTCTATTACAGTAGCAAGCATCATGGGGGAAAATCAGAGCCCTACTTGTACAAGTCCTATGCAAATACTTAAGGCAGTCTGGGAGAGATCTACAGTCTCCTAAGCTTCACTTAAACTGATGTAAATCTATAGGAGTAGCCTATATTCAGTTCAGTTTGAATCTATTTTCTTTAAGATTTATTTCTATTGGTACAACACAAGGTCTGGGGATGCCCATCCCAGCACCATCATTAAGAACAGTTTTCCAAACTCTGCTCAGTTTTTTGGGCTGGATCAGTTCCAACAGCCCCTCACCCTAGGCCCGTCTGTGCACATCCCTGGGGTGAGCTCTGACCCGAGGCCTCACACTGGTGACAGCCGATGGCACCCGTGTACATGGTGCCACCTCCCAACCCACCCCGCATGGGCTGCTGCCGCGCAGAAACCCTGCCCTTGCTGACCAAGCACGGAGGGGAATGCACGCGTGAAATGCCTGCTCACCGTTCAGCAGCAGGGCAGATTAGATTTTAAGGCAACGAGTCATCAGCTGGGAGCCTACGAACTTGGCTTTATGCATGTCAGAGCAGCATCATATAATAGAGATGTCTCTCAATCCTGCTGACCTGGATCTGAACCGAAACTCATGAAGGAGAAGTTTTGGAAGGTTTCCTAGTCTGTTTTTCAGATCCTAGAGCCAATAGCTAGTCAAAGTTTGGTCTCCTGGTAAGCAGAGAGAACATACCCAACAACTGCAACCAAACTTTTTCAAAATAACTACCCTGGAGAGAAGAGAACAGTGTAAAACTCTTATTTACAAGTTTTCTGGCTACTCTTTCATCAGCATAATTTACTGGAAAAGCTCAAAGCAATCATCGTTTTACAAGCACGTTTTGCTCGGCACAGTTCCTGCCCCCACTTTCACATGGAGAACATCAACAAGGTGACACGAGACGATCGCTTCCCGAGGCAGCTGCAGCGGCGTTCCTCTCGCCA
The DNA here is from genome assembly GCA_025345505.1 of Todiramphus chloris collaris. Lineage (NCBI taxonomy): Eukaryota > Metazoa > Chordata > Aves > Coraciiformes > Alcedinidae > Todiramphus > Todiramphus chloris. The sequence goes on from JANVCC010000041.1 coordinate 750,015, forward strand.
TGTCAAAAACCCACCTCTTCATTTATACACTGTGCAATAATTATTTTGCTAATCACAGGCTGCTCTGCACTTCTCAACCCAAATTATTATTATTAGAGCTGGCTCGGCTGCAAATGTGCCTGCTTTCCAAACACACAGCACTGGGATGAAGGAGAGGGGTGGGGGGGGTTAATCCTTTACTGGATGAAGCGTAAGGCAGCGCATAGCATTCTGGCGTGTAATTTCTTTCAGCAGGAAAAATAACATCTTTTACAAGGTTTTCCATTTTTCCTTAGCACAGAATCATCACAAAAAGAAAAAAAAAAAAAGTACTGGGAAAGGCAACTTAACATATACTATGGCCCTCTTTCAATTCACCAGCTATATTTATCTCTCAACTGCAGCACAGGAACATATTTTACTTATAAGAACTTTTTAGCTGCTCAGAAGAGACACTCAAGTAGCAATGGCCACACACTTAGATACTGGGGGTGGGGGGAAGAAAGAAGATCTATTTGTTTAGATGCTCTAAGCTAGCTGAAATCTGCCACCTACAACTCATCACCAAGCCCTCCAGCGAGCAGGCATGACCTGGGCACAAGCCAACCTGAGCTTGAAATGTTTTGGCAGGAAACTGCTCATATGATCTGGCTACTTTTTAGCCATCTATTTCATTTTTACCCACTTCTTTTTCTGAAACATCTGGCTTTGACGAGGGCCAGAGACATGATGCTGGCCAAGAAAAACACAAGCATCTTCCCTGGTACAGTAAGTCCATCATACCTCAACCCAAAAATGCAAGACCAGCAGCAGTGCAAGCCTCATCACCAAACTGGGGACAACCTGCATGGTGACAGCTCTGCATGAAGTAGACTTGCCTTTTAAAAACAGTCTGGCCTTTAAAAAGTCTTTCTGAGCTGCCTGTCAGGCTACCTCAGCCACAACCTGCTCCTTATCCTTCCCAAAGCAAGGTCTTCTGCATCCCCTAAGTGAGCCAGTGTCATTCAGTGTAGTGCCCCATCCCAAAGGCTGCAGCTCCTACAAAGTTCAGGTGCTATTGCTGTGTGGTGGACTGACAGCACCAAACTTGTCAGTAGGTACATAGCCCATTCCTGAGCTGAGCCAAGCCAAACCAGGGAAAAAAAATTCCATTTGGGTGTCCCAGGGAAACAGGATCAGGCCTTAGTGACCTGAAAATAGCAAAGCACCCTAACAATTGGCACTGGGCAATACTTGGGTGCGAGGGTCACCAGCAAGATCAAGTTATGAACGTGGCCTGAAATAGCCCCTCATCCAAGGGGGGCTGAGGGGACTGGGTGGAAGACACAGGGCACTAGCACCACTTGTGAAAATAGCCTGCATTGCAGAGGGGGATAAAAAAGAAAAAAAAAAACCGAAGAGTTGTCCTGAAGGAAACACAACACTGAGTGTTCACATTTCATTCAAGAAGCCTGACTTAGTGTTATCAGTGACGTGGAAGGGAAGGTCTGGAGTTTGGTTTCTGTTTATTCACCTTGATGATATATAACCCTCAAAATTTTCTGCTCGAGTTACATCTTTCCAAGAAAAATACACAAACAAACAAACAAAAAAACACCTTTCCATTTATCCGAAGGGAAACCCTTCTGCAGCTCTGCTTGCCTAAACTGCGCTCAGCAGAGCTCACCCAACCTGACCTCCATGGAGCGCAGGCTGGGCACGTTCAGGAATTGCCACCCATCGAAGAAACCAACACCGCAAACTGGGGCTGGGAAGCATCAGCTTCCAGCACTGGAAATGCAATGCTGAGTCCTGGGGTTTGGGGGGGAGGGGGGAGAAAAACAGCTGTGCAAGCAAAGCCACCCAACCACATCACTTGCTGCAAGGCTGATGCAGCCAAGAAGAAAATGTCTGCTGTCAAGTGATATTGAGCTTGTTCTTTAGGCTGACAATATCAAGCATTTCCCACTTTCAGATCACTCCTTTTCTATAATCAGAAGCAGTGGAAACACTCGGCCTTACTGTGCACAAGTCAGCTCCTAAAAGACACAGCACTTCCCAGTGCTCACTGCTTGAGCAGAAGTGGGAAGCGCTGTGCAGGACATCGCTCCAGCTCCATTTAAAATCCCCTCAGCACCCAGCACTGCCTGCCAGCTCTCCCCGGCCAGCATTTCCTTACAGGGATGGGGACTGCTGAAATCGAGCCCCCACTGATGTGTGCACAAACCCACCCACTCAGCAAAAGGTAAGAGAGGTAAGGGCAGGAATGCAGAGCCTGGGCTCGGGGTGTAGACTGAAACTGCTAAGGGAGGAGCATCACCAAACCTGGGGTGCAGGGGAGAAGGACTAGGGCCATTAACCCAAATTTTGCTCTTAACTGTAAGATCTGAGAAACATCTACTTGGCCACAGCAGCTGCAGTTTGGAGCAAGCAACGGAAGCCAAAACTGTGAGGTTGAGGCTCATTTAGAGAGAAGGGAAATGAGAGCAGCTCCAACTCCCTTATTCCTTTTTTTTTTTTTCCAAGAAATAAGGGGCACAGCTGTGGCCACTACCCTGGCCACCAACTCCTGGGGTATGCAGAGATGCTAACAGGGTGCTTGGCCAACCTGCCCCAGCAAGACAGAGGAGGAGACACGCAGAAGAGAAATTACAAACCAGCTTGAAGCAGAAACGTATGCACAAGAAGGTAAAGAATGAAAAGTCAGAACAGAAAATAAAGGGGAAAGAAGGTAAGAAAAAACAAACCCAAACAAAAAACCCACACCAGAAATGTGCCCATAGACATAAAACTCAAACATGAAGTGGAACAGAAAAAGAGAAGCAGAGGGAATCTAGGAGGAGGAAGCAAAGTTAGAGCTAAACAGGCAATGATGCTTTCACACATGTGTGTGTCTATGTAAAAATACATGTAAAAGTTACTCGGATATATATACATATGCACACAAGTAGAAAACCTGTGCCATGCTTTATCTATGCTGCCCCAAGTAAAGCAAAGAGTTCACCACTGGCCACTGGCTCTGACAGGGCAGCACAGGCAATTTTCACCTGCATGGGGATGGTTTCTGTACACAGCTTGTACAGAGCTGGCTACCACATTTACTGCTATTTAGAGCTACAATAACTGTCCTGGTCTGAGCTAGAACAGACCTAATTCTGATCAGTGATTTCACTTTTGAGCTCAGCCTCTTCCAACTGCACTTTCTGAAGTTAACAGCGTATTTTTTGCAGTGTCTGCTTCTAGCAGTGATAACACTTGATGCTTACAGCTGCTACCAAGGATCGGTGTGCAGAAGGCTCTTGCTGATACTCAGCCGTATGGAGACCAAGGCCACTGCTGGATCTTGATACCACGTTGGGGATGCAGAAAGTAAAAGGCCACAGCTGTGGGGAGGAGGAGGGACAGGTGACTCTAAACTGACCAATGAGTTATGTCATTCCACAGATGTCATATGCAGTATAAAGCTGAGGGATCCAAGGAGGATCCATCCATTCTGCCCTTCAATCTCAACCCATGTGTTTCTGAGTCCTGTTCCAGAATCCAGCTCCTGAGTCCAGTTCCCATCTGACACTGGGTCCACTCTGGGACCTCTGCAGTGCCTGCTCCACGGTATCAGTGGTGATGGTGACACAATTGCTATCAGGGGGCTTTGCTTTGATATTGGCTTTGTATATATTTCATTTTATCATTATTATTTTCATTAAAGATGTTTTAGTTTTCTTTTTCAAACTGTAAGTCTCTTTCCCTCATTCCCTTTCACTTCCCCTTTGGGAAGTGAGATGGGTTAACAGAGAGCATCTGTCATTTGTCTACTGCCCAGCCCAGCCCTAACCCATGGCAACAACACAGAAGCCATGTAAGAAAATTCACACTACAGCAGAACATTTATGGCTATCACATTGCCATCATGTGCACAGCCAGCCACAGATTCCCAGGAGTATCAGTTCTATTAGTTATTGGCATTACACACAGCACCACCAAGAGACTGAGGCTCCAAATGTGTCTGAGCTGGATGTTATCTAAAAATAGAATTAAAAGGCCAGTATCCATCCCAGAGACCAAATGATCTAGGATAAAATCAAGATATAGATAGAAAATACAAACAAAGAAGGCAGGCTGACCAGAGTAGAGCAAAACACACAAAAGGAAATAGCCTCATCTCACCATATACAGCAATCCTGGATCGAACAATCTTGCTTTAGACAGGAAGCCAGGAATGGGCAAAGACCCTCCCATTCCCTGTTCCCCGAAATCCCACTTAAACCACTAATGGAGATAGCGAAACAGTCAGTACTAAGTAGTAACCCACATCAGAACTGCCACATCCATCAAACCACACAGAGAGCAGCCCCTAACTAACATGGCCACAATGATCTTGACTTTATGATTCCCTCTCTGACTGCTGATTTGTTTAAATACCACATTTTAGGACATACAAAACAGGTGGGGACCAAGAGTCATGCAAAAATTAACTTGGAATCTATAAGCACCATCCACAAGGTGATAAAGGAGTCCACTATATAAACCAGCTTGCTTTGACCTGTTAATACGGAGTGTTACAAACCAGTCTTGTGTCTGCAGGAAACTCCTGGCAAATAATGCTACTTTGAAAGAGGTGAAGAGAGGAACAGGAAGGCAGAGTTCAGAATGTCTGGGCATGTACCTCAATCTTGCTATTTCCTAACTTCTCAAAAGGATCAAATCACTGCAGGTAACTGGAATTACAGTCAAATGTATTTTCCTCAATGCTCAGTTTAACCACTGCAGTCATCATCAGATTATCTATTAAGTGATGATCTAACATCTGACATGGTATTTATCCTCTTTTCCTCAACCAAGCAGTGAAGGATCTCGTTTTGCCTGCGTGTCCCTTACTTGTCTTTAAGCATTATACAAAACATGGCTATATATTTAGAAACAGGACCTTCAGTTGAACATACCTTGTATTTGGAGCAGAATATGATGACGTTTGTGGTGATCCTTATCTCCTGGGGTTGCCCAGTCCATGTGAAACTGGACCCTCAGGGAGCAGAGCTTCATTTCCTTGCAGAAAGCTCCTATGATCTTTGGCTCAAAGCTTTAAGATGTCTTTCTGATACCTGAGGCAAGACAAGAAGCACCCTAAAAAAAGAACACAAGACCTCAAAACTTGATCTGCATTTCCAGTGGAAACCAGTGTAGAAAGACATCACAAGCTGCCTACACAGTGGTGGAGATGGGCAGCTTTCTGGACTGCTTGGAGCTTCCTCCGCTTGCAGGTTCCCTACACAGGTGTCATTGCTGTTCACAGCCAAGACACAACGAATGTCAATGCCAAGACCAGGACTTTTCCCAGGAAGCTGGGGCTGCACCTTCTAATCATCCAGAGATGACAGAAACACCAGAGCTTATCACCAGAAGAAATTCAAGAGCATTCCTAACCACCCTAACCATCTGTGGACAAATACCACCAGACAACAGAGCCAGCACAGCAGCAGCAAACTCTTCAACTTCTTCGTGCTCTTTTGCATTGCTGGAGCTTGGAGAGCTGTTCATCATCAATGAGCTAATAATGTCCAAGAACTCATTTCCCTAGCAGCCCCTAGGTGCAAGAAGGTTAAACAGAGCTATGGATCGTCTTCATGCCATGGTCACCTGAGCCTGGGTTGCCCAGCCAAGTGACCTGCTGCAAGGCAGTGTGGGGCTCCAAGTGTGAAAACTTGTGGGAGGAGGCAATCTCATCACTTCTCCTGTGGCACCAGCCACTCCAGAGGGCTCAGACATTACTTCAAGCTCCTTCTCCTGGAGCCACCAAGGCCTGCCACTGTGGAGGGAGGTCAGAATCCACTCTGGGCAGTGCTGCTCTGTTGGCCAAGCCTCCACTGAAACCACAGCTGTATGAGCTCAGCCTTTACGCTTGACAACTTCTAACAGGTATCAAAATCTCTTAGTATCTTCATATGAAATATTAACGTTACAAGCAGTATTGCATGGGTCTGCAGGCTTTGTCACGCCTCAAGGAGGCCTTAAATAGATTTAGTCCAGACTTCAAGACTTTCAAGAGAGCATGGCTCCCAGGAGCCCACATGTCAGCCCTGTCACAGACAGCATCCTGGATCTTCATGAGATTTAACTGTCTTTCTGCGGCCACAGTGGAGACAACAGCATTTTTACCTGCTCAGCATCCACATTTTCTAAGCAGAACAAGATGCTGGTGTTCGTATGAATATTACCACTCCTAATATTATTAGGAGGTGGCAAAATGCATTTGCAAGACCAAATGTAAGCTCTGCCACTCATGGTGGATCAGCACAAGTGACTGCAGGTTGTTTAATCCCTCCTATACACTCCCCTCCCATACTGTCTTGCTCCATGAAGCAATGTTAGCAGTTAATCAACAGAAGGATGTACGAAACTGAAATCCTATTTATTGCAATTTGTCTCACAAAATAATCTGAAAGTTACTTTGCAGAATGCTTTTAGTAAGATGTTTCCTAGAAGTCTCTTAGGTCATCAGTATTTGTAAGGAAAACACCAGGTACCAACACTGGTGTCCAGGCAATACCACCAGGCAATATAACGTTATGCTTTATGCTAATGGACATCTTGAACTCTGAACAGGCTACAACCTGTCTCAGATAGTTATACCCAAGCTAACACCTAGTAACCTGTAAATTGCACTCAACACACATATTTAAAAGTAGAATTATAACATTATTGCAAACTTCCCTTCCCCACTTCCTCCTTCATATGAGGAATGGCCATTGACAGTGCCATGGGAGAGGAAAAGCCAGTGCTCACTTTTACCTGCCACACTAAGCTAGGAGCTAAGGAAAGTCTTATTTCCAGACTTTCAACACTTTCACTTGCAACACAGAGCTACCTGGTGAGAGGTTTTCAAAAGTCTTTTTCCTGTCTAGTTGTGTTGCTTGCAGTCACCAGACCTCCTCCTCAAAGACAGCAGCCTAGGGAAGTCACCACTGACATTTCTGACCATGTCAAGCAGAATTACCAAACCTAAACCATTTCTGTGAAGCTCCAAGGGTCCACCTGGCATTAGGGCTCTACTGTCCTACACTGTGAACAGAAGGGGTATCTGCCCCAATCTGTCTGCAGGTGGAAGAGACAAGCAGAAGAGTGGGAGTGAGAAGGAACAGCTTAGCAAGGGCAAAGCTCTCAAATCCTACTTACAGCTGAGCAGTGGGAACTCACATCACCTCTCCAAGCCACTGGTAAAAAGCGGGATTGGTGAGTCTTAATACTAACTACCCAAGATAAAGAAAACATTTCAAGATGAACTTTTCACTGCTTCAGCTTTCTGGACTGCAAAGAGCAGCGTCTTACTTCCCCCCTCTGAACCTGCTCATCTTAAATCATATCCATTTACTCATCTTGTGCATTCATGAAAGCTGGGCCTCTTTCCACCTTGTTACACAAACACTGACTTGAATTTCAGCATGTCAATTTTTCGTCAGTTACCACAGAAACAGAGAAATGCTGCTGGGAAGAACCCTCTGGGGTATACAGTCCAATCCCCCAGCTCATAAACAAGGCTGATTATTTTCCTCTGTAACATCAAACACTCATACTTTTTGGTTAGTATTTTTATATAATCTAATAGCAGACTTCTTAACATTTAAGAAAAAAGTAAAGCTTTGCCCACCCCCAAAAACAAATTGAGAAGAACCAGAGCCAGATGAGAGATACCTGTAAATCAAATGATCCAGCAATTCGCATCGCAAACGTGACCATCTAAAGACCCTGAGCACCATCTCAATTGCCTGTGCCACAGCATGAAGCTCTTGGCCTTTGCTACCCCATGATCATTTCTGAGAAAGCATTATTTCAGACTCTCCTACTCACATGAAGGATACTAAATAAAAGGTTGGTTTGTGGTATGTATTTATCTATTATTATTTAAATAGGGCTGGAAACATTACGAAGTATTTCCAAGAGGATGTACAGTAGCTTTTTGCTCTGCGTGCTAAATTACAGGTCATTGCACTGATAGGTGTGACTACCTACTTAGGTCAGCTGAAGCATAAAAAGGTTTTGGCACATCACATCTAGAGACTGCTATAGCATGACTACATGAATTTATAATAAACTTCACATATGCAACACAGCTAATATAATAATAATGACAGTGATCATGATGATGAGAAGAACAATAATTGCCAATAATAGCAAAAAGGGCCCCATGCTCAACCTTTCCCTATGCAGCAAAGATATAATGTCAAAGGGTTTGAGCACAGCCTGGCCTTTGGGCTTCACATCCCTTACACTCAGGCACAAGCCCACGGCTGCCGTTTCCACTACGTAAACCAGCACACGACATCACATGTACGTCAGTGCTGCACCACTGCCAGCAACGGTGATACCCGATCCAACACCAAGCCTCAAGGACACAGCACCTGCCTGAAGGATGGCCAGGAAAAGCCACCTCTCCTAAACCTACACAGGCAGTAACACTCCAGCTTCTTGCACCACTCGTTCCTTGCAAAGCTTGCAAGCCTCTTCCGCTTGAGCATTCAGGGCTCACTCCCAACCTGGGCAGGGAACTGCACAAGGCAAATGCAATGCATTTTATTTTGGCTGGCATTTTGCTCAGACAACGCTTTACAGAAGACAGGATTGCAATGTGATCAAATCCAAGCCTCAAAGTACAAACTGTTAATCAAGAGTCACAGGTTGTTGCTTTGAAAAAAGAAAAAACAAACTCATTCCTACATTGGATTTTTCTTCTGCTTTCTGAGTCACTGGCAATAGCCTAGCTGAGATTTATACAGGGCCTCACAGGCTGCTGCCCCTGCAGCACCAGTAAAAAAAAATAGAAGTTTTAGTTCTCCTTACTGGGCGGAAAATAGCAAGACAAGCAATCTCTTAAATCCAGCTATTGAGACTCCAGGAAAGGCATAAAATATCCTGAGACCAAAGGTAAGCAGTACATAAGTGGGCAGCAGAGGGGCTGGCCCATATCTGCTTCTGGATGACTTTGAACCCACAGGGTTTGCTACCTTGTGAAAATCCCCTGATGCAGAAGACAGATTTAAATTTGCTTCTGGATGACTTTGAACCCATCGTGTTTGCTACCTTGTGAAAATCCTCTGATGCAGAAGAGCTTTCAGCAGTACTGATGTGATGGCTTCTACCAGTGCAAAACACTGGGATGCTGCATCCACACCTAAGGTGTGTCATAGGTCTTAACCAGCTCAACTCCACTGGTAAAGCTAAAGTGAAGACCAGGCACCCAACCAGCAATTATCCAGGGATGCTGGGCAGCACAGGAAGAGAGTTAAGAAAAAACCAAGGAGAAGTGGACTGGATCGGACTGGCTAGATGGAGGGAAGATGATAGTGGATGGTTAGGAGGATTGGACCAGAGTTTCCTACCTTACAATCCCTGCACTGGCCTGCTTCAGAGCCTGGGGTTTCCCAGCACAACCTGCATTGTGCTGAGGGCCTCCACAAGCTGCTTAATAAACTACAGGGTGGGATGTAGTCCTGCCTCTCCCATCCATCTCTGCTCTCCACCTGCCCCTAAGGAAGCAGGTTACAGCTCTGCAGGCTGCTCTTGTGGCAGGGACCTTCTCTCCCTAAAACAGGGAGAGCTTTGGGGGGATTCCTTTAGGCTTCTCTGCATTCATTCTTACCCCCAGGAGAGAAGCTGGGTCCCATGCCTGGACAAGATCCCTGCTTGTAGGGTAGAACCCCAGTGCTGTCATCTTCTCCCCTCAGGAAGCTCTCCAAGTCCTGCAGCTCTCGTTCACGCACACTTTTTGGCATAGGGTATTCCTCACTGAGGCATGCAGGAAAGGTGACAAAACGTCTTCCAAAACATCTCATGACAATGACACCTTCCCACACAGTGACAAATACACAGTCCTTCCACGGCTTTGGGCTGCTATTTCTCCCCAGGATGCTCTGCATGCCCCATCTCAGATAGCTCCCTCTCCAGCAGCACACATCGGTTCCCAACACCTGCAAAACACAACCTCGTAATAGACAGGAGGGCATGGTCAAATCTCCCCTCTTTTGTCAATGAACTTTAGAATGACCTAATTTGCAAGAACCTATCCAATAATTTTTATACAAAACTTCTACTTTTTCTAACTCAGGTTTTAAGGCAGAAATGACTGAGAGAGAAAATCTGCCCCTTCTCTTGGCAATTTGTTCCTGTGGCTAATCACCATTGCTGCTAAAAACCTGTGCCATCAATTCTGATTTGAATTATCTGCCAGGCACTGGTTCTAGCTCTGTCCATCACTGCTGCATCCAAGAGCCCTTTGCTGCCTGATGTACTACACCAGCAGCAATTCACACATCGTTTTTCCTTCAAGGTGATGGGTGAATGTCTTGTTTTGAGTGAGAACAGAACTAGTTCTGTTGAGTGATTCTACTTCTCAGCTCCCTTCTTCTAACTAACTGCACTTTCTAAGTTAGCAGCCTGTTCTCACAGTGTCTGCTGCTGGCAGTGAGAACACCCCATGTTCAGAGTTAGTACCAAGGGTTGGTGTGCAGACCAAGGACACTGCTGGATCTTCTGTACCACACTGGGCAGGGCAGAAAGTAAAAGGCCACACCTGCAGGGAGGAGCAGCCAGGACAGGGGACCCCAAACTGACCAACAAGGGATTCCATCCCATGTACATACATATATACTCGCTATAAAGCTGAGCGATCACAAGGTTCTCGCCCCTCATGGCCCGCTTTGCTGGCTTTGCTCAGCTTGGCTCAGGTCCTCTTCCAGTTTCTTATGAGGAGCATCCGAGGAGGACTCTGTCAGTTCTGCCTTCAGTCCTGACTTGTGTGTTCCTGAATCCGGTACCAGAATCCAGCTCCTGAACACAGCTCCTGTCTGCTGCGGGGCCCAGTCTGGGACTCTTCCAGTTCCTGCTCCACAGCATCAGTGGTGATGGTGACATAATTACTATCGGGGGAGTTGGGTTCAATACTGGTTTTGTATATATTTGTATATATTTCATTTTATTATTTCCATTTTCATTAAAGCTGTTCTAGTTTCCTTTTCTAATTGCTTTCTCTCTCCTTTATTCCCTTTCTGTTCCCCTCTGAGGAGGGAGGGGGGTTAACAGAGACCATCTTTTATAGGTCTAATGGGTTGCCCTGTCCCTAAACCATGACAGGGATGCAACTGTAATATCTGCTTGACAAACACAAGATATCAACAGCAGTGAAGCTGTGACAGACAGCACATGCATCAGAGTAGGTGGGACAAACCTACCTGGAAACCCTGGATGATACTCAACCAGCCCTTGATTTGCAGGATCAGCTCCACATCAATATTCACATCTGTACCTTGAATTCACATAAAGAACATTACCCAAGGATGCATTAAAAGGCACTGATATCATACAGATCTGGATGCTTGCAAACCATCCAGACTGCTTCCGTGTGCCTGGCCGGTGCCCATGTTTGTGTCACCCTGCAGACCGCTGTCTTCAGCTGAGCACAGATGATGCACCAGGTAACCATCTCGCTGCTTCTCATCTGTTACCCTTGAAGCGATGGGGAAATAAAGCATCACCAGCAAGCCTTGTCCTAAACATCTGCCACTTGCCAGAGAACTGAGGAAAGACTCGGGAACGCCGCTTTATTGCAACACTGGTAACTCCAAAAAATGCTGTCCTCTGCTGAACTGTACCAACAAGGCGAGCAAATAGCAGGCACTGCATCTCCAGGTATAAATAATCCATGTGCAGACATAGAGCAGTGTTGCTTGGCAGGGCACTAAGCACTGTGCTACATAAGAAGATGGATCTGCTGAGGAACAGATGCAGCTGTGATGAGGGAAAATGTGCCCCATATGCAGTGCTAATAGGTCCAAGAGGCAGATTATGTCTTTACTTCCTCCTCATTCTCCATAAATCTCACCAGGAACTATGCAGGTGTTCAGTGCTAAAGCTATCAGCCAGTGAGGAGACAGAAAACAACACTCCACGCTTCAAAATAAGATCCGTTATCACCTTGCTGCAAACAGGCAAAAGCTTCCTGACCAGGTATGCATTCTCCTCTCTGCTAATTCAGTTTGCAGCTCTGCACCCTCCTTAGCTCGCAAAGCAGGACCTCAGACCATGCCACCATCCCCTTGGCAAGTAGTCAGGGGTCAGGGTGACGTGCCCATGACCTCGGCCTCCCCAGCAGTGATGCACTGAGAAGATCAGCACTGAGGGTCTGAGGACCCATTTGCATTGCTTAGCTGATGAATATACAGCAGCAGTGCACTGCTCCAACCTGCAGTCCCTGCACCACGGGTACCTGACACGAGCCTTCACCTACTGGGAGAAAAAGACTAATGCCCAGTATTCCTGCAAGCAGCAAAAATACCCCTCAAGTCACAGAAAACAGCATTTCCCCTTCCCATAGCCTGGCAGCACTACTGTCTGCATAGACCAATAGGAAAAGAAAAAAAACAACCAACCACTACTTTTTTTATTAAGGTGTCACACTTGTAAGCCCTACCTTGCAATTCACAGCACAGCTTCACCAGCGTAAGGACAGAAAAAGCCTGAAGAAAGAGACCTGTAGAAAAATACTGAAATAACCCACTGAACATCTTCATCTGTAACATGACAAACAAACAAAGACAAGACAAACTAACATCTTAAAAGTATATAAACAGACAATTTTTTTTTGCCTAGCCTTCCTCCACAACACTGGCAATTCAGGTTGCTTCCCCTGCCAGTAACTCCTTATATAAAACTTAGTGAAATATATAGAGCCAGGAAGCATAAGGTGCCTTTGTAAGGCACTCTGATTAAAACCAGGAAGATACAATCCAAATCTTGCAAAGAATTAAGCATAAGCTTGAATTTTAGCAGATGAAGTCCTAACTAAACGCCAATCTGTGCTTTGGTTCGGCGGGGGCACGGGGAGAGACGGCTCCGACTGCAGAGCTGCACAAACACGCAACACCATCGGGAGCCACAACTCACCCTCGCCTCCGAAAGCTGTCAGCTCCCACCAAAGTTCTATTCCAAGCATCCACATTCACCCAGGGAGCCAATATTCCTTTTTACAAGCTAATTCAAACACACAGTTCGTTTCTGGAACAGATGGGCCTTTCACCAGCGGCAGGCCTAAGCCCTTCCTTATTTTCACTATTGCAGAATCGCTCTGACGTCGTGCCGGCACCAGCGTGCAGATGCAAAGGATGCAAAATCCTCCAGGCCTCGCCGAGACAGAGCTGGCACCGCTCTCGCTGCGGCTGTGCGGTCAGACCAGCACAGCCCCTCTCCCAGGGATGCTACACCTATAGATGTACAGCGTATCTTACTCCTAACAGGTACAGAGGTACTCCCATTCGCTGACAACCCGCACCTGTACAACTAATTATCCTCATATAACCTAAAATGCACAAAGGCACATCCAGATTGATCCAAATTCTAACAATGTTAAGCTAGCTGTAAGCCAGACCCATGGCTTAATGCTGTGAGAAACAGGTTAAAAATTAAAGTTCGAGGTGCATTTCTAAAATGACGCAAAGTATGTGTATAACCACTTGGAACTCCCCGGGGCGTGAACTGGCATCTATCAGAGATAAGCAGCACCTAGCACAAAAGAGCATCTCACTGGTCCACGTGTTTGGAAAACACACGTATGTGTTGAATAATTTTTAAAATCACAGGAGAAAGGAAACGGAATGTTTATGAAACACAACTAAATATCAGACGGTATCCTTATTTCTTACAGTGATGTCAGCACTTGATAGCTAGATTTTATTTTAACATTCTCCTATTTTGCAACAACATATATAAGTGCTCTTACCATAATCCAAAACAGTTGGCACAAACTGACATTACTGAGATTGTATTTCTGCTCGATGAAGAAATAAATCCTCCCATTTCACACAGCTCTAACACGCAGACAATATACTGTGCTCTTCATTTTTAGCAATGTAATATATTCTAATATACCCCCAGAGAAGCTCTTTTGTTCCAAATCAATGACTTGAACAATGTGTATTTTTTCAGATATTAATAAAAAGGAACTAGTGTAGAGTTCATGACTCACGTTGCCTGACCAGATAGGTGGACAGGCAAACATGTCTAAACTTGTCAACGTGAACGCGATTAAAAAGATCTCACAGAAGGCCCCCAGCATCTTTCAGATACGATTATTGGTTCTGCTGGGATTCCTCCTCACGGTATTTTAAGATGCAGCAACCAACAGTTTAAGAGATCGAGACCAAAGTCCTAAAGCACCCTGGCAATGAAAACATTTCAGTATTATTTACACACAAGAATAAAATGCGGCCTATTACCAAGTTCTACTTGAAAAACCCACATCTTCTTCAGGAAAAAAAAAAAAAAAAAAAGATGGCCTAAAAAGCCCTTTGTAAAAACGGCCTTTGGAGCCTGCAGAGAACCTCATCTTTTTATTCCTCGGGCCCTCGTGCTACCCAGCTCAAAATGAGATGGCCCATGTTAACGGCGGCCCGGGCAGAACAGTTCAGCTCTGCAGATTAAAAGCTTAATTTCTCCCCGCAAAGCCACGCAGGCAGCAGCCGGCGGCTGCAGGCCGGCCCCGCACGCACCTCCGCGTCCCGGCCAGCGCACAGCGCGCATTTTCCGCGCAGCTGCCAAGGGCGCAAACAAACCCCACCGCCCCGAGCCGCGGGGACTCCACCATCACTTCCCTGACCCGACTCTGTCCCCGCGCCAGGGGAGCAGCAGGCGGGTCTCCGTCTGCCCCTCTCCCCCGGCCCGGGTGCGGGGCAGGCGCGGAGAGCGGCGGGGCGAGGGATGCCAGGGGGATGGGCACCGGCTCGAGCCGTGTCATTTCGGAGCGAAGCTACAGACCCCAAACATCGCCGGCCCTTATCGCGGCCATTTATTGATGTTGGAAGGCATCCCGAGCCCTTCGTCTCTCCATCCGCACGGATTTCGCCTTTGCAATTGCTATTTTTAGCACAACGGCGACCCAGCGCTTTAAAAAAAAAAAAAAAAAAAAAAAGATAACTACATAAAATGAAACGCAATCCCCACCCCCCCCCCCTGCACGAGCCCCCGCGCCTAAGCTGAAAACTCCGCCGCGACCTGCAAAGCCCCACCGAGGAGACACCAACGAAGCCAGAGGGAAAAACAAACAGGAAAAAAAAAAAGCGAGGAAAAACAAATAAATAAATAAAGCCCCACAAACATGCAAACA
>JANVCC010000041.1:765217-785995 GCA_025345505.1 Todiramphus chloris collaris
AAACAACCTCCCCTCACCCCACCGCCGTTAATCGCAGCCCCGGTACTCACCGCGCACCTCCTCCCCCGGAAAGGGTCCGGCCTCGGGGCAGGGGCAGGGGCAGGGGCAGGGGCAGGGGCCGGGGCCGGGCGGCCGCGGAGGAGCGCGGAGCGGCGCGGGCCCCGCTGCCCATGTGCTCGCCGGAGCACGCGCTCGCCTCAATGGAACGTTGTGCTGGCGAGCGGCTCTGTGACGTCACCGCCCCCCGCCGCCGCCGGCCGCAGCCCGGGGCAGCGCGCAGCGCCCGCCCCCGCGCTCCTGCCCCGCGGAGCCGCCCGCACCGCCGCGACTGCCGCCGCCGCACCGCGCCTCGGCGTACCGCAGCGTTTAACCGAGCAAAAAAATAAATCATTTTAAAAGATAATTTAAAATTCCCAAAACCCGAGCGGGCGGCAGGGTCGCTCCGCAGGTGCGGGGGCAGCCGGCGCTGGGACGCGCAGCAGGCGCGGGGAGGCTGCGGGGCCCCGTCCCGTGCGGGATGCCTCGCTCGGGCCGGCAGCCGCCACAGAGGAACGGCATCAGCTTCGGCGTCAGCGAACGGGGAGTGCGGGAGCCCTTGCTGCTGGTCTGCTGCTGCTTCTAACCTCGGAGGATGCCTGCGGTCCCAGCTCCCCGCAGCTCCACCGGTTTCCTTGCTGATGGGAATCACAGGTTTACAAAAATATCCCTTTGGCCCCGAGTTCAAGTGCTGAAATATCATGGATTGTCTCCTGTCTCCTGATAATCACAGAGAAGGATATAAGCATCTCACATACAAGTAAAGAAAGTGCTTGGTAATCCCTTAAATACTGAAAATAAAAATAAAATTTAAAAAAGAAAGTATTAAAAAAAATACAGAACAGGCTGCAGATTGGGGAAACAGTAAAACAAAAGGAAATCGCCAGCCTATGGACAAAACAAGCTTTATTAAATTTTTTTTATTTTTTTTTTTTTTTTCTATTATTTTTTTTATTAACAAACTAGAGAAGCAATGTATCCTCCTCAGTTCCAGGTTGGAATTGAAAGGAAGCAGAAGCTTTGATGCCACGTGATTTTTTTTTCCCCTGTACTATATTTGCTTTTGTCCAAGAGGGAACATAAAAACCTGCTGTGCTGGCACCTTTGCAACGACGCAGGAGCCACAGAGTCTTTCCTGCGGTCTGCACAACCCGAGAGTACCTGTTAGCACCAGCATGGCTTGTGGTGCCCAGTCTGGGACCTGCCATGGCCACATGAGGCTAAGCAGCCTCGGCGCAGAGTGAGTCTGTAGCCATCACAGCGATGTTTTCATATGGATAGCAAATGCTCTTCCATTTAATTAGCAAATCTGCTCCCAACTCCCCTGCAATGCTTTGAATATTGCAATAAAAAGCTGATCTGCAAGAACAGGAGAAGCAAATGATAGTACAGAGGGTATAAGATGTGGCTTAATCCAAACTGCAGTTCTGTGGTGCTGCAGTTTAAGCAAGATAAAACGCTGGGCTGGACAAAGAGGCTTTACGTGCCCACGGTAGGAGAGATGAGAGACCTCCTGATCAGGCAGATTGAAGGTCTTTGTGCCATACCCCTCAGCAACCTGCTGCAGTAGAAGAGGGGTGGGAGGTTACTTTGGGCCATACTCCTACAGCTGGTTGGAGACCAAGTCCTAAATAAATGACCTCCTGACATCAGTGAACTTGTGAGAAAAAACAAAATCTATGGTTACTTATGAGACCTAAACATCATTTTGAAAGCTTATAAGAGCCTGAGTGCTGGAGCAGCCTGACACACTTTTTTTTCCAAGTCCATTCCCACTCCAGAGTTTTGGATGGTGGCATAAAGCTATGACTCTGGCTTCACATGGGTATTGCCCTTAAACGAGGCCCTGATGGGTCCTTCACTGCTCCTGGCTGACAGAGCAGGAGAGAAATATGCCTCAAATAGCCCTGAAAATTGAGTTTTCATTCCCTTCTCACTAGGACTCCCTTCCTCAGCAAAACACACAGGGAATCTGCTGTGAAACACCAGCTCAAATTAATACTCTTTTTCCCAATGCCACAGACTTGCCTGTGTGTCACCACAGCGCCAGCAGCACAGGCTGTGAACACAGTCCTGTGCGTCATGAGAAGAGATAGGTATCTCCATGTACAGCTCCCAGCATGATAAGGTAAGGGAAACATCATGAAAAAGGGAGTGAAAATGTTTGCCTGCCTGTTTACACATAGAGAAGTCGGACCACAATCACACAAACTTATCCGGATGCAGATGTGGGAACCTCTGCAACCTGTGGCAGGGGGACGTGCTGCTCCCATCTGCCACGAGGCAGCCCCAGGGTTTGGAAGTCAAGCTCCAGATCCCATAAAAATGCACAAACCATCCTTTATAGAAGGCTGGCAGGGGGTGGCAGGTGAGCAGCAGGCATTTCCCCCAGCGACAGCATGGCTGGAGCATCAGCAGTCACAGGGAGTGCTCACCATTTCCATCACACCCAGCATCTCTCATTGCAGGTGGTAACACAAATATCCTCTTTACACAGGCATGCAGAATATATCTTGTGTCCGTATTGCTCAGCCCTGCAGCCTTTCTAGTGGTTCTACTCTAAAAATCATCTAGTATTATGACCTGAGTATACTCAATCCGTGTCAATACTTGAGTATAATCATTTACAATAGCTTAGCACACTTACGCAGGGCAATTGCATTGCTCTAAGTTTACCCCTGCAAGTTAAACACGGCAAAGTCAAAGCCAAATGATGCAGCACGCTCTTTCAAGGCTGGAAGATCTGAGACAAAGATCAGGGGTCAAACTACAAAAAGGCTGTGCCATCAGAAGGCTCCTGCCCTCCAGCACTCTGCTATTGCTTCTCTGTCTGTGGCCCCACCAGCTTTGCCAGCTGCAGATCCCATGAGTTCTTAATCTGTGCCAGATGACCAAGTTATGTAGAGCACCAGTGGAGCCAAAGAGAGCTGTCATGTGCTCCTTGTGGTTAGCAGTGTGGAGATGACAGCTTCCAGCTGGTGACCACAGGCA
Organism: Todiramphus chloris collaris; assembly: GCA_025345505.1. Taxonomy (NCBI): domain Eukaryota; kingdom Metazoa; phylum Chordata; class Aves; order Coraciiformes; family Alcedinidae; genus Todiramphus; species Todiramphus chloris. Next base: position 768,245 of record JANVCC010000041.1, read on the forward strand.
GCTGGAAAGTGATGTGTCCTCAGCCAGGGCAGGTAGGTGAAGCAGAGGCTGGGGCAAACCACCACGCTTTCCCCTCAAACATGGGTCATGAAGAGACACAGCAGAGAAAACAGCTGAGAATGTGTAATCATAGAAGTAGTTCTACTTTCCTTCGTGCAGGGATTAAGCTTGTTCCAGGTTGATGCTGAACTGTCCAAAAAGCTGCATCATCTCAGAGGCTCAGAATAAAGGGCTGAGTCATTGCATCTGCTCCTCTCCTAGTAGAAGCCATGATTTCACTCAGACTGCCTGTAAAGGCATCAAGCTGAGCATCAGTGTCTTGTCCTCACTTTACCTTCTTGGATGTTATCTCGGAATTTCTCTTCTCTGAAGGTTAGAAACCACATCATTTCCATCCTGAATGTATTCAAAGCCAGTCTATAGCCATTTGTTCTGCAGCAGATGTTATGATTTGACACAACCAGCTCCTGTCCTCACCCTTACACATACCTCCCTGCTGCGTTTACCAATATCAGGTTCATTCTGTGGCAAAATAATGATATAAGGCAACGGTGCTTATCATAATTTATTTCTACTCCCCAGTTTTTTAATTAAGTACTTGTATTAATGTAGAGAAAATACATTCCTGTCCCCAAACAGTGATCCATCTCTAAGTGATGCTGTCTCACCTGTGATTTTGGTGGGGAGAGGTGTTGAATCTAAGATGAATAACAGAGAGGGGGAAGGTGTTAGTAGTATGGTGGTTACTCAGGTGTATAAGAAATATCCCCATCCAGAGTTGCAGGAGCAGATTACACCACTATCATTGCCAGTTCCACTCCCCAGAGTTTATGTAATATTTTTTTCCAGTATAATTATGTTGCTAGATTTCTGCCAGTCCATTTCTTTACACATTTCATCCATAAACATAGGCTGGTGCCTCTCTCGATGGCTATATTGAGCATAGAGAAAGGTAATGGGTAAAGGAAACAGAGATGACCCATTTTGTAACACAGCTCTGATAATGAAGCTGGTCTCAGTTTTGCTACAACCCCAAAACCGCATGATGCATCTTTCTCTGCAAGACTTTAAGAAAGATGTTTAGCAAATAATTGGGAGCATGTTCCAAGGAGTGGGAGATTTCTTAAGGCTCCGATTCAAGGTACTTTAGCTGTGACTCCAGAGCAGAGGAAGAGGATATGCAGGATTGATGTGAAGCACAGAAATAACAGACTTGTCACTGATGTCCCAACTATGGGAGCATATGACTCAGGTGATCCATATGTTCCCCAAGTCCGTGGAATAAGGAAAATAAATAAATAAATAAAAGAAATATGCCATTTTAAAGTGATGCCTCTCTGAGTGTGCAGCAAGATTGAACTAGTAGGGAAGAGAAATGCAAAAACTCCAGGTGAGATTATGGAGAGCATTAAAATTACTAGCTTGAATGTGATTTAAGAAACAAGAAAGCAGTGGAATAAAGTGAAACCAAATGTCTGCATTACTAAATTTGTGATGGACCGATGGGATGGAAAGTAGATCCGGAGATGAACATGCTTGAGTTTAGGGGAAAGTTAACAAAACTGTGAGCTAAAGGTTTAGCATCTGTAGTGAAAAAACAAATGTTTTGAGTGAAAGAAGAAAGAATTTTGAAAGAGAGAGGCAGCACCATTCAGGTCCCAGCCAAATTTCCCAAGGAAGCCCCTGAGAAAGGGATGGACCAAGTCCTTGGGGAGGAGTCAAGTTTGTTTGTTTAGTGTGAAGGGTGAAAGATCACAACAGAAGTTGCAAGCCTGGGAGAGGAAGTGGAAAGTGGTGCTGTCAGCAGGAAAAGAAAACCCAGGACATGAAGATATCATCAGATGGGAGGTAAGAGTCATAGGTCTGGTCAGAGGACAAAGCACAAGCCCACCAAAGCCAATGCTATGGCAGGGAGATGTCTTACACTGAGTGTGGTGCACCAGGGGGCCAGGAGATGCTTGGCTTGAGAAGTGACTGGAGACCCAGCTGTGGTCATGCAGAGGTCCGAGGTGCATTGATTTGGGTTCCTTTGGCCCTGTGAAGAGCAGAGGAGACCAGGAGAGCCCTGAGCACCCATCAATGACCATGTGAGGACTCTATGTCTCAACAGCAGCAGAAAACAAACAAAGCAGGTAAAACACCACCAGCCTCTGGAGAAGAGCCTCATGTCTGCTTCCCTATTTCTGAAGCACCCAGCTCCTGGGAAAGCAGCAGGGGCCCTGCCCTCCTTCTCACGAAGATCCTGTTGCTAAATAGCAAAGAGGAAACTGCTTAACTTGTTGGCTGTTCTTTGGCACCTGTGATTGTGTTAGACATTATAAACAGGTCGGACCAGCCAAGCTGGCATACACCACCACGGTATCCCCAGGGTCCTTCCCCTACTGTTTACTTTCTTTTTTTTAACACTAATCTCTTCATCTATAACAAATACACAACCTTCATGTGAGTGATTTTCAAGGGAAAGTGACACTGTCAGCCCGTGAAGTGTCACGATAGGCGTGTTGACACAGCCAAGCAGCGGCTTGTGCTCGGGACTGATGTACGATGCTCCTCCAGCAACGGGCTGGGAGCAAGAGGCAGTGTATGAACCCTATGTTGGACCTGGTTTAAAGTCTAACCTTCCCAACGCACTTATTTATGGATGTGCCCTGCACTGCTCGCTTGGGCAGGCATTGGTGATGGGTCCTCTGGGGGTTTGGGCAAGCTGGTATGTGGCTGCAGGGCTGGGATCTTCCTCAGAGGCAGCTGGGAGACTTGTGTTCTTTTCAGTACAGGTGGTGACAGTGGCACCACTGCCCATATTTCATATAATGATCAAACACCTCCCTAAGAAGTGGGAGACCTGTTTCAATACCCTCCTTTGATCTTTTTGCTGCCCAGATAGTGGCTGCAACTTGTATGTAATGAGCTGTCTCAGCCTTTGCCTTGTGCTGGCCCCTTTCTTCCCACCTCCCATGTCAGAGGTAAAGGTGTGCACTGGATCAGGACTCTGTCCTGGTTGCTGGAAGTCCATTTCATAGCCACAAGGCTGCTGGTCCTACACTACAAGGCACAATATTCCCCCTGGGATGGGAATATGAATGGTTAACAAGTCATGACTGGTAAACTGGTTTACAGCCATTAAATATACTCCACATGCACTGGATAAAAGACCTAAGGAGGGAGGGATAAGTACCTGGTGTGGACATTTGTCATCACCTGCTCATCAGCTCACTGGTTTAGTTCCAGAGAGTGTCCCATTTAAGCCCTGACCTTGTGATGGACACCCATGCAGCTGATATCCTCTCTGTACCAAGAAGAGGTTTAAGCAATTGTGTATTACAGGCAAAAATTGAAATCAGAGTAGCCACAGACAAAGGCAGATAAGCACCAAGCTGTACCCCTTCACATCTCAGATGATGATATTTTTGCTTTGTGCCGTGGAAGCAGGAGAAGTTTAGAAGCAGTAGTGATCAATGAAGTCTTATAATGCCCCTAAGATGCATATATATGCCGTATCCAAGTTCTCAGATATGTTAACTGAGATGCAGATATGTAAAATATCTTGCCTGTGTCCATACAAGGAGCGCACATTGATTTCTGGCTGGTGTAACTGGGAGGCACTGGAGCCCTGATTCCCAGTTTCCCATTCTCAGCACTGGGTTACTGATGAGGTTGACTAAGTGAGTGGGATAACCATGACTGACATCTCCACAATATTGTGATTCACAACCCTCAATCGCTGTTAAACAAATCAAAAATTAAATTACACATAAAGAAATGGGAACTACAGAGCATAAAAAAAATGCAAACATGTTCTTCCCCATCAAATCTAATTAGATTTGCCAAAATCAGTGTGATTCAAACAGTATGCTGATAACAAATTTTCATGATAGACATGGTTATGAAGCTACTTGACTAGACTATGAATTAGCCCCTTCAGCAGAAGCTCTAGACGTATTTTCTCAGCAGGCTCTTCCACAGGCAGCTTCTAATCCCCAAATCACCAGGCGATTCCATTGTTTAAGGTTTGCCAGGCTCTCTGCTGAGCGTCCAGCAGAGAAGCGAGGCAGGCGGCATATTCGTGTTGACTATCAATCTTCGTTCAAATCAACACACCATTTTTAGCCACCCATCTAAGCAAACTGTAGTATGTGCCGGGAAAAGACCTTTCCATTAAGAGGCAGTTTGTTGTCATGCTGCATAGCTTCACCTCGGCCATGATGGGGAGAGAAAGCACAGGTTGTATGAAAAGCATCACGTAAATAGACTATCACTCCAGAAAACCAGCACCATGCAGATGCTGCATGGGGTTTTTTTGCCTTCCTGACAATGTCCACTCTTTGCCCCTAGGATTTAGGGGGTTTTGTTTTGTTTTTTTCTCAGCTCATGACAGTGAATCATCACCAATCCGTCCGGATAGTTTGTCTTATAGCCAAATGATCCCAATAGGTACAAGGGAATGGAAGTGAGAAAATGAGGGCAGAGCAGGTAAGTATTAAAAAGGTCAAAGCAAATCCTTGACATGCCAGGAGAGACCAAAGGACAGGATTTTCCATTTGTGCTCAGTTTCAGCTGAGCTTTGCATCCACTGACATCTGAGAGCTTCTGAAACTGTGCCTCGCCTGAAAGCCAGAGTGCATCAGAGTTTAAAGTTACCCAGAAAAAAATGGCAGAGGGCAGGCAGTGCATTTGTATCTGTCTGTACTCCAGATTTATCCTTTCTCTGATACCTTTTCATCCAGAAATCATTACTGCTTCAGGAGAAGAAAACTGCAGCAGGTTTTTGCCTGATCATTAAAAACAATGAGCATCCTCAACCATGGTGGGAAGAAATGGCACCTACTCAGCACCTCTGAAAATTTACATACTCTGTGTTAAATTGTGTGTAAGGAGACCCACCCTGCAAAATGGTTATGACCATTATGTTGATCACTGAGCACTGGCACAGGTTGCTCCGTGAGGTTGTAATGCCTCCATCCTTGGAAATACTTGGAAGCCATGGTCACAGTCATGGTCCAGAGCAGCCTGCTTAAGGTGGCCCCACCCTGCTTGAGCAGGGAGGTGGACCAGATGACCTCCAGAGGTCCTTTCCAACCTCAACCTGTCTGTGTTGAAGAGCATGAGGATACCCAGCACACCAGCTCATTCACCATGGTCCACTGTCAGCAGGAGGTAGCTCAACATAGAGACAAATCACCAAGCGTTTACTGTGGGAACCAAACGGCTAGATTGTGTATGGTACAGTGGAAATTGCTGTGTAAATCCACAGCCTAATTTGCCTCAGCATTTTCATGAGCTCATTATCCCAAGATTTACACATTTTAAAAAACCCAATGAGTTACAGAAACGTGGTATGGGTGTAGTTATACTAATATAACTTTTTTCCACCTAGAAAGAGAATGCACCACAATAAGCATTTTTGGTTTTACTGCAGTGGTACAGGATGGATTGGGGCCAATGAGGGGCCCAGTGCAAGTCCTGCCAGTTTGTACCCTGGCCCCTGGGCTTCTCTCTCCCTGACCCAGCTGCAATGCCTCTCCTCTTCTCTGGGTCTGTGCTTCACACAAGCTGAGCCACAATAACACTGAGGCAAAGGAGAAGAGAGGACAGCTTGTCTATACTTAGGTGGTGCCATTAAGATTAACTGTTCATGTGGCAGCAGCATGGTATTTCTGTGTGGCTAGACAAAGAAAATAAGGCATCAGCTGAGCTCATTTCATAAACCAAAGTAAATGGAACAACAATGGGTTATATACTTTTCAGTCTAAGCTGCTCGCTGCAAGCTGTGGATTACTGTGTTTTTCCACCCGCACCAGAATCGTCCACCCAAGGCGGTTACCAGAAGAAACCCCAGCAGAGACAATGCAGGTCCTGAAATCAGTTAAAACTGGAATGGGCTGTAAAACTTTATGAAATCCTGTCTGTCCTTCAGTTTTAAATTGGATTTGGCTGAACCAGTTTTAAAACTGGATGGTGAGCCAGGACGGGCCAGCAGGATCTCCTCAAGAGGCAGGCGGTAGAAATTCAGCTCCTCATGACTCTGTCGAGCAGAGCAGAGCCCCCCTCTACCTGGGAGGGTGGAGTGCTCTGCTTGATAAAAGGCCGAGCTCAGCAGACATTAAAGGAAGGTTGTTAGTGAAGATCAAAAGGTAGGAATGGGGAGATAGAGCTGCAACATTTGCAAAGTTACTAAAGCCTTCCAGTGATAATGAAGAGATAGATGCTGAGATGCTAAATGAATGGGGCAATCTAGATAATGATATCAGAATTAAATTAATTAAGAGAAGATTAAAGAAAGATTGCAAAATTAAGGTTGTAGTCCTGGCCTTCTTGGAATCAAGAAGTGTTTTGTGGTTTGTGTGGTGCTTCATGAAGAGGATGAGATTTTGCCCCCAGTGCATGCCAAAACAAAGGAAGGTATGAACTGAAAGCAATTTATACAGAGCCAATTAAACTAGGGAATAAATAAGTTGTGGTGGCCTCATAGTCACAAAATCAAAACCATGCATGGCTGGAACATTCAGCAGGATAAATATGATTCGTATCAATGTCATCTTTGGTCTGCACACTATGGGGTGTTTATGATGACTTCAGAGCAGCTGTGGTAGGATACCAGTTTTGCCATCATGTCTGGCAGGACAAAGCTTCCTATTCAAAGTGTTCAAAGATTTGAACTGGCAAAGCGAGTTCACACCAGATGTGCACTTTGCATCGCGTGGATGCAGTGTGTCTGTTCCAGGAGCTGGCACTCTTCAGTGGGATTTACTGATCCTCCAAGCAAGCTCCTCAAGGGCCAGCAACAGGCACAGTAACAGAGGAACCTCATGAAAACATTAACTGAGCTTTAAATCCTCTGGCACGTAGCATTCCTGCACAAGAGTATATGACATTAATGGGAATTTGGCCACTGATTTCAAGGTAAAGAGGCTTCATAAGGAGGTAGAGGGATGGGGCAACCCCCGTGATCAGGCAATGTGGTGCAGCTGCACAGACCTTTGTGGCAGCCACCTCACTGCCCAGGTATTTTGCTCCAGCTGCTAAGCCATAAATATCTAGTGATTATTTTGGCCCCTGGAGCCCTGTTAATGCTTTTGCAGTTTGTGTTCACTTTTTGGGCATCACGCTCAGGTTTCAGTTTTAGGGCAGCATGCTGAAATGAATAGGGAAGGGGTGAATTCATTTTAGTCAGGCAGCAAAAAAAAATTGAATAAAAGTACTTTTGCTCTTGTAAAACATGGGAAAATGCTGTATTATTCTATAAGGGCAGGAGAGACTTTTTTTTTTTTTTTTTTTGTTCCCTCTTTAACAAATGCAAAAGGAGGAAAGTGGTTTTCAGTGAGAATCCAGTTTTACAGGGTGGGAATAATATGTTACATAGTTGAATCACTTTGATGTCAATTTTATTTTGCAGTCACTTCATAAGATATTCATACAGCCTTTTACATTCCCTCGAAGTGTAGAAGTCTAGGCACAATACAATATTATCTTACTCTTTACCATAATGATGAACGATAATGGGAACACATAATAAGATTTTACTTGTGCCCAAAGAAAAATCTGATTTACCCCAGATGAGAGGAGTTTTGCAGATCAAATTAATATTATAAAACAGTACAATTTATCAAAATAATACAGCTTTTCTTCTCTGAGTCCACTGCAAATCACAATGTCTGCAGCCAATACTAGGTGAACTATTAGACTCTAAGGGATTTTTTTTCGTAAAATCTCTGTCTATGAAAAATACTTGTTTGATAAAAGTTAAAAAAACCCCTAAACCATCCTTTTCCTTTCCTGTCCATCACATTTATACAATATAAAAAATCTAATATTTGAAAGCTAGGTTGTAGCTGTTATATAGTGATGCAGTTTACTGTTGAAAACCCAGCCCAGTCTGAGGCTGACCTTAGTTCAGATTCCTCAGAAACTTTTCAGATCACATTTGAATTCTCTCTGAAATTTCTGTGTGCATAGAACATGGGTTAGAGCCTAATGCTTGCGATATACCTCGATACAGCCTTTTGACTTAGATTCATGTTACTCCTCTATTCCTGATTTTAACACGTAGCCTGAAAGTAAATTAGTGAAGTGTGGAATAGTGAAAAAACTCTGATAGAAACTGGGAGTGAGTGGAAAGGTCAGCTTTGCCATATGATTCTACATGCTCTCTATATTTTCCACATTTTTATTTGTTTTTAGATATTTCAACACCAGCTTTGCAAAATCACTGTTCTTGGAAAGACTTGTTCTGGTAGCAGTTATTACAGAGCAGGTTTTCTTTCTTGGGACACATATGACATGAATAACCCTAAATTATTTAAGTTATTTTAGTGCCGTCAAAAGAAAACCCAAAGAATTCTAGGAAATGACATTGTCCACATCGGACTGACTAAACCAAAATAGACTACATAAATCAGACTGAATAAATCTGGAAACTGAGAAATGCAGGGTCTGTCTGGTGCTGGAGTAGGTGCCCACCTGGTACTGCAGACACCATTTTTCTGCAGGAGAGATTGAGAGAGAGTGGGGATATTTTTGTACCATAGGGAAGCATGCAAACCTTCAGTTCACATTTGCTGTATCTACACAGTTGCAGAGATGATCAATCCCTCTTCCCCTAATTCATCCATAGCACAGCACGGCCTTGGTCACAAGCCAAGAAGGGCTTTGTCAGACACTCAGTCGGGCAGTAGATCACAGGAACTACCTGCGCCGAGAAGCTTTGTTTGGTTCTGCTGTCGTCACGGAGCAGATTAATGGCAGAAAAAGGAGTGGAAAGCAGCTCTCACTCTGGCAGCTGCATCCCTACGAGCAGCCCCTTGCACACGTGTGGCGCCTGGAAGAAAAATGTGCTGGGAAACGGGAGCGCTGCTGGGCAACTGCAACCTGCAGCCATCCAGGAGGGTGTCCGAAGGGACGGGGCTGCAGGAGCAGGGCTTTGCGTTTCATCACGGAAGCTGTAGCCTGCAAAATTTGGTGTGGGGGGTGTGTGTGTGTGTGTGCGCCTACTCACAGTAGTTGTATATAAAGCACAAGTCCTGGTTTGGTTTGGCTTTTTCTTCTGCTACTTCTGTTCCCTTTCATGGACAAATTAACCAGAAGGAAGCTGATGGTACTAATTAGTCCCAAGCAGTGTTAATGTCTCTGCTTAGAACGCTTTGTTATGCTCCATTTTTGCAGCTTATATTTTAACACCTCTTCATTCATATCACCTAATCCTTTTTTTTTTTTTTAATCCTATATGGAAAACACTCGTGATAGAAATTACACATGATTTCAAGAAAGATTTTGCCTTGAATGGAAATGTATTCAAGAGAACCGTAGCAACAGCAAGATCTGTAGAGAGACATACATGAAGGATGAATTTCACAACAAAATGTAATCACCATAATACATAATGTCAGGAGCTAACCTACTGAGCTGCTTTCTCCCAGACTTGTGTGGAACAAGGAATAGCTCCACAATTCATATGTCAAGCTAGAACTGGAAACAGTGCTTGTGGGAGTAAGATACTTTGCCAGCAAAGTCACTCAGAGTTGTGCAGCTCTGCTCTCAGCCAACAGCTTCTTCCTCTTGTCTCACGGCTTCAAGCTTGACCATGCAGAAGTAGCTCGGCAACTGTGCATTGGTGGCAACTTGAAACAAGGTTTATTCAGTAACCATTGACCTTTAAATATTAAATATCTGTGGCAAATAACACTTTTTCATATGCATTAATATTCAGCACTAAAATTCATACTCTTTATTATCAGAAAAACTAACCTATCTCATTTCCTTGGATTAGGGAGTCTGGACACACTTAGAGACAAAGTGCTTGGCCTCTGTCATATAGTCAAGAATCGATGAAGAGATGATATTATCACTGCCTGGGCCAGTGTCTCACCCAGTCCTGTTCCCACCTGGATGCACTGCAGGCCTTCCATGCTGTGCATTACTCACACCTAAGAGTCTACTGCCATCAGCGAGACGCTCCAAAGGCTTGCACCCTCCCTTCGCTCAGTATTTCTATAGAAGGCAAAAGGCAGAATTAGGAAAAAACCCAACACTGTAACTTCTGAGCTGTTATTCTGAATCTTGGATAACATTCTTGCTGTTGTCTGTCCCGCTGACTTTACAGCTATGTCTGAGATGAGTAAATGGCAAGAAGGTAGGCAAAACCTGATGAATGACAAACGTTTAGTACTGGAACTGAAATCCAGTTTCTGCAGCTCATCTATCTCATTTCTTGGGTTTGGTTGGGTTGTGCTTTTTTTTTGGTGTGTTTTTTTTTTTTTTTTTTTAGACAGGTTTAGGCCTCATCTATGCGGAAACCTCAAGGGGTAATCAGAGGTAAATCCTGAGTTGCTTCCCAAGCTGTATCCTTGTGTTAGAATCTGCTACCATTCCGTTTTGTTTTCTGATAATTCATTGGCAGATGACTCTAACACAGATAAATAAATAAAAAGGTGGTTTTTTGTTGGAAATACAGCATATTAGAAGATGGTTCATCTCTGTAGATGAATCAACTACCTCTATCTTCCGTTTTGAATAAATTTAGATTTTAACAAAGTGGCCTGGCTTATTTCCAGTTTACAGTAATTCTATTCCACTTACCTGAAATTCTCCTTTTCATAAAACTCTGATGAAATGTTTCTTATCTCTCAACTGCCTGCAATGGTTGCAAAGTGCTGTGGGAGCAAGAGTGCTTATGGCAGGAACGAGTAAAGTGTTTTCTTTTTAGGTGGTGATAAAATTCTCAAGAGCATCCTCCACTGGCACAAATCTGTTTCCCTGGAAGAAACACAGACTTTCCACAGGCTCTAATGGGAGCTGACACAGGTGCTTTTCTACATCCTAGTGCTCCCCCAGCATATTCTGTATTAATACATTGAAGTAATGTAGAAAATCAGTTGGCTGGAAAGACAGAACTTATACACAAGAAAAAAAATTAAGTCTGAACCCTAAAGGTCAGTATTATTAAATGAAAACACTGTGGTTATATGATAAAGGCAATTTTATAATGATTTGTTTCTAGTTTCCTTTGATGTTATATTTTGCCTGATGTTTTTCTGGAAGAGAGGTAGCTTGAAATCTCCTGTGAAAGTAAAGGAGCAGAGAGATGAATGTAAAAACGCTCCTTGTATTTCAGGTAGTGTTTTGGTACAGCTGTTTGGCAAGCACTGTAAATACTTACTGTATTTTATTTCAAGGCTAAGCGTCTTTTTTTATAAGCTTGTCTCCTTTACTGCTCCAAAACAGCAGTAAACCCCAACACTTTCCCGTCCGTATACAATGTGGTATTAACTGAATCCAGCCTGGAAACTCCTGTGGGATGCCTGTGTCTTCCAAATGTCCTAACCTCTCATGCTGAGTCGGAAAGTGGAAGCCACCTTTCTCTTTATTAGAACAGCAGTTTAATGACCAGGAGAGGTTTCGTACTCCTGCACTCATAGGCTGTTTCGAATTTATTTATTTATTAAGGCATTATTCAGGGACTTTGCAATAATTTGAAAAAGTTAAGAAATTTTATAAATATGAAGTACCATCCCATAAAATCATACTCTTTTAGAGTGGTGATTTGGGATCATGTCTGTGGTGTTCTCTTCCAGTAGGGAAGTGCCAAATGGAACCAATGCTCAATTAAAAGATAAGACATTAAGAAATTAAATAACTGCAAGTATTCTAAGTTTTATATTCATCAAAAGACTGAGGAGCTCCTGCAGATAGAAGGAAAAAACCAAAACTATTCTCCAAATGATTTAAGAAGCTGACAGATAAGGAGAGGTTTATTAATCACTGTGGTGTAACCTCATTTAACGGGAAGAAGTGAGTGGGTTTTGCTAACACCTGAAACTGTGACCCAGAAGTGACATTTTTCACAATTTGTGGATGGATCTACACCTCTTCAGTTTGTTAGAAAATTCTTAAACAAAAGCTTGCTTCTGTTCCAAAGCAGTATCTAAGGTAGGGTGCACACCAAAAGGCAAGTGAAAGTCATGTTCTTTTAAAAGAAGTTATCCTTCCTAATGCAAGGTAGAACTTTTCTGTTATTCAGAGCTGGAAGATGGCCTGATGTCCTGGTTTGCAGTTCAGAAACAATTTAAATTTTATTTCACATCATTTTTTTCCCTTGTGACTATCTGAATCACATGATGAAAAAACAACTGCAGACCACTTCTATAAACCCTGTTACTTACAAGTGAGTGGCTCAGACAAGAAGCCTTGCTTTCTCTTGTTTTTTTCCCCAAGAAACCTTCAGTCCAACACCTAAAGCACTTCATCCAATGGGATTTAGACACTTCTTTGGGAAGCCCCAGGTACAAAACTGTTGGGATGGTTACTCTAGGCTTTACAGGGCAGGGACCTTTGGCAACTACAGCCCCCCAGCCCACGTCCACCCCCACACAACCCTTCTCCCCCCTCCAAACTCAAAAATCAATAGAAAACCTGAACCCTTGGGCCCCATTTGATTGCCAGCACTGGTGTTATCTGGCAGCATTGCTCCTCCAGTAGTTAGAAGCCGAGAAAGTATGTATTTAATGGGAACTATGAAAATCAAAAAGTACACAGTTCAATGTTCTAAAAAGCACCTTCTTCCCCAACATCAAAAGGCTCATTGATTTCTTGCTTAAGTTCTGACCAAAATGGAGATAAGTGGGTGAAGGGAGAAGACCAAATGTAATCTTAGGAGCTGTGTAAAGCAAGTACTTTATGGCCCATCCAAAGCTGATCATCAGACAATTCCTGAATGTAAATATGGTTTGTCTGGCAATGTTAGGAATCTGAGCATATTCTCCAAGTGAAAAACAGCTCTTCTTTACTCCCTTTTGTACATCCTTGAACTTTGTATTCCTTCAAATTCCAAGCAACTATTCTCAATAATAAAGTGCTAAGGTGTTTGATGAAGAAGATTGGCTCTGCTGATTTCAGCACTTAGAAAAGGGAAACCGCTCTGTTGCTTTAATCACTTCAACACTCACCATCTCAGTTTATTTTCTTATCCCATTTAACTTCTGTTCAAAAGCAAACAGGAAGCAATTAAGGTGAGCCTACTACAAAGCAGCCCTCAAAATATGTAGCTGGGTCCCTAGTGCAGAATGAAGGTCATACCCCCAAAAATGTAGTTTTTTGTATTTGGAAGGAATACAGAGCCCCTGCACTGGGGTAACTGCTGTAAAAATACAGCCCCTCAACTTTACTTTCAGCAGGCAGATGACCACAGCCGAAAGAGACATTGCTACCACCACCTTCATGGTGGCAACAGTGACGTGTCAAAAAAAAGCAGCACATTAGACCAAGGATTTTATCTACTTGAATTAACAGAAGGAGGAAGAAGCTCAACTCCCTACTAAGCTGCAAAACTGTCATTTCCTCTCATGTAATTCCCCTTTGACTTTTGTCAGGTCACTGCCATGGTGGTAGGGAGATGAATATCATGGAAATAAGCATCTAAACACAACAGCGGGAGACAAAGCAAAGCCTTTACACAGGATTTAGCTAATTATATTTTGGGCAAATATTTATTTATCTAAAAACAAAATAAAAATCATTTTTAAAAGAAAAATGTATTTAAATAAAAAACCAAAATTGTGAAATGTTATGGCACAGAAGTTCAAGATAAGTATAAATCCAGTTGCCACAACTGTTGCGTATTAATGTTGCACATTTTTCTATAAAGGCTTTATTAAAGGTATTTACATGGCAATAAGATGTGTAAATATGTACAGCAATCTGGGGACAACTCTTTTTTGGGATTCTCATATGAAAAAATGCCTTAAATACAAAATTTTAAAAGAAAAAAAAGTTGAAGAGTTCATCCCCAAGCATGAAGAATGTCCCATCATCCCTTATGCCCAAAGTATCAATTATGAGGCAGTTTTGAGGTTCTGGCCAAACCCTTGGGAGATTCAGCCAAGGTTGTGTAGTCTCAAGTTGAATCGCACAGCATGCAGTTGCAATAGTTCCATACTCGATGGACAGGTATAGTTCATGAGTGATGAATATTTTTCAGTCTAGTTTGGGTTATTCAAAATGACGCCCAAGAGTTCCTATGCACAACAGTTCCTTAGCTGTTCAAGTTTGTGTTTCAACTGTTCTCTCCTCCTCCTCAACTGCTCTTTCTCTGCAATCAGTCTGTGTTCGTCCGACTGGATGGAAAGAACAAACTCTGTGGCTTTTTTCAGGATGACAACCTTGGGCGCCTTTTCGTTGTTGGCCACCTCAGGTATCTGGTCACGCAAGGCAAAGAAACTCAGCTTGAGCTCATTTCTCCTCTGGCGCTCCAAGACATTGTGCGTTCGCCTCTTGTCATTCTCTTCTGAATCTGATGTGCGGGGACTTGAGCATTTTCGGTTGTTGCTGATCTGTTTGAGAACTCTGCCACTGTCCAACTTTAGCCTTTTTGCAGCTGGGTATTCAACCTTGGTGGAGGGAGGAGCGGCGTAATTGTGCTGATGGATGTTGACGTGACACCGCTTGAGAACCAGCGGACTGTGGTGGGGCTTACTGTGCTCTTCTGATGTCTCTGTGCTGGACTCTGTGCTGGATTCAGATTCGTTTGCTTCAGCTAATGTAACAACATCAATTTCCTCGTCTTCCTCTTGTTCTTCTTCTGCAAGGGGGGGAAAAAAAATAAATGTAAACTGATCTGTGCCAATAATCAAGATGACCGTATTCATAAGGGAAGGTTACTCTGAGCTGCACAGCAAGGAACCCATGGACAAGCCCTTCTTAACCCATTTGATACTGCTGGACTCCCCTTTGCCCAAGAGCCTTTCCTTTAAGGAAGCAACACTTCAAGTGCAATAGGACACACAGACGGCACTCCAAAGCTGGGCTCCCTGATTTCAAAAGTTGCAAAGATCTTGCGCAATTCCGAGGAGCCCGTGAAAGATAGTAGGAAAGTTTAACCTCGGTTGTCAGCAGTACAGTGCAATAAAGCTCCCAGACTCAAGCTGCCCTTAATTAAGGATTTAGAAGGCTTTGGCCACGCCTCAAAAGAAAGCTTACTTAACACACATGTGTATTCAGAGACATTTTCTGAATCTCTCTTGATCTGCTAATTCGTGGAAAATCCAAGGGAGGGGAAAGAAGGGGGGGGGAAGGCTGTAGCGCTTTGAGTAGCAGCTCACTTTCAAACAAAATTTACGAGGGAGCGGAACACACTGTCAAATACCTAAGGAAGCATTTCTAAAACTTTCCCAGCCCCATTCACTCCTCTGCAGTCACTTTCACTAGCACCTCCCTGATTGCACATTCCCCGCGCGGCTCTCGGGCGGGAGTTAACTCCTTCACAGCCCACGGGTGGCACCGGGAGCCGGCTCCACCAGGACACCAAGCTGCAGACCGACTCTGACCCCGTTATGAAGCTTTCATCCTCCACTCTCCTTTTTTTTTTTTTTTTTTTTCCCCGCCCCCCCCTTTCGTCCCTCCACTGCTGGAGGGAAAACTCGTCTGGTTTTCCAGGAAATAAACTCGCTGGGAACCTCTCCGCATCTCGCTAACGTGGCATTTAAGAAAGCCCACGCGGGGAGGGGGCGGAGGGGATGAGAAGGAAGGAAGGGAGGGAGGGAGGGAGGCAGGCAGGCCGGGGGCTGCCCCCCGTTCCCCCAGCAGAGCCCCTGGGGGCACTTGGCACTTTCCACGCCCGCCCCCGAGCGTGCGTGGGCCCCACTCACCCGAGTCGCTGCTGGTGGTGGGCGGCGTGTCGTCGCCCAGCAGGGACGCGGGGCTGGCGCCGGGCGGCGCGGCCCTTGGGGCCCGCTCGCTGAGCGGGTAGGGGAACACCACCGAGGGGTCGATGCAGTCGGCGGCAGCGGCGCCCAGGTCGTGCAGGTAGAGACCGGCCGAGGCGGGGGGGGAAGCGGCGAGGCCGGGGGGCGGCGGTGGCGGCCCGGCGGGCGGCGGCCCGGGGCGGGCTGCGGGGCCCCCCTCCCGGCGGGCCGCCTGGTAAGAGGCCAGCTTCTCGGAGAACACCTTCTCCAGCTTAGCGGCGGCGGAGAAGCCGCTCCACATGCAGTCCCGGATGATGATGGACTTGACGAAGGACTCGTCCGGATCGCAGATGAAGCTCTGGTTGACCATGTCCCCCCCGAGGAGCTCGGTCACTATCTCCAGCTGGTCGGCGGTGGAGGGGAAGCAGGAGGCGGCGGCCAGGCTGGAGCGGCGGCTGGGGGAGAGGGGCGGCGTGGGCAGCAATTCAAACTTCTTCCAGATGTCCTCGGACGGGGCAGGGGGCTGCAGCTCGCTGCCCCGCTGCTGCGCCGCCAGGTAGAAGTTCTCCTCCTCCTCCTCCTCGAAGTAGAAGTAGGGCTGCACCGAGTCGTAATCATAGTCGTAGTCGTAGTTTTTGCTGGGGAAGCCGGCGCTGAGCGGCATCGCGGCGGCTGGTGCCTGCGGGCGGGCGGGGGAAGAGAGGGGCACGGGTGAGCCGAGCTGCGCCGCAGGGGGATCAGCTACCCCCGGCCCTGGCGGGGCCCCCCCGGCGCGCAGCGTTCCCTCCCCGCTCCCCAAACCGTGCCGGGGGGAAACGCGCAGTCGCGTTTCGTAATTAAAAAAAAAACAAACCAAACAATAAAAAAACCCAAACACACACAAAATCAAACTCCAAAACCACAGAAAGCAACCATATAATAAGGAAAAAAGCAAGCAAACAAACAAAAAAAACACACACACAAAAAACCAAGCCACACACCAAAAAAAAAAACCACAAAAAAAAACCCCACAAAAAAGCCCCCACGACCCCCATCCACGCTCTGCAAGACACAACCGGACGGCGCGACCTGATCTACCGAAGGGTCAGCTGCAAGCTCCCGGACCACCCTCTCCGCGGGAGGCAGCTCGCCCGGAGGGGCTCCTGCAGCTTGGCCGCTCTGCGCCGCTCTACTCAGCTCAGCTCCCCGCCTGCCGCCCCTCCACAGCCGCCGACGCGCTCACGATGCCGGCACCGCTCCGGCCGGCACCGAGCCCTTCCCCTCCCGGGGCCGCAGCGGCATCCCCATCCCGCCTCCCGGGAGCCGGGCGGGAAGGGGCGGCAAGGGCCCAGCAGCTTCCAGCCGAGAGGCAGGCTGCTCTCCAGGCACCCACCTGAGCGTCCTGGCAATGCACGGGGACGAGCAGCGACCTTGGCAAACTTTGCCAGATCTTGTCATATGTACATATGCATACAGGCAATATATGCAATAATCATACGCGGGAGAAGCAAATGTTCCCTCCCCGCCCCATCCCCCCCCCCCAAAAAAAAAAAAATTAAAACCCAGCCCAAAAAAAAAAAAAAAAAACCGAAAAACGATGGGGAACGCGGGTGCCCCAGCACAGGACAGCGTCCCTGGGGAAGGACCGTCGGTATCCACGTCCGCGGAGCGCAGCCCCGCCGGCAGCCCGGGTGTCACCAGCCCATGTCAGTCCAAACGCCACAACCGCGGGGGCATCATCGAGTGATGGGAAAAGCAGAGCCCCGCAACTCACCGGCTTCTCCAACGCGCCAGCTGCGAAACGTAGCGAGGCAATTATTTAGGGCGATGCGGGAACAAAACACAGGAAAAAAAAAATGTAAAATAAAAAAATAGTTTAAAAAGCACCGCCGGAAAAGACGGGAAAAGAAAAGCCAACAACAAAACAAACCAAACAAAAAAAGAAAAAAAAGGACAAAACGCCGGGAGAATGTAGATCTCTTCCTCCCACCACGGTTTAAGTGGTTACACAGAGCAGCGGAGAGAAGCCGCCTTGCTGGCGTGCAGCAGATTGTACGGTCCAAGTCGGCGCGGCGCGCTCTGTCCGGTACAATAGAAGTTT